>CM069906.1:138291097-138846415 GCA_036172215.1 Camellia granthamiana | reverse complement strand
AATTTCCATGAATCCATGCATTAGACAACTCTATTTCCAATTAAAATAGTGAATTCCTACCTTAAGTCTTGAATCTCCAAGTGTGGTAACTCCATTTTTGCAAGTTCTCTTCAATCTCCCCTAAATCTCAAGCAATTCTCTTGTTGGATTCAATTTTCCTCCTATTCTCTCTCTCTCTCTCTCTCACGTTTTGTGCAAGAAGGTAAAAGTTGATGATGCCAAACATGTATGAAGTGTGAACAAATGGCCTTGTAAAAGCCCACCAATGGAAATTATGTAAGTAACTCAAGCTAAAGTAATTTGACATTATTTATTCTAATTTAATCATTTTGAACTGAATTTTAATTAAACTAACCATAAAATTCTGTAAATCCTAATTAGCATATAAATAAAGTCAATTTTTGAATCAGTTACCGATAAGGCTTTCAATTCGCAAATCGAAATCAAAACATGAACAGATCTTTCTATATCAAACAGATAAGAATGCAATCAAAACAACACACTCACATAATTAATTTAGGATTTTATCTTAATTATTTACTTATTATGCTTAATCATGAATTAGCGTTAACCATGAGTCAGGGTTGTCACAATGAGATATACTTTGACCCTTATCACTCATTTTCATATACACGGACACAGCAGTTGTGACCCAAGAATACACTTTAGAGTTACTACTTGCCTCAGAACCTCCCCCAAAAGGCAAAATAGTAAGGATTACAATGGTAAGCATAAGAAACGAAGGAGATCTTTAGAGTTACCAGTGAAAAAGGCATTAGAGCAATTGGATAGAGTGATAGGTGTCACATATGGGAAGCATCCAAGAAACAAGAAAAGATTCTGTCATACACCAAATTGGACAAAGGTAAGCATCTTGCATGAGTTACCATACTGGAAGAAACAGAAGCTTTGACACAACATTGATGCCATGCACGTCGAGAAGAATTTTAGTGAAAATATCTTTAAAACTATGTTAGGCATTGATGGGAAGAACAAGGACACCGACAAAGCACGAATGGACTTGGAAGATATGGTTTTAAGGAAAGAGTTGTGGTTAACACGTCATCCTGATGGAACTTATGTCAAGCCTAGGGCAATCTTTTCATTGACCCCTGAAGAGAGAGAGGGTTTCTTTGAATTCTTAAAATCAGTGAAGTATCCGGATGGCTATGCTGCAAACATTTCAAGATCAGTGAATACGAAAAATGGTAAATTAATAGGCTTGAAAAGTCATGACTACCATGTTCTCATACAACGGATTCTTCCAATAGGGATGCATGGTTATGTAGACAATGAGATTAGTAAAACACTATCTGAGTTAGGTAGTTTTTTCTAGGATTTGTGCTCAAGGACACTGCGTCGTAATGAACTTGAGAAATTAGAGGAACGTATAATACACATATTATGCAAGCTTGAAAAGATCATTCCTCCAACCTTCTTTGATGTGATAGTTCACTTGGCCGTTCACTTGCCGCACGAGGCTATTCTTGGAGAACCGGTGCAATATCGATGGATGTAACGGATCGAAAGGTAATTGTTAAATTGAAAGGTTCGTAATTATATGTTGCATTTGTAACCTTGCTCTTAACTAATTCTCTTTTCAAGGTTTCTTGGAGCTTTAAAAAAGTTTGTTACAAATCGAGCTCGACCAGAAGGTTCAATCGCAGAGGCTTACATTGTCAAAGAGTGCATTACTTTTTGTTTAATGTATGTTGATGGGATCGAAACAGTGCATAATCGACCCGAACAAAATCAAGATCATGGCGAACGTCGCAAAGGGTTGATTGTATTCACAGAAACTGCCCGTCCTATTGGTCTAATCACAAGGGATGATGATATGTCACAAGAATATCGTGATATGGCTCGTTGATTCTTGTTAAACAATAGCCCCGAGATAGAGAAGTATCTAGAGTATGTTTTTCATTGAAGTATCTAGAGTATGTTTTTCATTTAAATATGTGTATTCTTAGCTTTGTTAATGTAGTTAGCAATGCATAATAAACACATTCTTTTGAGTAGGATACACAAAAATATATTATGGACTCCATCTAACCAAGACATAACCCATGTACAACAACAAGAGTTTCCCAAGTGGTTCAAAGAGCGAGTAAGGCATTTTCAATTCGAAGATATGATTAAAAATTTGCATAAGATTTGATCATTTATTAATTTATTTTTACTATCTTGATGTACGTTGTATGTGATTATAGATAAATATATTTAGAGAAGAAAAGTCACTAGACGCAATCGATTAATTATGGTCATTAGCGAATGGCCCGAATTTGCTAGTAAAAGAGTACTCATGTTGCATAATCAATGGCGTACGGTTTCATACAAGAGAAGTAGACAATCGCCGTAAGAGTCAGAATAGTGGTGTGCTTACGGAAGGGGATCATGAGGAAGTGACACGTGAATTTTATGGTCACTTGTGCAATGTTTGGGAATTGGAGTACATGTGTCATAACAAAGTTGTATTATTCCAGTGTGAATGGTACAACACAGGAAACACAGGTCGAAGTAGAACATTGCGAACCGACGATTATTGCATAAGTATTGATGTCACAAGTCAGTGGTATCAAAACGACCCTTTCATCTTACCTAGCCAAGCTAAGCAATTCTTTTACCTAAACGATACCAAATAGGGACAACCTTGACAAGTCGTTCAACGAGTGCAACATAGGGGTGTCTTTGATGTACCAGAGGTAGGTGATGGAGCATCATTGGATCAACCAGAAGAAAACAATGTGTTCCAACAAGAAAATATTACCGATGTTGTTCCAATTGACATCGGCCCTGATGTTTAATGTTATAAACATGGTGTTGAAGTAGAAGTTGTTGTAAGGGTTAGGTCATCTGATGAAATAGTGATAGAGAATAGAGCTAACGAACAAAATGAAGAGTGTGATCTGGATTACAATATGGATCTTGATATGGACTAGGATTTGTAGTTATTTTGCACTTTCTATATGAATATTGTTCTTAATTAATGTAGTTGAATTTCAGTTGTGGGGTTCATCCACTATTATGTAGGTTTATCGTTGATTGGTCATATTATGTGTCTGATGGCTTTATAATTAATTTGTTCTATGATATGTAAAAGGTAAAAAGAAAAATCATCCATCTCACCCTAGCCATATTTCAATGATTTAGAGCCTATATGACATATCCACTTGTTGAGATTGTTGTTACTTTATGCTTTATGTATAGAAATATATAATTATCTTTTCTTTACATCTAATGTTCAATTCTACTTATCCACCCAAAAAATGTGCAATTATGCTTTATAGTTGGGCAAAATGGATACTACAAAAAAATAGTTGACCAAACCAAGTATCGCAACTAAGAAGATAACGAACTATGAGAAACAAAGAACGAAGACAATTAATAAAAACCATGAGAGAATGAATGCTCTAGGAGTGAAGAATATAACAGCTTGTTTGAAGGTTGCGATTCAACATAAGAAATTGAGGAAGGAAAAACAAATACCAATTGAGGAAAATGACGATGATTATTGACCGTCAGAGGCCGAAGATGGCAATGACACTGAATCCTATGATTCGTTTGAGCATGAAATACTACATATTTATGCATTGTGAAATATATTCTTTCTTGTTACTTTCAATTCATACACATATATACATGTATATCTTTGTACATATATTCATAGTTTATTATGTTATTCAGCTGTTAGAGATACATTGAGAGCCCATTCATAATCTCATCTTAAGGCATTGACCCACGCATCGGAAGAGGGGGATACCTCTTCACATCCTGAGGTGAGTAGCCATCCCTCACCACCTCTCAATGTGGAGCCTCAACTTGAGGTTACTACTGGTAATACTATTGGTAAGGCACACTCTTTATTTACATTGGTTTGAGATCTTAATTAAATTTATTCACATACTATTTCAATAGTATGGTTTTATAATATCAGCAGCTAAGCGTGTTTGTGGTCCGACTCGAGGCAAAGAGGTTCAAGGTCTTGTTGATAGAGATGAAAAGCTTAACATGCCTATCCCTCCAAAATTTCATGCACTGGTAGGGGACTATGCCTCAAAACTAGCCTCAAAGATTGGTGTCGAAGTTCGAACACGTTTACCAGATCCAAGTGTTCGTAGGTGGAAGTATGTTGATGCCTCTGTTAAGGAGGCGATGTTTCAACGCTTGAATGTAAGTTCACTGTCTACTCTATTATAGGACATTTTACTAATCTTTATAATTGGTTAGAAATCTTAATTATTTATCGTAAATTTTTTTTTTTTTAGGAATTATCTATGACTTATCTATTTTTTGCAAGATCAATTTGATTTACAAGGAGACCCTGTTGATATAGAAAAGGCAATGAACACAAAATTTGGTTGGAGATTGAGTAACCATACCTATAGGCTGCACAAACAATTCATGGAGCTAAAGGAGGCCAAATGGGAGGAGTATGCAAAAAACCACCCACCGAATGATGTCAATCCTACCAAATGGATAGATCTGATTGATAAGAAATGGAACACTAAAAAATTTTTGGTAACATTTTGTCTTTTTTATTATATCAAGGAAGAAAGAATTTGATTAGAGTATGGAGAAATTCCAAAAAAAAAACTAGAAAGAACTCAATCAATTTGCTGTGAAATTCCATATGTATTTTTTTTTCCCTTTATGTGACAACCCTACTCTGTGTTATGCTAATTAATCTTAAATGTGCTTATAATTATATTCTTGATATGAATTTGAGTGCTACTTATATGATTATATGTGTTTCTCAAACTGTATATGTTCACCGTAGGAAAATCTGTTCTTTTTTCTATTATAAAATTTAAATTGAATGCTGTAGAGGCGTTCGAAAGTGAAATTGTCTGTACCATTGTGATTAGCGTGATTTTTAGAGCCTATGGTAAAATTTAACTAGAAATTGATTCGGATCAAAATAATTAGATTAAATCGATTAAATTAAGGCACAAATTACTTAGCCTTAATCAATTTGATTATGCAAGCTTATATATATGGGCCTATTTACACTTGAGCTCACCTTTTTGAGCTCAAAATTTGAAATACACTCTAGAGAGAGTGAGAGGGATGGTTCTAGAGAGAGAGTGGAGGCAAAGTATGAGAATTGAGTAGGAAGCGTGGAGATTGAGAAGATTCACTCAAGTACTAGCTAGAATTTGGAAGATTGGAGCTTCTAGGTGAGTAATTGAACTTAAAACCATGAGTGTAAATCTATAGTTGAGTGAATTCAAGGACAATATGAACAATTTGAGGTCCATATGTTCATGCATGTATAGAATTGCCATAAATTTCCATGAAATTGCATGATCTAGCATAAGGCATCTTAAACATGAAGAATTATGCACCAAAGTTTACAAACATGCATAATTTTGATGAGTTTCATGATTTTGAGCATCATTTGTGCCACTTGAAGTAGAATTGGAGTCAATAATTAACATGCATGCATGATTCATAACGGTATGAAGCTTGAATGCATGAGTTTTGAAGTTGGCAAAGAAGAATTTGGAATGATTTTGGAAATCGACCATGATTTTGGAAAATTGGTTTCAAATTACCTAAGTTTTTATGTTACTCAATGTTTTTCTATGTTTTGGCATTAATTTGCAAACTTTGGAGCCTTTGGGGCTGTGTTTTGAAGCTCAAATAGCTTGCTGGAAAACCCAAAATTCAACCTGTCCACTCGAGCGAGGAAAGTCTCGCTCGAGCGTGAAAATTTAGCTCCAAGAAGTTTTGCAGAGATTTGCACAGTGGCTCGAGCAGCAGACCTCACGCTTGAGCGAACCCTGTTTTGCAAGACTCCTCGCTCAAGCATAAAATTCATGCAACTAGTACTTTTTTAGAGTTTTGCAGGTTGCTTGAGCGACCAAAGCTGTGCTCGAGAGGAGGGCCCTGTTTCAGAAATTTTGAAAAGTTGTTTTATGTTTCGTTTTCCATTCTCTTCCATTTCTAAGCACTCTTAGGCATGTATTGAACATTGTAAAGGAACTAAAGGGATAAGAAAGAGGCCTAAGAGAAATAAACAAATTAAGAGCAGATTGAATCACTTGTGACCCGATATGTTATGAAATGTGTAGGGTCAAACGCAAGGGCAAATCCATCGACAGAATACTGTAAGTAATGTCTTAATAAGGATATTTTCAAGTATGCTACTTTCCAAATGCTTACTTCTATATAAGTTTCATGGATTTGTTAATTTGAATTGCGAACGAATATTCATTTATGCCAATGATTGAATAAGGCCATTGGAATACGATTGTGATTATGATCTCAAGTATGAAATGCGCATAAACATAAATGATTAGGCCAAGGCTATCTGACATTAATGAATTAGGCCCAAGGCCGTCTAACATGAATGAATTGGGCCCGAGGCCGTCTGACATGAATGAATTGGGTTCGAGGCCGTCTGACATGAATTATTGGGCCAGAGGTCGTCCGACATGAATGAATTGGCCCGAGGCCGTTTGACATGAACGAATTGGGCCCGAGGCTGTCTGACATGAATGAATTGGGCCTAAGACTGTTTGATAAGAATGAATTGGGCCCGAGGCCATTTGATATGATGGGCCAGAGGCCATTTGATATGTTTAGACCTGAGGCCGTTTGACATATTGGATAGAAATATGAATTGGCCTATGACCGTTTGATATGTCTGATAAGAATTTCATTTATGTAACTTCTTTATTTTGATATTATTCACTGGGCTTTCGCTCACTCTTATTTATATGTATGTAGGTGAGCAAAGAGATGTCCAAACCCAGCCTCAGTAAAGGATATGAGAGGAAGTCAAGTTTTGTGAAGTCAGCATGAACCTCTCACGCACAAAACTTTGTTTCTTGTACTTATCCTTCTATTTTGCACCTTACTACCTTGGTGGTTCTGTTGGATCACTTATGCATATAAACTTTTGGTTTGGCTAACTATAAGCTTGAATGATCCTGTATGTACAAGATTCTAAGGGTATGTTTGGTTTGGTTTTGAGAGAGTAGTTTTTAAAAATTATTTTGGGAAAAGAGTTTAGAAATTTTTTTGGTTTTTTTGGTTGTGTATTTTGAAAGTAGTTTTGGAGTTTGGGAGTTTGGAATGATTTGATATTTTGTTATAATTGAGTAAATGTGTGTGAGAGAAAAAGTGATTGAGAAAGAGAGAGGATAGAGAAAAAGTGATTGACAATGAGAGAGGATAGAGAAAGTGATTTTGGAAATTGTTTTGGAAAAATTACAAACCACACAAATTTTTTAGAAATTTTTTCTCAAAATCACTCTATAAAGCCAAACCAAACATACCCTAAGTTGTTTTTCGCTTGGTGTGAGATATTAATGAATATATGTGAGATGTTTTGATATGCCATGTAAGCACGGCTATTTGGACAAAACTCTTAAGTCTGCTTCCGTTTTGGCCCCATTATTATCATAATATACATTTGACATTGATTGAGGCTGTAGGTAATCTTATGATTACTGGCCGGTTATGACCTTAACCTACAAGGTTGGGTTCGGGTCATGACACTTTATCTTCTAAGCATGTAAGTGGAACATAATAAAAAACAAATAAGTGGGAAAATGAGAAAGGGAAACTAGTAAACATGGATTAGAAGGCTCACATAATAGGAGATTAAATTATGGTTCCTTAAAGTGCACCTTTCACATCTTAGAATAAAGAACTAAGATTTTAGTTTCTATTATTGTATTTATCTAGAAAACTTTTTCTTTAAACCATAAAGTGCATGCTTTGGTATCAATAATTGTTCCATATCTTGTGAAATGTAAATGGATTTTTTCACAATCTATCTTGCCCATGCTTATATGCCCCCTATTTGTGAATGGTGTAAATTCTCGTTTTTTCATTTTCCACCCACAAAAACCATCTTATGATGAAATCTCAACAAGTCCTCTAATCTATTTTTTAAAGAATTGAATGATACTAGTGAATAATTTGAAATATCTTTTAAGTTAAAATGATATATAGGAAAAGGATAGAGAGGAACAATGCAATTCCTTCTAGGAACTTAACTGGTAGCCTAGCATGTAGATTATTTAGTTTGGAGCAGCATATTATGTGATAATTGGTATGCATGAGTTTTCAAATCTCTTTTGATTGTGTAAATTTCTTATTACCAAGTACGTGTGAAATCTATCTTATCTAGGTGTTCGACATAATTTTGTGTGTTGTGGTTGTGGTATTGTTGCTTTCTTAAATACTTTGCAGTTTGAACTTATATTGGTTTCCATATAACTTACCCTAACATTTTTATATGTTACTTTATTATCAAGCATTAAATTTGTCTTTACTAATGATACATTTCATTGTTATATTGGTTCATTCTTCCTTACAGGAATAATCAAAAGCCAACATATTTGTCTTATTAATGATACATTTCATTGTTATATTGGTCATTCTTCCTTATAGGAACAATCAAAAGCCAACATTGCGAACAGAGGAAAGATGAGTACAAAACATAGGTGTGGTTCTAGGTCAATCCCTGTTAGAGTAGAAAAACCGGTATGTATCCTTGCACTTTAAGAATTATATTAGATTTTCAGCTTTATTTATTGAGTATTGGGTCTATCAAAATAGGCACGAGAAAAGAAGATGCTACCTGATCTAGCAAAGTTTTATAAGGAAACTCACTATAATGAGAAAACACATGAGTGGATCTCGTCTAAAGCTCAGAGTAATTATGTGAGTATATATTACAATTTTTATTAACAAAATTTTAGAATACTATTTGTTATAATCTTATTTAATTTTCTAATAATTATTTAATTTTTTAATATTTGATAGGAAAATATGATACAGACACAGGCTAATCACCTCTCATAGCCGAGATCATTCCCTTTGACTGCAAAAGAGCTGTCAATCAAAGTCCTAAAGCCAAGGTCTGGCTACGTGAAGGGACTTGGCATGAGACCTTCATCCTCTATTAGGAGGACCACTGCCATATATGTTGAAACAAATGATTATGTGAAGCGCCTTGAGATGCAAATAGAGACATAGAAGAAACAAACACAAATGCAGAACAATAAAATAGAAGACCTTGAAAAGGGTAGGAAGAATCAAGGGGAGACAATAGCAGATGTCATCAACTTTCTGAGGAGCAAAGGATTCACTGAACACTTTGGAAGTCGAGGGGACTCATCCACGAGTGGACATACTTCTTGGTAAAGTATATCAACTTTAATATAACAAATTTTATAAAAGAATATATGTTTGAAGAATTAGTAAGTAATGGAAACATGCATAGGACACCCAATTTGTACAGATGCACAGGATATATAAATTGTGAATTAGTCTAAAAAATATTTTTTTCTCCATACTTAAAGCTTCAAAAAAAGGCTGTCGAAAGGCTAAATTATCACACAATCACAGATTTGTACAGGAACCAGCAGAAACACCTTAGGAGGGACCAATATAAGTTGTATGAACTTACGGCACATTAATGGGATGCACCATTTGTAAATTAGCCTTAAAATTAATTTTTTGTTCCATAATCTCGAAAATCTCGAAAAAAAAGTCTGTTAGAGGGATAAATTGTATAATTGATCTAATTGTAAATTCATTAGTTACTAATGTTTTTAATCTTTTGTATAATTGATTAGTTACTAAAATTTTTAATTTATATTTTAGCAAATTGGATTAGGGTGGCATTTTTGACGTGCAACAATGATCTAATTTGCTTGAATGTTCATTTTTGTTTGATAAGGATACACATACTTTGTAGAGTTGCACTAGTTATTGTTGGATGTTTGGTGGAATTGCACTAATTATAACTGTTGGATATTTTGTGGATATTGCACTAGTAATAACTGTTGAATATTTTGTGGATATTGCACTATTTTATTATATTGGGATGAAATTATTTGTAATGATGAATGGATATTTTCATTTTATTAATTCGTAAATGTGTTGATTTATAGCAGGTTAAGTTAAGTTGTGATGGAATTGTTATATTAAACATGTTTCAACATGAACAGGGTTATATTTGTTGAACTTAAATTTAGATTTTGATAAAATAGGTATATAATGTGGAAAAAAATATTATGGAATTAGTGACACAAATTTTCATCCCTAAAGAAGGTTTTTTTTGTCCCTTTTTTGGCTTAGGTGGATGACTAATTTTGTCATTAATTCTTTATTTTGTCGCTAAATGAATTTGTCATGATGAAAAATATTGTCACATTTTGTCACTATTACTTTCAATGTGTGACGAATTTTTTTTGACATTATTTCATCATTTTTAATGATGAATTTGTTTTTGTCTCTATTGGTAGCTTCTTTGACAAATTTTTTCGACTTCGTTTATATTAAAAGCGACAAATTTATTTCGTCTCTACTTCTTATATTTATGACAAAATACTTTTGTCTCTAATTTCTTCCTTTAATGACAAAATATTTTGTCACTAATTACTTGCAAGTATGTTCGCAACAGAGTGTATTCGAGATAAAAATAAAAAATAAAAAATCGTCACAAAATTGTCTTTTTCAATGATGAATTTATTTTTTCATCTCTAAGACCTTTTAGCGACAACACTTTGGCGACAAAACAGGTGATGAAAAACTTACGTTGTGATTAGTTTGGTGACGAAATGTGTACATTTTGAGACAAATTTGTTTCGTCTTTAAATCCTAAATTTATTGTAGTGAAAAATGCCACTGTTTGCTCAACAAAAGGTAGTCTGCCGGTCATGGAAAGTGGTCGGCTGGATTCAAGGGGTGGCCAGCCAGCCACTAATTTTTGGTACTGCCCTGCTGCAACAGAATAGAAACAGAGAAAAAACAGAGTGTTTACAGGGGCTGTTTATCCTCCCTGCTTTTCCCTACTATGAAATTGATCGAGGGAGGAATAGAATCGGTTCACAAATCATCAATGGTCGCAAGGCTGTTACATGATGATCTATGAATCGATGGGACAAAGGCACAATGAATGAAAAGAAAAAACCAACAAAACCTCCTCTCTATCATGGAGTTCCTCAAGGGAAGTGGTAGACATTGATTCTTGAACCATTATCATCACTAAAGAGTATGAAATAACTCAAGACTCAATGGGTTCAATATAACGTCCGATTGAACCCAACTTGATTTAATTATCTTGTGCCTTTTTTAGCCCAGTTTTACATTACCTCACCATTCTTTAATCATTTGAGTCCAAAAGTGAGAGTTATGTCCACTAAGGAAGAAAAGTGTCTAACAAGAAGTTGTTTTTAGCATGATAGAGATATAATGCCGTGGTAATGAACCTCCGAAGATATTAAACCATTAAGCATGGAAGGCCTCTTTCACATGCCTTAAACAATAATCGATTGTTTGAAACAACTCTAAAAAAAGAAAAGAAAACCAAGAAATGAGGGAGGTTGCAGAGATGATTATTACAAGTGTAAGCATATGTATGAAAACTATGAAATAAAAGCTATCAACTCAAATAGGTTAGTGTCTAAGGCCTAAACCACCAAACCTATGAGGACTCATAACAACACAAACCTAATATTCAAAGCATGAATGAAGTAAACACACTGAAACAGTCCTAAAATAGCAAAAATAGTGCTAGAAAATCGATTTGAAAGGCTAGAAAAAGTAAGCAAAAGAAGAGGAAAACAAGGCTAGTAAGCAAGCTCAAGGAATGGTGGCTAACCCCTCCACTTTTTGGACCTCAAAATCACATGTTTTAGCCTCTTAAAACTCTAAAATACAGTAGCTAAAAGTTGGGAAACAACTGAGAAACACAGGGATAAAAGCTTATGGAATAAGGTTCAAAGAAAGGTGGTTAACCCCTCCACCGTTAGTAGCTTTAAATCACAAGTTTCAACCCACCAAAACAGTGTAAAAACAACAAGAAAATGGAGGGAAGAAGTAGTGTAAAGGTGACCAAAGTTATACCTCTTGAAGAGGAGTTACTTTTTGTTCACAAACCACAAGGCCTTCACTTTCAAAGGCTGAGATTTTAGCTCAAAAACCTCAGCAAGGAGCCTCAAAATTTTGGTTAAAGAAGTGTATGTATAGTGTATGCATATTGCAAGATAGAGAGGGAGAGTGCTTGGCAAATTTTTGAGCTTTGATAACTTTTTCTAATCTAAAATCAAGAGGGATGGGTTTGTTTTTATAGAAAAACAGCCTCTCATGTTGGAAATATCTACATAGAGGTAGCTGGTGCAAGGCATGCACATGGGGGGGGCGACAGCTGGTTATAAATATCTACCTACCGGAACACTTGGCCGGCCGGCCAATAACTTGTACGGACAGCCACAAAAAGTGGCCGGCCAGCCCAAAAAAATTGCTCTCAAACCCGATTTCAAATGGGTATATATCCTTCATTCAGACTTAGTTTTAGGTGATTCTTGAGTCTAAATTGAAGCCTCAGAAGTCTACTTTTCAATGGTAGTTGTCTCATATCTAAATTTGAAAAGTATAAAGAGATAGGCCTAATTTGGTGAAGACTGCTCATTTCTTTCTTGACAATTTGATGCTTAACCTCTTCCTAAACTAGTTTTCTTCTATCCTCTCCTATTTCCTTCAACTCCAAACCTATAAATAAGATATTTTTAAATATTTTTCAAAGAGTTCACCTCCCTCCAATTTATTTTCACTTTGTCTTTACTCGGTTTATCGAAAAGTGTAATATTTTAAACGAAACGCGAGCCTAAGAATATCGTAGAAACATTTGGAAAAATATTTTGAAAAATAGGGTTTTAAGATCTAACATAGTTTTGGTCAAAATAGATTGTAAGGTTGGGATTACAAGCTCAAAAATCGAAGCCTTTTGCTGAAGAATTTGAACGATTGTACAGCGTAACTTATTCATCATTGAGTGTTCACCATGAGGCGCCCAAGTCTTAAGGGTGGTCAAAAATGGAGTGTCTACAAGAACAATGAATGTTCTTCCTGGTCTTTGTGGAAAAAGCAATTGAAATACATATATAAAACGATCGGGGTTGGGATGTCGCTAGGCATCTTTAGTTTTTTATCCCTTGTTTGGGAACAGGCTTTTTTGGTAACTTTTTAACTTTTTGATTAAAATATGATATAAAAAAAAATTAATATGTTTAGGATGACTTTGATTTTTTTACGAAAATATGTGCAAAAAGTAGAGAGAAAAATAATCTTTGACTTTTTGGTATAAGTTGTTGGCTTTTTTATATAGGTTGTTGGCTTTTTTGTTTTTTTTGATGACTTTTTGGCTAAAAAAGTCACTTGCCAAACGAGACCTTAATCTCTCTTTAATCCAATAAACTGAGATGAAATATTAAATTTATTTCTTTTATCATAGTGTTTTAAAAATTGAAATGATTTTAATTTTTTTTAATGTGACCTTTAACTATTATTGTAGTAGTGTATTTTGATATAAATAAAAAATAAAAAAAAATCTAATATATTTTTGGTGATTGGCGCCTTTTATTTTATTTTGGTGCTTTTTTTTTTTTTTTTTATCATGCCATTCACAACATAAATTGTGCACCGTGAAAAGTAAAATATATTTAACAACTGACATATGTAGGCCGTGTATAATTGATATATTAACCGCATGCTATATACATAGAAAGTTTTATTATTTACGACTAACATTGCAAAAAAATCACCATTATTAGCATTAACAGCCTATACAATAGACATGCCCTGATTAAGATATTATTTACGACATGCAAAAAAAGAAAGTCGTAAAAGTGAAAAATTACGACTTAAATTTATTATATGTCATTGATGTGATATTGTAAAAACCTAATTTTATTGTAGTAGCTTGGACCAACCACCTCACAAATATCTCTATTCATCATCATCTTCAATCTTTCTCTCTCACTCAAACCCATCAACATCTCTCTTCAACTGTAATACCTATTTAATCTTTGTTAATTCAAATTTCAGTTTATTTTCTTCATTTTCACTCTCTTGATTTTCAGTTGTCTTACTTGTATATACCTGTTTAATCTTTGTTAATTCAAATTTCCAAGATTAACAGATATGTGTATATATAAATCTCATAACTTAGCATGCAATTGTAACTAATTTAATTTGATTCTTGTTAAATATTAAAAAAGAAAAAAATGAATACTTGTAGCTGTATTGGAATTTCCACAATGAAACCCTGTTGTAAAATCTTGATTTGTTGTAGGAATTCATCAATTTTCGGATTTCCGTATCCGAAATGCAATCACTTGGTTGCTAATAATTGGTCGAAATCTCAATTGAAAGCAAACAATTTATGTCGATTTCACACTTGAAACACTAAGATTTTAGGGTTTAGATGTGTTGTTGATTTTAGAGAGAGAGAGAGAGAGCATATCAACTGTAATAATGATTAAACCGACAAAGACAATATTTTTTTTCTTTTTCTTCTTTTTCTTCGTGGATTTTGAAAATGATGAGACTCTTTTTCTTCTCAGTGGATTTTGTTAGCGTTTTTTGGAAGGGAGGTTTTTTAAGAGGTGCGGGGGTGTGCATTTAATTGGTAGAATGTTTAAGGATAATTTTGATATTATTTGAGAGGGAAAATTTTTTTAAGGGTTTCAAAATTTATAAGTCGGGGTCCAAAGAAATGGAAGGGTCCAAAATAATTCATAGGTGCTAATAACACCACTCTTAAGCTATATCATTGTATTTGAAAATTATATATAAAATTTATATTTGTATTTGATCATTCAAAAAGAATATGTGTAGATAGAATTTAATGATGAAAAGTTATAGAATATATTCATGATAATAGGAAGAAGAAATGATAAATAAAAAAAAAAAAAGATAAGATGGTTATTTAAAAAAATTTAGGACATAACATTAGTAATTTAGGGACAATTTGTAATAAGATTACAAGCCTTAGAAAGGGAAACGTAATTTTTCAAATGTGAGAAAGTTCTGTATTAAACAAAAACTCAGCGGTGTCAGTGTAATTTACCCTTTAAAATAATAGAACTTTGTTTGTGCTACTCTTTACTTGTTTGGTTTAGGTGAATAATAATGCCAAAGTTTTTTTTTTTTTTTTGACTAAAATCTACAAAAAGATGAATTAAAATAGTTAATAAAACAAAATATCACATTAAACTTATAATTATTTTATTTTTTCTTTCACAAATATCACATCCAACTACAAAAAAATCTAACCATCTTCTAAAATACAATATTTTAACCTACTAAAATAGTCAAAAACTTAAATAGTCAACTTCCCAAAAAAGATTATAGGCCAATTTATTTTGAAAAAAGAGCAGTGGTTGGGGCCCCGAAAACAGGGTGCCCCGAATGCCCATA
This sequence comes from Camellia granthamiana, assembly GCA_036172215.1. Taxonomy (NCBI): domain Eukaryota; kingdom Viridiplantae; phylum Streptophyta; class Magnoliopsida; order Ericales; family Theaceae; genus Camellia; species Camellia granthamiana. Next base: position 138,831,190 of record CM069906.1, on the reverse strand, counting down.
AACAGAAAATCAAGGCATGAGGAAAAAAAAAAAAAAAACAAAACAAAACAAAGGAAAATGGCCAAAACGACGTCGTTTTGACCATTAGGGGCAGATTTTTTAGGGGCAAAAAACATTTCTGTTGAAAAAATTGCATGTTGTGGAGTTTTGAAAAAGTTTTCGTCTTCATTTTAATGTTTGTAAAATTTACTACTTAGTAGAAAATATTTTTCTAAATCTAATTTGAAGTGAGATTTTCCAATTGTACGGGAAAGAAATACACCTTCTCGTATAATCCTGTTGATCAAGTCTGCGCTCCTCCGTACGACGTCGTTCCACTACCTGAAAACACAAACGTGAGCTTAGCCGGTGAGTTTGTGCCGGAAACCTCTCCGATGCCTAAGTCAGTCCACAAGACAAATAGGCAAAAGCTCTATGTATTCAGGGAGCAAAATTGCATTACCTCTCCAAAGGTGATATTGGTGAGCTTTTATAGATTTCGTGTGACACAATCCTAGTAGGACTCTAACTCCTCCACGTAGAGTCCTACTAAGATTCATACTCCTGAAAGATAACGCTTATCCTTCAACACCCCCCTCACTGCTTAAACCAAGTGAGATGGTTTTTCCCATGGCCGGACTTCCATATGACCGAAGTAACTGTTAATTCGGCCCTTACTTTATTTCCCTTACCTCGGTTCTCCCATGCCAAAACCAAGCTATCCATAAGGGAGATAAGCCGAACTATCTTACGACCGAAGTAACACTGCCATGCCGGGCTAACAAGTCGCGACCGATCTAACTGTTACCTCGGTCTTCCTTTCCTTTCTTCTACCTCGGCTTCGCATGCTAGGCCGAGCTATCCATAGAAGAATTAAGCCGTGCTAACCTTTACTTAGGTCTTCAAGCGGGCCCAACATACCTCGGTTCCAAACATCACGACCGAGCTAACAAACAATAGAAGCCGAGCTAACCCTTCTTACGCCGGCACCATCTTTACTTCGGTTCGGACTGCCGTACGGCCCACCTTCCTGGCCTCCCCAATACGGCCCAAAGAGTGGCCCATTATCCTGGCTTCGGCCCAATTTATTTTGTATAAATTACCCTCACAATTGCCCCTTAATTCCATCTGCAAAGCATGATAGGGATTACCCGTCCATTGGCCGAGCTATAGTTTCAATCACTCCAGCCGAGCTACAACTTTAAGCCTCTCCAGCCGAGCTAAAACCCATTTAACTTATCCAGCCGAGCTAAAAACCATTTAGCTTATCCAGCCGAGCTAAAACTTGAGCCGTACTGTGCACGTCCTGTCAAAACGTCTCTTCAGTTTGCAGAAACTAAATCGATTGTCCTTCCAATGACACGTGGCAGGCTCTCATTGGTTATCCCCAGCTGTAACGCCGTTCTTCGTATTTTACGTTTTTTGAACAGTTCCCGCCCTTCTTCTGAAACAAAAAAACTCCTTCGTCTTTCCAAAGGTCATTTATCTTGTTATTCAGTCTCTCTCCTCTCTCTTCTTGTGCTCTAGCTGTTCTTCAACCTCGTACCTCCGAAGCTTGTGTTCTCGCTACCATTTTCTTCCTCTGTTCCCATTTCCAGCTTCGCTGCTTTATTTGGTAAGTTTCGTACATCCATCTTGCTTTCTTTGTTTTTGTCCATTTGCTCTGTGTGTTTTTACAAAACACTTTTCATGCTTAGCTTTGTTTCTGGAAAGAAGTTCGTAAGAACCTTCTGAACTTCAAGAAATAGTTAGTAGAACACTTGTTTGATCCATAAATACGTCCAACCGAACTAGGAAACTGTTTTTGCCATATGCAGATTTAGGCAGACTAGAACCGAACTAGAACTTGTGCATACAGCAGAAGTTTTTATAGGTCACCATCTGATTCACATTAGTCGAAATAAAAACATACCGAACTAGAAATCTTTGGCCCTCGACCGAACTAAGCCTTGGGGGCTAAGCCAGCTTTCACAGTTCCTATACCGAACTCAGAAAGCTACCCCTTGATGCTTAACCGAAGTAAGAAAACCACGGGTAGAACCGAGATAACAAGCACCTTGCTAGCGACCATGGTAGATCCCGTAGTACACTGTGTAGAAGAAGTAGGACTTGTTTTTTCTGCTTTGTTTTTTGTAGCACGGTCAACGATCTGTGCTTAACACCTTGTTTTTCCACTTTGCAGACTTAGGTTGCCAGGCACTTCCCTGCACTCAGCCGAGCTACTGAGCACACTTTTTTTGACCGAGATAATTTATTCGTAACTTATACCATAAATGGGGAAATATAGGTTCCTAGTAGAAACCCCAGGAGGCCTAGCCGAATTCAGAAGAGAATACAACATTCCAGCCGATGTAAATCTTACCTTAGCCGAACAAGACGTTGACCCATGGGACAACGAAGGCTTTGTCCCCTTTACCATCCAATCAATAATAGAAACCGGACTCAGATTCCCAGTCCAACCTTTAATATGCGAATTCCTTAGACAAACCAGATTATGCCCAACCCAGCTATCCACCAACACTTACCGTATAATAATGGGCATAGACGCGCTAAACCGCCAAACCGGTCTCAACCTCGGTTTAGCCGAAATATTCCATCAATACTCCTTAGGATCCAAAGACGAAGGCTGGTGTTATTATTTAAGAATACGCCGTGGCCGAGAGAAAATAATAAAACATACACCGGACAAAGACCTAAATGACGATGACTTCTTCTGGGTGTCTGGGAACTTCGAAGATCATCAAGCCCAGATTCCTGGCCGAAGAATAAATTGGAAAAAAGGAGTACCTGGTATACATACTTCGGTCCCAATTCAATCTTTTCTTTATTTCGGCTTTCCTTTCTGAACCAAACTAACAGTTTATCTCTTTTTTGCAGATAAAGCCCATCTCCTATCAAATTACGGCCACCCAAACCTTGGTATTCTACGCGCCGCACTACGAGTTAAGGAGAGAAGTTGGGCAAAACTTCTAAATTTCGAACCGACATACCGATACAGCAGTCGCCGAAAAGCAAGAGTGACCGACTTCCTCCTCGAAGACGCCCCAGAACCGGACCTGTCCTTGCCCCAGATCAACCTTGTGCCCCTCACAGCCGAAGAAGAAATGGCTAAAAGAAACAGATTGAAGGCCCTGCTAACCGAGACCAATCCCGCCGATGTACCACCAGCCGGGCAGACCACTCAAACCGTGGTAGCACTTCCGTCCCAGCGGCCGTCCATATCTCGTCCGAGCAAGCGTGCCTGGACTAACCAAACCGAGCCACGTCTTGTGGACAAAGATGAGTCCATCCTGCCACCAAGTCCTCCAAACATTCAACCAGACCCCCAACCGGAGCAAATAGACCGAACTGCCTCTTCCTCCAAATGGGTCCCTGAACTAACCTTCAACAACCGAGATATCACTGCGACTGATTCGGTTGTGACAGAGAAGGACCACCTGATGGCTTTTAACCTAGCCAAAAGTGTGTGCCTTCCGAAAGATATGGAGCACCACTACAAACAGCTCAACACCGAGCTGAAGTCCATCCGGTCTTCGACCAAGTCCATGATCCTGGTAAGTGACTTTCTCTCTTTCTTTCTAGTTTTTTCCCAACTTTCAGTTCGGCTAACGTCACTTCTCCTTTGCAGGCCATCCAGAAAAATCAAGTTACTCACAGGAAGGTCATGGAACTTCGGCGAAGTACAAGGGAAGCCATGGCGGAGGCCGAAGCAAAGTCGACCGAGCTAGAGGAAGCCAAAAAACATATGGCCGAGCTGCGTGCTGAGAATGGTCGGCTAACCGAGCTTGCTAATTCGGTTGAAGCCGAAAAGCGAAAGGTTGCCAGTGAGGCAAAAGACAAATATCTACGCCTTTTGGCAAAAATTGAGAAGAAAAAAGACACCGAAATAAACGAACTTAAGGCCGGAATGAAGAAGGCCGAAAAAAGAGGCTTCAAGAAGGCTGAAGACGCCTACACCCTCCAATGCAATGCAGCAAAGGACTTATTCTTCAAATGTGGCTGGAGGAGTGCGGTGGAGCAGCTCGGTTGTACGTCTGACACCGATGTCTACGATGCTCCACCGTATTCTATTCCGGCCTCACTTTCGCAATATGCTGCCGATCTCCAAAGACAACTGCTTGAGGGGTCCGGTGATGATGAAGATGGTGATGATGATGATGAGGATGAGGATGGGGATGAGGAGCCGACTCTCACCCCGGCCGTCAATCAGCAAGCCAACGAGCAACCAACCCGGTTGGAGCCAGTGGTTAAAGACCTAACGGACGAGCTGCAACTAGCTGAGACCGAGGTTCAAGTTGAGTCCGAGCTCCCAGATCAAACCGTGTTCCTAACCAACACCGGACTCCAGATAGATGCTGATGCGGAATTTGATGCTGAAATTGATGAACTTCTCTGTTGATTTTAGTTCCGTTCCTTTCTTTTCCTTTTGTTTTTGATCTTTGTAACCGGGCTGCGGCCCCTCAATTGTACTTGTTTTTTTCTTCAATGAAAAAATCTTCCTCTGTGCTCCAACTCTTATTTCGGTTTTGTTCTTTATGTCTGTACTTGAAATGAATTTTCCATGTACACATTTGCTGAACTGTGATCTCGGTTTAAGCTATCTGACTTACTAGCCAACCACTCTTCAGCCGATATATCTACTTCGGCTGAAGAGTATCCAGTGTTTAATCCAGCCAACCACTCTTCAGCCGATATAAATACTTCGGCTGAAGAGTACAAAGAGTTGGTTTAATCCAGCCAACCACTCTTCAGCCGATATAACTACTTCGGCTGAAGAGTACAAAGAGTTGGTTTAATCCAGCCAACCACTCTTCAGCCATGAACTTACTTCGGCTGAAGAGTAACAAGAGTTGGTTTAATCCAGCCAACCACTCTTCAGCCATACACTTACTTCAGCTGAAGAGTACACAGAGTTGGTTTAATCCAGCCAACCACTCTTCAGCCATGAACTTACTTCGGCTGAAGAGTAACAAGAGTTGGTTTAATCCAGCCAACCACTCTTCAGCCATAAACTTACTTCGGCTGAAGAGTATCCAGTGTTAGTTTAATCCAGCCAACCACTCTTCAGCCGATATAAATACTTCGGCTGAAGAGTACAAAGAGTTGGTTTAATCCAGCCAACCTCTAAGTTGGTTTTTCCAGCCAACTTAGAATACAGTGTTTGGTTATTCCGACCAAACGTCCTGCAGCCTGGATCCTTATCCTGGGCTTAGGAGGGGTCATAGTTGGTTTTTCCGGCCAACTATGTTTACAATGCTACTTACTAAAGCTACTTTCTACTGAAAACAATTTTACTAATAAAGAATCGACTTGTTTTATTGAGAAAGTAAAAAATTACACATGCTTAAAAGAAAAAAGCTAGAAATAAAACAACTTAAGATTGGCAGTGTTCCACGGCCTAGGAATTGCTTTGCCGTCCTCATCTTCCAAGTGGTATGCCCCTTTGCCTGCTAAACCGACCACTTTGTAAGGTCCTTCCCAATTTGGCCCCAACTTGCCATCTCCTGGAATCAGGGTGTTTCCCATTACTTTGCGAAGTACCCAATCGCCGATCTTGAACTGTCTTGGATGCACTGTTTTGTTATACTTTCTAGACAACTCTTGTTGGTAGGAGGCGATGTGAACCAATGCTCTGTCTCTTCTTTCTTCCGCGAGGTCAAGCTCTAATGCTATGGCCTCGCCATTTAAGTCTGGATCAAAGTTTTCACTCCGAATTGTGGGGAGGCCAACTTCTAATGGGATGACTGCTTCCATGCCATAGGCTAAGGAGAATGGTGTTTCTCCCGTTGATCGATGAGGCGTGGTGCGGTAAGCCCATAAAACATGAGGGAGCTCTTCTGCCCACTTCCCTTTGGCTTTCTCTAACCTTTTCTTCAATCCATCCAAGACGACTTTATTTGATGCTTCTGCCTGACCATTTGCTTGGGGATATACCAGTGTAGAATTGTAGAACTCTATCTTGTACTCCTCACAAAAGCCTCTAAAAATTCTGCCGTCGAACTGAGTGCCGTTGTCGGAGATCAGTGCTTTGGTATGTCGAAGCGAGTGATGATGTTCTGCCAAACGAACTTCTTCACATCTTTTTCCTTGATTGATGCCAAGGCTTCTGCTTCCACCCACTTTGTGAAGTAGTCGGTTGCCGCAAGGAAGAACTTCCTATTGCCTGGTGCTGTTGGAAGTGGCCCTACTATGTCTAAGCCCCACAATGCGAAAGGCCATGGGCTAGTCAATGGTAGCAATTCTCTGGCAGGTTAGTGTATTTGGTGCGCAAACTTTTGGCACTTTTCGCATTTTTTGACATACTTCTCTGAGTCCGCTTGCATGTATGGCCACCAATATCCTTGTGAAATCGCTCTATATGCCAATGATCTTCCTCCTTGATGGCTGCCACATACACCCTCATGTATTTCGAATAGGAATGCTTCCACTTTGCTGGGGTGAACACACTTCAAGTAAGGTCCTGAGAACGACTTCTTGTACAATGCCAAGGATGGAGAGAGCCAAGATCGCTGCGACTTTGCTCTTATTCTGTTGGCTTCTTTCTTATCTTCCGGTAAGGTGCCGTCTTTCAGAAACAATATGATGGAATCCATCCAAGAAGAGCCTAACTCTGCACAACATATTTCTTCTGCTTCTGGGTCTTCAATGCTTGGCCTAGGCAGGTAGTCGATCAGTAGTGGATGAGGGATTGAGGTATCTGCCATCGAGGCGAAGCCTGCTAGTTTGTCCGCTCGGCTGTTTTCCTCTCTGCCGATTTGTTCTATCCTCACTACTTCAAACTTCTTTATCTCTGTTCTGACCAATTCTTGGTACTTGGCCATTCTACCATCCTTTGCCTCGTAGTCGCCAGATATTTGGTTTACCACCAGCAGCGAGTCGCTGTAAACCATTAGCTCGGTGGCCTTCATGTAGAATGCTGACTTAAGTCCTGCAAGAAGTGCTTCATACTCCGCCTCGTTGTTTGATGCTGGGAAGCCAAGGTTGATTGCCTGCTCCACTACTAGACCGTCTGGAGAGATGAGGACTATGCCAAGTCCTGCTCCATGCCGGTTGGATGCTCCATCCACGAAGAGCTTCCACATCTCTCCGACGAACAATTTCCAGCAGGTGGAGGGATCAGATGATGCCTTGGGATCTTCCAGGTTGCTGGCGTTTTCTTCGGAGTCCATGCTCGCTGTCTGCCCCTTGTTTTCTGTTTGTACCAAGTCTTTATTTGTCGGTGAGTCCTGACTTGGTATAGCATGGTTTGTTTCTTCCTTCCTTACTTTACTCTGGTCTGCCTTGGGGCCTGACTGAGTAACCAGCACCAGGGGTTGCGTTATTCCGACGTCAACTTCCATCCCTAGTTCGGTTGTCTCAGTTAGGTCGATTGGGCAGATGTGATGACTCCCTGGTGTGAATTCTGCGACAAAATCTGCCAGTGCTTGTGCTTTTATTGCGGTCCTAGGTTGGAACTTGATGTCGTATTGTCCCAACTCTACTGCCCACTTCAGAACTCGCCCAGAGAAGTTTGCTCTTTCAAATAAAGCCTTTAATGGGAAGGCTGTGAGAACGATTATGGTGTAAGCGTGGAAGTAATGCGACAGCTTCCTGGAGGCCATCATTAAGGCCAATGCCAGTTTCTCCAGTGGCAAGTACCTTGTTTCGGCGCCCAATAATGTTTTGCTGACATAGTAAATAGGCAGGTGTTGGATTCCTTCTGCACGGACCAACACTGCGCTGATTGCGTGCTGCAAGACTGCCAGATATAAGAAGAGCTCTTCTCCAGGGATTGGTGTTACAAGGAGTGGTGGAGAAGACATGTACTCCTTCAAACTTTCCAGAGCTTGGTCGCATTCTTCGTCCCACTCAAACTTGGCCTTCAGCGCATGGAAGAATGGTCGTAGTCTATCTGACGACCGGCTTATGAACCGATTGAGTGCGGCTGCCATGCCGGTGAGGTGTTGCACTTCCTTCACTGAATTTGGCCTTTCCAGATCCTGTATTGCCTTGATCTGAGAAGGGTCTGCTTCTATACCTCGGTTGGTCACCAGGAAGCCCAGGAATTTGCCTGATCCTACTCCGAATGCACACTTCGACGCATTGAGGCGTAACTTATGCTTCTTCAAGATCTCAAACATCTCACTTAGGTCTTTGAGGTGGTCATTCTCATCCTTGCTCTTGACCACCATATCGTCGATGTAAGCCTCCATTGTTCTGCCTAACAATGGCTCAAACATCTTGGTGACCATTCTCTGGAATGTCGCCCCTGCGTTCTTTAGGCCAAAGGGCATGACCTTGTAGCAGTATAGTCCTCTTAGAGTTGTGAAGGACGTCACTTCCTAGTCTGGTTCATGCATGGCGATTTGGTGGTAGCCTCTGTATGCATCTAGAAAGCTTAGTCTGTTGTGCCCCGCCGTTAGGTCTACCAGTTGATCTATCCTTGGTAGAGGAAAGCTATCTTTTGGGTACGCCTTGTTGACCGTTTTGTAGTCGACGCAAACACGCCACTTGCCATTCTTCTTTGGCACTACGACGGTGTTGGAGATCCATCTTGGGTAGTGCACCTCTCTGATTGCCCCTGCCTCCAGCAGGTTTCCTACCTCTTCTGCCACTATTTCGGCGTGGTGGAGTGCCGATCTGCGGGTGCGCTGAATGACTGGTCTGGCAGAAGGGTGGACGTTGAGTTGGCGGCAGATGAAGTTGGGATCAATGCCTGGCATGTCGTATGGGGTCCAGGCGAACACTTCGATGTTGGAGGTCAGAAATTCCAAGACCTCCAATCTCTCAGTGCTGGACAACGACGAACCAAGCAAAAAGAACTTATCCGGATTCTTTTCATCTATTCTGACCTCCACCAAGTCTTCCACCGCTTTCTAGCTAGCCGCTTTGCCAACATCCGCGAATAGTTCATTACTCTCAGGTTCTTCCACCGAATGAACATATCCTTTGGCAACGCGGCTGCCGTTCACCGTGACAAAGCACTGCTTTGACATGATTTGGTCTCCATAGACTTCTTCTATTACTCCGGCGTCGTTGGGGAACCGCATTACTTGGTGGTAGGATGACGCCACCAAGCGCATGGCATGCAGCCACGTTCTGCCCAAGATGATGTTGTAAGTTGAGGGGACCTTCAACACCCAGAACTCTACTTGTTTTGTCACACTCCCTGCTCTGACTGGGAGGATTATTTTGCCGACGGGCCATTCTGGCATGGAGTTGAATCCAATTAGGGGAGAAACAGCAGGTACCAAGTCTTTGTCTTGTAACTTCAATTGTTTGAATGTCTCGTAGTACATGATTTCGCATGAACTACCTTGGTCAATCAGAATCCGCTTGACGTCAAAATCCTTGACTCGGAGAGTGACGACCAAGGCATCATTGTGTGGGCAATATATTCTGTCCAAGTCTTTATCTGAAAAAGACATGACGTTTGTGGCTTCTGTCCTTCCCTTTTTAATGACTGGTTGGGCACTTAGCACCTCTCTCAAGTGCTCAGCCTTTTTGATTGAACCTCTAAGCTCGCATACACGCTCAGGTTCAAAGACTCCATGTATTACGTTGATGATGCCTTGAGGCGATGCGTCGATTGGCATCCCGTTGGGGTTGTTATGGTCCTGGGGGGCTGGCTGTGCCCCTCCCTCTATGTATTTGTCCAGGTGACCTGCTGCCACCAACTCTTCCAAGTGCTGCCTTAATGGCGTGCAATTCTCAGTGTGGTGCCCCTTTTCTTTGTGGAAGGTGCACCTAGATCTGTCATCATAGTCCTTCTGAGCCTCGCCTAGCTTGGCTGGCCACTTGACGAAAGGCTCGTCTCTTATTTCACTCAAGATTCGGTAGATCGGTTTCTTGAAGACCGTGGTTATGGCAGTGCGGACTCTCAGCCATCTCTTGTCCTGGTCTTCTTCGTTGTCTCGCCTGCCCCGCCCGTTCTTGCTCGGACGGTTTACCGCATTGACTTTTGCTGAGGCCTTTTTCTCTGTCGTTGCGGCTGTGCTAGACTTTGCTTTAGCACGGGCGCCGTCCTCCTCCACCCTGATGTGCTGATGCACTCTTTCTATCAGGGCTTCCATGGTGAGAGGCGGCGTCATGGTGATTGAGTCCCTTAGTCTGTTTCCAACTGGAAGTCCTCTTTTGTATTATGCAATGGCTAGATTGGTGGGACAATCCCCAATCTGGTTGAACGTCTCCCAGTAACGACTGTTGTAGGATCGTAAGGTTTCCTTCTCGCCCATGTCGATGGAGAGTAACTGGTCGATCTCCACCGGGGTTTTAGTGTTCGTTCGGAACCTTGCCACGAACGCCTCCGCCAATTGTGCCCAGGAGGCTATGCTGCCTTCTGGAAGTTTCTCAAACCAAGTCAGGCCTAGGTCGCCGAGGCTGGAAGGGAAGAGGATGCACATCAAGGCTTCGTTCCGCCGGTATACAACCATAACCTGGCAAAAGTGGCTCAAGTGTGAGTAGGGGTCCGTCTTCCCTTCGTATGTATTGAATTTGGGCTGAAGGAAGCCTGATGGTAGGGGCGCGTTCTCAATTGCTGGAACAAACGGTGAGGTCTGCAGCCTCGCCAATGCCTTGTCAGCTGGTTCATAGGCTGGGCGCGGTATTGGCATTCCAACCTCGACCCTTCCACGCGTCCGAGGAGCCAACCGCTGTAAGGCAGAAACTCTATGTGGATCACGCGCCCTGGCGTCTTCCCTGCATCGTGCCTTTTCATCTAGCACGGTTCGTAGGTCGGACAATCTGGGTAACTCTGTCTGTCTGGACCTTGTTTGGTGCGTATGTGAGGGCCAGTAAGTGCTTCCTTCCGTGTAAGACCTTTCATATCTCGTCCTCTCAGACCTGGAGTGACGAGTCCTGGAAGATCTGGCTTGCGTGTCGCCTGTCCTGAGGCTTCTGTTTTCTGCTTGGGAGGGTGTAGAATTTCTACTACGACCCTCTGAGTGGCGAGGGGGCATCTTGTTGTTGCGCCCCTCTCCTGTCGCCACTTCTTTTCCTTTCATCTGGCGTTTTAGAGATTCCATGTCCGCTGCCATCCGTCGTATCAACTCGTCTTGTTCCCTGATGCGATCCTCCAAAGTTTGAGGATCAATCATGCGCCTTTGTCTCTCTGGGCTTTGCGAACGAGAGGGATGAGGGCTGTTATTCCTCCTTCTACCCTGGCATCCCTCCTGGAATTTTGTCGTTACTCCAAGTCCGCCATAGGAGGGACCAAAGGTAGACCCTCGCGCCTTGCACCTCCCTCTGGTGTTAGTCCGTCGACGGCGGACTGTGATACATCTTCGTTGTGCGCCATTGATTCTTCCTGAGGAAAAGCTTGATCAAGAGGTTTTGCTTGTCTGCGTTCCCACAGACGGCGCCAATTGTACGGGAAAGAAATACATCTTCTCGTATAATCTTGTTGATCAAGTCTGCGCTCCTCCGTACGACGTCGTTCCATTACCTGAAAACACAAACGTGAGCTTAGCCGGCGGGTGTGTGTCGGAAACCTCTCCGATGCCTAAGTCAGTCCACAAGACAAATAGGCAAAAGCTCTATGTATTCAGGGAGCAAAATTGCATTACCTCTCCAAAGGTGATATTGGTGAGCTTTTATAGGTTTCGTGTGACACAATCCTAGTAGGACTCTAACTCCTTCACGTAAAGTCCTACTAAGATTCATACTCCTGAAAGATAACGCTTATCCTTCAACACCCCCCTCACTGCTTAAACCAAGTGAGATGGTTTTTCCCATGGCCGGACTTCCATATGACCGAAGTAACTGTTAATTCGGCCCTTACTTTATTTCCCTTACCTCGGTTCTCCCATGCCAAAACCGAGCTATCCATAAGGGAGATGAGCCGAACTATCTTACGACCGAAGTAACACTGCCATGCCGGGCAAACAAGTCGCGACCGATCTAACTGTTACCTCGGTCTTCCTTTCCTTTCTTCTATGTCGGCTTCGCATGCTTGGCCGAGCTATCCATAGAAGAATTAAGCCGTGCTAACCTTTACTTAGGTCTTCAAGCGGGCCCAACATACCTCGGTTCCAAACATCACGACCGAGCTAACAAACAATAGAAGCCGAGATAACCCTTCTTATGCCGGCACCATCTTTACTTCGGTTCAGACTGCCGTACGGCCCACCTTCCTGGCCTCCCCAATACGGCCCACCTTCCTGGCCTCCCCAATACGGCCCAAAGAGTGGCCCATTATCCTGGCTTCGGCCCAATTTATTTTGTATAAATTACCCTCACACCAATTTATTTTTTTTATTCTTACATAGTTAATATTTGAGAATATGATTTCTAGTAAAATGGAGAATTATGAATTATTTTCTTATTCCAATCCATTTCTAATGATTCTATAATTCCTGTTCACATCGCTTCCTTTTCGCTTTTGGTCTACTTACATTTCAGGAAATTCACATGCTTCACAAACCGAGCAAAAAGTGGAGTTTGGTCGAAAAAAAAGCCGCCCAATTCTATTACAAGACATAATAGGGAAAAGATCATTCGAAACTTTATGAGAACGCAGAATACCATTCAGTATGTTTGTTTAAATTTTTTAGATTAAGTTTTTTGAAAATTGAATGTTTTTGTTTTTGTATTTTTTTGTTTTTAGTGAATATTTTTAAATTTTTAAATATTTTTTTTACTTTTTTAGATGCACCTTCTTAGATGTATCTAAAAAATAAAAATTTTGTGAAAAAATATTTTAAAAAATTAATAAATATATAAAAATACAAAAAAATATATTGAATTCTTGTATTTTTTTTTTTTTGTATTTTTGGTATTTAGTGAATTTTTAAAAGATTTTTTTTACAAATTTTTTACTTTTTAAGTGTATTTATGTTAGATGTGTCTAAAATGTAAAAAAAAATTATTTAAAATTTAAAAAAAATAATAATAAAAACAAAAAAACACGAAAAATAAGAAAGTAGGGGGAGCTGTGACAAAATCTAAAATGTAGACCTATGATAAAATCTAAAAATACAGAAATTGATTGCAAAATTTGAGCCAACCCTTTCAAATGAGATGAGTAGTGTGTTAATTCTCTAATTAATTTCTGTGCTAGTAAAAAAGCCATAATAATATAGTTACTACTTTTCCTGCATGTTCTAGAGAAAAGGAAACTGTCATAATAATATACTCCCACAAACCATAGTTTCCATCTTATTATTGAAAATTACAAGGATATATAAGCATTTCTAAAAAGGGCTTAGCCCCAAATTAACAGCGATTCAGTTTGAATCTTTGGAGCTATTATCTACTACATAGACAGCAGACAATTCCTGAGGAGACTCACTTTGCATTCAAGCAAAGAGATATAGTTTGCAGTTGTCTGAATCAGAGTCTCTAAGTTGTCCATTTCAAGACCCCCAGGGATGAGACTTTTGAGCTGCTTGAGCCTCTTCTGTGTTTCCTTTCTCTTTTTGCTCAAAGCAATCCTCATCTTTCTTTTCCTTCCCCTCATATGCAACCCTCCATTTCCCCATTGAGTTGGGTAATTTGATCCCATTCTTTTAGAGAGAGAGAGAGAGAAGATAGTGGATTGTGAGATTGGTGAACCTAAAATTGGAGTTTATAAAGGGGAGAATGTGAGTCTCCACATTTTACAATTCACACTTATTGCTTCAAACAAGAGCCATGCCAAAAACTACATTGTTTGATGTAACAGATGAAACCAATCAATCAGTCATTCGTGTATTTGGATAAAGATGGTACCGATCATACTGGCATAATAAAGTGCAACAATAATACATCTCTTAAATTTTGAGTTTTAGTTGAAAAATCAAAGATAAAAAAAAAATAAGACCAAAACATTATATCACGTGGGATCCGTATATGCATTAGAGCTCTTAGAGGGCCATTTTGAAAAGTGAGTTAATAGTCATTTCTCAATTTTTAACCCAGTTTCCTCTGTCACAAAAAAGTTAAAAAAAGTAAAAAAATAATTTTTAATCATCTTTACAAAACACTCCAAAGTTCTTAGTTTAGAGCTCTCAACCATTTCTCAATAAAGTGCAAAGATTCTAAAAAATTAAACCCATGTAATTCAAATTTTGTTTAGTTTACCAAATATGTTTTCAAAACGTGTTTTAAAATTAATTTAGGCCTCGTTTGGGAACCATCATTTTTAGTCAAAAAGTCAAAAAGTTACTAAATTAGCCAAAAAGCCAACAACCCATACCAAAAAGTCAAAGATTCTCTTTTTTTCTCTACTTTTTACACATCTTTTCGTAAAAGGCCAAAAAGTCATCCTAAACATACTAGTTTTTTTTAGCTCATATTTTAGCCAAATAGCCAAAAAATTGCTAAATTAGCCTGTTCCCAAACGAGGCCTTAGAATCATAATTTGAAAACTTAAATTAAACATTACATTAAAATATAAAGATAAAATTAATTTTAAAAAGTAAAACCAAACACAGTCTAAGTAGAGCAAACAGCGTACTTTGTTCGTAATTAAATCGATGGGGATGGGGTGGTTGGCGTTTGTGCTAGAGCTGTTAGATCTCACTTTTGGGGTGTTTTGGGAAGATGGTTATAATCTGATTTTTGGTGAAAAGCTGATTATAAGCAGATTATAATCAGCTTTTCTGTGAGAGAAGAGGAGATAAAAAATCTGAAAATCAGATTTTTTATCTCTTCCCAAAAGAGGCCATGTGTCGTGAATTATATTGGTTTACTTCTTGTTTATAATTTTGTTAGGGGAGAATTACAGTTTGAGATTTGTATTATTTTAATTATTAATTTTTTAATTGTTATATATTTAAATTTAAATTTTGAATCTCTCACTTAAAATAAAAACAGTTGAAAACATTAATTTCTTTGCAAATGTAAAATAATTTATTTTAAGAGCCAAGTCATCAATTTGATAAAATATAAACTAGTTTAATAAAAATAAGTGTCAAAATTTTTTTTTGAATTTTTAAAAGTTATTTCAACTACAAAAGATAAAATTTAATAAAAATGATAGATTATTTATATTTATATTTTTTTATCAAATTAATTTTTAGTATCTTTTGGCGTAAAAAGCTACGTTTGTACCTTGTTTGCTAAAAAAGTTAGGTTGGCTTTTTAAGTAAATAGTCATTTGGCAAATCCAAAAAAACCACATATAAAATTATAATTATATTTTTTTCTGTTTTTTTATATTTACATGGGTGAAAATCTAAATTTTCTATATTGGGTGGGGGTAGTTTAATCATTTTATTGTGATATGACATCATAAATAAATATTGATCAAAAAAGCTAAAAGTAACTTTTTACTAATTTCTCAAATCACTTTTCTAAAAAAATCAAAAGTTTGGTTAAAAATCATAAGTCAGCTATTAACCATCTTCTCAAAACACTTCATATGTTTGGATGATAATTATATAATGGTCCCGTTTAGGAAGGTGGTTTTGGCTATTTTAGTCACAAAAGACAAAATAGGCTATTTTAGTCATAACAAACAAAGCATCATATCCAACCCATAATCATTATATTATTCTCTCACAAAAAAAGCCAAAAATGCCAAAAAGTCAAAAAGTCATTCCCAAATCAAATTTTTTAGCTCAGGCTAAAATAATAAAAAAAAGTCAAAAAGTCAACCCACTTCTTAAACGACACCAATGGATGTTTGTTTTTGTTGTTAACATATGTTTTTTTATGATTATCATGTAATGAATGGTTATTAAGCTTTTAAAGTGTAATCGATGTATAAAATGTTTTTAGTTTTAGATTTTTTTGATTTAATGAATTGGTTTAATAATGATATCACCATGTTTAACTTTTGAAGGAAAAAAAAAAAAAAAAAGTATAAAAAATTATTTCTATTCTCTCAAAAGATAAAATTATATAAAAATGATGTGTTTTTAAATTTTTTTTTTTTTTTTACCAATTTAATTTCTAGTTTCTTAGCAAAAATTTCTGAAAATAGATTCTGAAAATCAAACCAAATAGAATTTTATAATCAAGAAAGTGTCAACATTATTCATTAAAAAAAAAGTCATTACATTTCAAACAACATATAAGTTAACCAACATAAAATAAATTATATGACAACTTTGTACTTAAAATTGACCATTTTCAAAGGAAATATTTTTTTATTGTCCTTGTTTGAAATAAGTTTTAAAATTTAAAATCAAATATATCACAATTAAAAAGTCAAATACCAAAGTGACAAAATTCCAAACTATAAAAACTGTTAGTATAATTCTCTCTTTTGTTATTATTACAAGAGGTTTTCAAAATTTTAAGTGATATTTCCACAACTAAGTTCAACTTGACTTCCCCCTATCATGGAGTGAGAGAGGGTGCATAAATCAGTAGTGATACACAGCATTAATATCGGAACTTTAAATGAGGCTTTAGTGCGGTGGAAGAGAGAGAGAGAGTGGAGAGCAATAGAGAGAGAATTGTGAGCCTCACCTTCACATGATACTCTCTACATCATTAGAGGTAGATTAGAGCTCTCAAACATTATTTGTGGATAAATACACATTATATATATATATATATATATTAAGGGAAAATTATGGTTTACGGTCAAAAATTATGGGCCAACTAAAATTGATACATTTTTATTTCTTAATTTTTTAATTTGTCTCAATTTCAACCGTTAGTCAATATTTTGTTATGAAAAGAAGATGAAAGGATGACATGTAAGCTATATACACTAATTTTGTAATTAAAATATTCATTCAAAATGTTAACAGAGGTTAACATTGAAGCAAATCAAAAATTAGAAAAATAAAGGTTGGTTTAATTTTATAATCATGATTTGAGAATAGAATTATATTTTAAATTTGTAAGTTGTTGAATCATGATTTGAAAAAAAAAAAAAATGTTTGTTTATGAGTTTTGAAAAAAAGTTTTGAATTGAATTTTGAATTAAGTTTTGAAATAAAATAAATAAATAAATTATTTAATTATGAGTTTTGAAAAGAATTTTCAAAACTTAATTCAAAAACTTATAACTCATAACCAAACATACGACTTAAAACTCTACTAAAAATTCTATTCAAAACTCATAACTAAACTCTTTTTAAAATTCATTTCAAAAAAAATAATTATTGAAAAAATAAATTTTTTATTTAAAAATTCAAAAAATTCCGAAAATATTTTTTTATTTAAAATATTAAAAAATATACATTATTTTTTGTTAAAAAAATGTTCAACTAGTGCTTTAAAATTACTTTTGATTGGAAATTTTTTTTTAATTGTTTTGTTTAAAAATGTTTTTTTTATTTTTTAAAAATTACTGTGACAAATTAATTTTTATTTGTTTATTTTAAATAAATCGCCAAATAATTTGTCATTTTGATCTAAAAAATAATTTCTATATTTTAAAAATATCAAAAATAAATAATTTTTTTTTTTCAAATAACAGGTGGCAAAAATAAAAAATAAAAGCACAGTTCCAAACAATAGGCCAAACATCCAGGAGAATATCTGGAAAGACAATCAGGTAGACCCAAAAATTCAAATACTCTTTGATTATCAAATATGTTTTTAAATGTATTTTCAAATGTGATTTGGAATCATATTTTGAAAACCATAATCAAATAGAAGATTAAAATATGAGGGTGAAATCATAATTTCATAATGGAACTAAACAGAGCCAAAATATAACAATTTTTAATTGAACAGGTAAAGAAGACGTCCCATAGTTGAAGGGCATAAATTGTAATTTGCCCAAAAAATATTCATAATATGCCCAAAATTTGAAATATGTAATGTAAATAATCTAGTTCACATATTTTAAACTATATACAAACAATTATGCGTATTATCAACCACAAAAAAAAAAAAAAAAAAAAAAAAAGCCACATCTTAAAAGAAAGAAGAATATGAATAAGAGTAGTGCTACACAATCATAAAATTCATACAAAAAATTTCGGAAATATTATATAAAAACTCTTCGGTTTGACCTTTATAATAAAATAAATTCTGAATTTTTAATTTTGTAAATTTAAATCTTAAACTTTTGATTTGTTTTTAATTTAAACTATTTGCCAATTTTCATCAAGTAAAACCGATAGAAAAAATATTTTTTTTTCATTAAACTCAACCAAAAAAAAAAATTTAGACATCTTATGCACAACTACATTGAGTTGAATGATTTCTATATTTGTTTTTTTATCGATTCTGCTTAATAAAAATAGACCAACACTACAAGAAAAAGCACAAATGGCGACCAAAAAACAAAAAATTGTCGCTGAAAGTCACAGAAATGGCGACTAAAAGAGTTTTGGTCGCCGAACATAACAGTTTTAGCGACTAAAAGAGTTTGGTCGCCAAACATAAGGGTTTTAGCGACTAAAAGGCGATTTAGTCGCCGAATATAGGGTTTTTAGCGACTAAATTAATTTAGTAGCCAAAAGTTATGGTTTTGGCAACTAAAAAACATTTTAGTCGCCGATTATAGGTCTTTTGCCGACTGAAAACATTTTTGTCGCTGAAAGTGCAGATTTTTTGCTACAAAAAAAAAATTAGTAGCTAACAACTGTCAATTGCCGACTAAAACTCATTTTAGTAGCCAAAAGGGGACCTTTTTGGCGACTAAAACCACATTTAGTCGCCAAAACTGCTTTATTTGTACACCAAACTTCATTTTTAGCGACAAACAAATAATTAGTAGCCGAAAATTAGTAAATTGGCGACTAAAAATTTATTTTAGTCGGCAAAAGTGTCCTAAAATTTTTTTTAGTAAATCATTTATTTTATACATAAATTATATTTAATATATGTAATTATATTTATATATATAGTTTTCTATTAATACCGGTGAAAATAATGTATAAATAATATAAGTTGCAATTATATTCGCGTGAGGATTCAGTGGCATAGTGGGAGGGACTGTGCTGTGAAGGTTTGGAAGTTGGAGGTCCAAGGTTCGAACCGCGGGAGGTGCTCCGGTAGAGGGAAATTTTTTTTTTTTCAAAAATGCTTTTGGCGACAAAAGAGTTTAGTCGCCGAAAATTAATCATTTTGGCGACGATCAGTTTAGTCGGGGAAACTCAAAAAAAAAAAAACTATTGGCGACTAAAATTTTAGTCGCTAAATGTAAAGTTTCCAAAAATGAAATTGCATTTGGCGACAAAGTGTTTCGTCGCTGAAGACATATATATTGGCGACTAACAGTTTTTTAGTCGCCAAAGGCTTCTGCGACCATATATTGGCGACAAGACGGGCGACAAAAATTTTTAGTCGGGAAAAGTGACATTTCGACATTTGGCGACTAAAATAAGACCTTTGGCGACTAAAATTTTAGTCGCCAAAACTGTTTTTTCTTGTAGTGAAATAATTTAAATTAAAAATAAATCAAAATTTTAAAATTTAAATTGACAAAATTGAAAATTAAAAATTTATTTTATTATAAGTATCAAATTTTGAATCTGTTTTCTTTATAATTACCCCCAAAACCTTATTTAGAATGTCGTGGCCATTTTATGTTCTCTCATTTTAAAATCAAAAGTTTAGAATGACTTCTATACGGGCACATTGTTACTGTAACAAAATTCTATATAACACTTTTGTTGTACATCATTTACCCTTTTTTTTTTTAAACATGGAAATTAGTATATTAATAAGCAACAATATTACATAAATAAGATTTCAAAGGGTCATCCTAACCAAATAACAAAACAAAAAATAAATCCGCCAAAAAAACAGTAATGATCTAGGGAAAGATCCCGATCTTCTAAAAAATATAGTCTAGAAAGTAAAATCTGCTTGAAAACTCGTCGTCGCCATAGACGTCATCCTCGTCCCTGTTTTCTAACTCTACCGCTATCGCCCCTGAATATCGAACACCGCTAGAAGCTAGAGTTGAGAATGAAGTATGCCCATAATGGAATGGGAGACAGTTTGATAGAGGAAGGAATCATTTTGTCGAAAATTCAAAAATTTATGCCGAAATCGAAGGAGAAAACTCTCAAAACTTCTATTTCGGATATAAAAAGTTCATATCTACAATTTAAAAGTGCAAAATAGGTCGTCGAAGTGTCGTCGGAGCACCGCCGAAAATCACCTGGGGATCTGGACTCATTATTATTGTATCAATTTGAAACATTCATTTACCTATGAATTGCATAGTTCTTTAGGCCTCGTTTGGGAACATACAATTTTAATAATTTTTTAATTTTTTGTGAAAAAAATGTACATAAAAGTAAAGAGAGTGATGTGATAACTTATAATGACTTTATAATTTTTTAACTAAAGTATATAGTCCTTGCCTATTTCTCAAACTAGACTTAGACATAGTCACATTAGACTTGTTTGGTACAGATTCTACTAAACTGAAATATAATAATTAAAAAGTAAAAATTAAAAACATATATCTCCCTAAGTTTTAATATTTAATTTTTATAACTTATTTAAATTATTTGTATCTCAAAAACTATAAGTAGAATTTACACTAACCAACACAGATTTTCAAAAAATATATATAAATATATATATAAGTAAATATATAAATTGCATCAACAACCACATTAAGCACCACATGCTATTCCAAACAGTAATAGGTTGTTGAAGTTGAAATTGCATATCAACAAATGACCTATAGGCTTAATTTGGTCAATTTAACTAGATTAGAACATTTTAAAGATAGTTAGTTTTAAAATTAGGGAGATTGACCACCAATAAATTTAATTTTGTGATCTTGTAATCCATGTAGTCCTAAATGTTTTCTTATAGAATGTGTAGTCCTTTTGCCTAAATATGGCCTGTTTAACCATTGGTTTGTTTTTTTTTTTGAAAAGTACTGAGTGTTCAGTTATGGAAATAAGGGTATAGCGATTCCAGTTTTGACCCGTTACGCATTCTATTCCGGACTCGGGTTGGTATGATTTTGAATAGTTATTCATATCTCTTTCCCTTGTCTTCCCCTTTATTTTGGTTATCGGGTTGTAGTTGTGCGTTTGAGATAGGTTGGTTGTTTGGTTTTCCAAACTTTTGTTGTCCAAATTTTGGCTTTTTCACTCGAGCAGGTATTCTTGCCCTCGAGCGGGCTTCACACATTTTGCTCCTCCGCCTAAGTGGGCATTCTTGCGCTCGAGCGAGATTTGTCAATTCTCAGCACTTTTGCAGTTTTGAAAATACTGGGAAAGTGCATTAGACGCTTGAGCGTCCAGTCTCACGCTCGAGCGGGGTCCTTCGTCTGCAAAACTTCTAGAAATGTGCATTCTGCGCTCGAGCGCTAGATTTCACACTCGAGCGGAACTTTGTGTCTGACGCTCGAGCGTCACTTTCCACACTGGAGTGGACTGCGTGTATAACAGTCCGTGAAGATGTCATTTGAATCACTTTTTCTTCTCTTGCTCTGTCTAAAACTTCCCAAATACCTACATCTACACTTTGTCTCTCTAAAACTCACATTCTCTCTAAGATTTTATCTAGATCCGTTGGGATTTTCACTCTAGTGCTTTCGAGAAAGAGGTAGAGCGCTCAAGATCTTCATTTTGATCCGAATAGAAGTGGGTTTTGGTGTTCTCAGTGTTCCACTCTTTCTTGGCTCGTCTTTTCTCCTTGAGGTAGAGATTTTTCTATACTCTCATATGATTTTTAGCTTAGTTATTTGTTATTGTGTAACAATTGTGGGATTTGAGAGTAATTGATCAAACCTAAGGTTTGGGAGTGAAGTGAAAAAGCGGGATTTTTGATGAATATGAAATAAATGAGTTTGGAAGTTGAAAATATGTTCATGTTGTGTCAAAATGGTGGATTTTAGTACTTGGATTGATATTAGGAAAAATGGGGGTTTTGCACTAATTAAATCAAATTGTTTTTTTTTATAAATAATCGAAATTAACATCGAAAATGCAAAATTGGATGATCCTCGATATATATGATGGAATTGAATATGTATTATTTCATACCTTTGGAAATTTGGAATAAACTATCTGTTTGAGATTGAATATCTGTTTAGATATAACTATATTAGGCTATCAGTGGAGAATAGCTTTGATTGTTGTAGGGATTGCATGCAGATTAGGCGAATTGGAACTAATCTTTTGATAATTGTCATTGAATATGACTATGTATATGTATGATTATTCGAGAGTGAAAGGGGATGTACTCCATTGTTTGATTTTATATTCATATACATTGCATATGTATGACTGATTGTTTGGGAGAAGAAAGGGGATAGACTCCATTATAATTAAGTTGGCCGAAGTGTCTTGGGTGAAAATCCCGAAATTATACATGGGTACCTAGCTCGAGAACGAAATATCCGTAAAATGACAATTGTAGTGCTTGTATACCCTACGTTTACATGGGTCCCGTTTGACGACTGCCCATAGACGAAATATCCGTGAAATGGAAGTTTGAAGTGTTTATTGTAGCCTCTATTTGGTTGTTGAGAATTAATGAAACTGACTCACGAATTGAGAAAGATAAATTAACGGCATATGAATTGAGAGAGAATGGATTAAGACTTGAATTTGATATTTTGTGAGTATATAAATTCATAAAAGTTTTACCACAAGCATCATCTATGCACTTTGTACTTATATTCCTGCTAAATCTCATATATTGTGTTAGATGTTTCTTACTGGGTTGTGGCTCACCCTATTTGGGAAAAACATTTTCAGGTAATGATGGAATGCCTCCACCAAGGCAATATCGTGGGCGAGATTTTCGGTAGCAAGAGCTTCTTATTTTGATTGTATATTTTTGTAAAGCCAAGGGCTTAAGATGTAATGAGCAAAACTCACTTTTGTTGTAACCAAGTCAAGGCTTGGAAAGATATAAGCCAATAGGGCATTTAATTATGTTAAACTCTTTTGTATCATTAATTTCAAGTAATGAAAGGACTATTTACTCTGATTTATGCTGTTATTAATATATGTTTGGGTTGTATTTATTGTATTATTTTGGGAGTGTTACAAAGGGTGTGTGTGTTTTACGTTAATTCAAAAAGTATACTAGTATGGTTTTTGTTTCTGTGTGACATGCCCAAAATGTGGGATGAGAAAACGTCATCAACAAGTGACGTCATAAAGTGACCCGCCCAACCAACCCAGATTGACGACCCTAATTGTGCAGAAAAATAATGAATGAACCTGTGGGTTTGTGGGGTGTCACGCACAACCCAAAATAGGGGATCCATATTGGGTGGTACATCTCCAAATTGGAAACAAATTCCGTTTGAATAAGTCAACGGAAACCCTAGATGTCATGACCCAAACCCGCCCCTATAGATTAAGGTCATAACCGGCCAGTAATCATAAGATTATCTATGGCCTCAAACCTAATTAAACATTCCTCAATAGAAATAAAGGGCCCCAAACGGAAACAGACTTAAAATTTTTGTCCAATGAGCTGTGTTTATATAGCAAAGCAAAATCATTTCAAAAGCATTCCATAATAACTCACACATATAACAGATGTAACATCTTGTACATCCAAGAACTCTCAGATATGTAGCCAACCAAACAAAAGTTTACATATATAGGTGATCCAACGTATTCACTAAGGTAGCAAAAGGGTAAACAAAAGAACAAAAAACAAAGTCTCGTGCATGAGACATTCAGGCTGACTTCACAAAAACTTGAATTTCTCTCACAACCTTTACTGAGGTTTACTCAGGCTGGGTTTAGATATCTCTTTGCTTACCTACAAACATATAAATAAGAGTGAGCAAAAGCCCAGTGAATAATACCATGGTAAAGAGGTTATATGTAACAACCCCGATCCCTGTGTAACATTAATCTGTACTTAATTATGCCTAACAGTAATTAAGGAGGGATTCTAAATTAATTTGCATGTGTGCTTTGCATTATTATGTTTATATCTGTTTGTTGTAGAAAGATCTGTTCATGTTTTGGTTTCGGTTTGTGAATGGAAGGCCTTATCGGCATCCGAATCAGAAATTGGCTTAAGTTATGTGCTAATTAGGATTTATAGAGTTTTATAGTAGGCTTAATTGAAATTCGACTTGGAGCGATTAAATTAGATTTAACTAATGTCCACTAATTAGCCTTTATTAAGTACATTTTTGTTTAATGGCCTAATTAAGGCCTTAGTGGTTTCATTGAACACAAAACACTTCCACTCACTCCTTTCTTCATCTACATGCATCTTTGAGTCCCCTAAGCCCCAAAAACGTGAGAGAGAGTAAAAGAAGGGAGAGTTAGTTCAAGACTTGAGGATTTTGGGCTCAAATCAAGGGATTGCTAGGAATTATTGTCAAAGTGGAGAAGACTTGAGGGTTTCAACTTCTACTCTTGTAGATTCAAGCCTCTAGGTAAGGAGTTGAACTCTTAATTGAGTGATTGTTGTGGATTCTACAAGATTATTGGTGAATTAAGTGAATTCAAGTAAGAATTGCACTAGAGTTGGGAAGAAATGGGCCATACCATGCATGCATGTACATTTTCTCACAAATTGAGCATGACTTCAAGGATTTCCTTCATGCATATGTTCATCTGACTTACATTTTGGGAATTCATCTTGTTTTCCATTAAATCGCCAAGTTTGGTCATGGTTTAAATCAAGAAAAATTCATGTGTGTTGTGTTCATAAGATATTCTTGAGCTTCATGTTGAATTTTGCATAATTGGCAAGCCATTGGGCCATGATTTCTTGAAATGATCTTTAATTCATGATGTTTTATGAGTTTTCATGTATTTTCCCAAGTTTTGGCCCAGAAAAATGAAGTTTGAAGCTTTAAAGGTCGAATTTGAACTTGTGGATCAAATCTGGAAATTCCAAAAACTTGATCCACGCTCGAGCGTAGGAA
The DNA here is from genome assembly GCA_036172215.1 of Camellia granthamiana. Taxonomy (NCBI): domain Eukaryota; kingdom Viridiplantae; phylum Streptophyta; class Magnoliopsida; order Ericales; family Theaceae; genus Camellia; species Camellia granthamiana. The sequence goes on along the minus strand of CM069906.1, from coordinate 138,806,517 downwards.
TTCATGCTCGAGCGAGCACTTTGAGTACATGCACTTCCGCTCGAGAGACGAGAGTCACGCTCGAGCGTGAAATGCATGCGCCCAGAAGTTCATGTGTTTTGCAGTCCGCTCGAGCGGGGGAATTCACGCTCGAGCGAAGGTCTGAGTCTCATGCTCGAGCGAAGGTCGAGCGTCCGTCGAGCATGAAATTCATGCATCCAGTACTTTTGTCGAGTTTTCCAGTCCGCTCGAGCGGGGAAAGCCACACTCGAGCGAACCCTCACTTTCTGCATGTCCGCTCAAGCGGGGAAATTCACGCTCGAGCGTGGACCTTATTTTCAACAAATCTGGGAAATGTTTCCTAGTGCAATTTTTGCATCCTTTTTCCATCCTAGACATTCCTAGGCCATGTTTAAGACTCTATGATGGGGATAAGGACTAAAGGCACGCCGAGAATAAATAAAGCAAGGTATGTATAATTTGATAGTACATTACAAGTGTGCATTTGTATATATGTTCGTGTAGGTCGCATGCCTCGAACCACTTGATTAATCTGCTCTGTTTATCTGCACCTGAAGGCAACTGTGAGTAATAACTCTGTAAAGCTATATTTAATTACAAGTATTTTCTGATTGATATGATACGATCTGTTTTTTGAAATGCTATTTTATGAATTATGAATGAATGTCCATTTTTTTTTCTGAAATGTAATTGTGGCACTCTTAGTTCACGTGGCCCTCGCCCGGGGGTAACAATACCGTGGCCAATATGCACGTGGCCCACGCCCAGGGGTAACAATACTGTGGCTTATATTCACGTGGCCCTTGCCCGGGGATAACAATACCGAGGTCTATATTCATGTGGCCCTTGCCTGGGGATAACAATACCATGGCTACTTGCGCGCAAGATATGGACCTTTATGGTTGTTGGTACCAACTATGCATGTGGGTCTCTGGACCAAGTTGATATGATAGCTAATGGGTGTACCGCGTATGATCTTATGCAAAATCTGAATATGAACATGAGTGTGTATCTGAATCTATTTCTGATTTGAAGTCTGAATATGTTCTGATATAAATTTTGAATCCTAACTTGTGCTAGATATCATTCATTAAAACCCTTTCCTCTGTTATTATTCACTGGGCTTCCGCTCACTATTTATTTATGTGTATGTAGGTGAGCAAGCGCGGCGCGTGACCAGGTCTGAGATGCCGCCTGGCGAGTTTTGGTGTCAGCCAACCATCATGCCTCCCGTAGAGGTTCCCTTTTGTGATCTGTTTGAGTTTTGTGTCCTTGGGACTTTTGTACTTCCAAAATGTTTATGTCTGGTCTGAACACGTTTGAAGTCTTGTATAAATGGCTTGGGTGATGTAAGGTTACTGTACTTTTTGACGCCATGTCTGTATGTATGCATATATGTATATGAAAAGTTTTAATTTCCTGTCCCATATATGTCTGCACAGCTCTATGGACTATGTAAATTTATATTTTTGCTTCCACAACCCCTGTTAAACATATTATTCCGTTTAGAGGCCTTCGGTAATCCAAGGATTACTGGCCAGTTATGATGCTAAACTTATAGGGGCGGGTTTGGGTTATGATAGAGTGGTATCAAAGCATGTGTTCTATCACACACACGAGTCCATATGAGCTTAGGATGTCCTAGTAAGAGTTAGGGGCATTCCATCTGCATGTGTGAGTGTCTGGTAATTCAAATGGATATGAAACTGAACGTAAACCTGAGCAAATGAAATTGAAAGAAATGAATGAGATTATTCCTATGTTTACTATCATTTGGTGTCTCTATAACAACATGGAGAATGCAAAGGGAAATGATGTAAGTGAATCCTCAGAGGCTCGCATGGGCCGAATGGAACAAATGCTTGCAGCATTGACTGAAGCTATGACACAACAACAAAGACAACAACCTTGACCTCCTCCGCCTCCACCAGTACTAGTAGAACCGAACAATAATGACATTATCAATTTGACCCAGAAATATTTGAAAATGAAGCCGCCGACCTTCTTGGGTGGTATTGAACCATTGAAAGCGAAAACCTGGTTATTAGAAATGGAAAAGCTATTTGACGTATTTCCTTGTTCTGCAACTCAGAAAGTCCTTTTAGCTACTTATACTCTAAAAGATGAAGCCTGGAGATGGTGGTTGCTGGTTCGAAATAACAATGGGGACATGACGTGGGCACAATTCAACGAGATATTCTACAACAAATATTTTCCCCAATGCTTCAGGGACCGAAAAGTTTCGGAATTCCAAGAACTCAAACAAGGCAGAATGTCTGTGGCTGAATACGAAGCTAGGTTTACTGAACTAGTTAGTTTTGCTCCGCACATGGTAGACACTGATTACAAGAAAGCGCGGAAGTTTGAGGGAGGACTGGACCTGGAAATATTTGATCGAGTAGGTGTCCTAAAATTACCTACTTATGTGGAGGTGCTCGACAGGGCATTGATGGCAGAAGCCACAATAGCAACTAAGAAATAAACTACAACTCCAACAACCAAATGGAGAGGAAAGAGGACCGGATTTAATTTTAAGAAAGGCCGGTCAATTTCGAAGAAGCAAAATACAGGATTTTCTAGTAGCTCTAGCCAAAGTAGCGGATCTACTCCAAACTGCCCCAACTGCGGAAGGAAGCACAGAGGTGCTTGTTACTGAACATCAGGTGCGTGTTTTCGATGTGGCAAGACTGGCCACATAGTGAGGGATTGCCCGATGAGATCTAATGAGGTTAGCCGTCTTGTGACAAGTTCAACCGGGTCTATTTCTGCAGCAAGATCAAATGCAAGGACCGATGTTAGGGGTAATGCAAACAATGAAACATTGAGGCAAGGGAGAGTGTTCGCACTAGTGCCCAGAGAGGTACAGAATACGGAGTCTGTGGTGTCAGGTATAATTTCCATTTGTGCCCAGAATGCATATGTCTTGATAGATTCTGGTTCTACGCACTCATTTGTGCCGCATGCTTTCTCTCAGAAATTAACTAGACCGCAGAACTTATGCCATGTATGTTATCTCTATCTACACCATCTGGAGAATCTATGAAATGTGCTTTTGTTTATCCGGCATGTGATGTTTTGATTGGTGATATGACATTATACGTTGACTTGCTGCCTTTGAATATAAATCATTTTGATTGCATCCTGGGTATGGATTGGTTGACCAAATATTGTGCTACTATTGATTGTGTAAATAAAACCGTCATATTTAAACCACCTGGTATGCCTGAGTTTACTTTTACTGGGAATGGGGTAGTTCCTCCGCCATACTTTATTTCATTTATGAAAGCCAAGAGACTGTTAAGAAAGAGGCTATTTGTGTAGTGTGTTGACTGTGTCTCCGGATAGTGCCAGTGTAGAAACTATGCCTGTGGTTTGTGATTTTCTGATGTGTGTTTCCTGATGAACTACCTGGGGACTTAATTGACAGAGAAATTGAGTTTACAATTGACATAATAGCTGGAACACAACCTATCTCTAAAACCCCATATAGGATGCCAACATTTGAACTGAAAGAGCTAAAAGTCCAACTTCAAGAACTATTAGACAAGAAATTCATTCGTCCAAGTACTTCACCTTGGGGTGCTCCAGTGTTATTTGTCAAAAAGAAGGACAGATCCTTGAGACTACGTATTGACTATCAAGAACTGAACAAGGTGACCATTAAGAACAAATATCCACTACCCCGAATAGATGATTTGTTTGATCAACTCCAAGGAGCCAAAGTGTTCTAAAAAATTGATCTTAGGTCTGGATATCATTAGTTAAAGGTTAAAACAGAGGATGTAAAGAAAATTGCATTCAGGACTAGATATGGACATTATGAATTTTTGGTAATGTCTTTTGGGGTAACAAATGCACCTGCAGCTTTCATGGACCTGATGAATAGGGTTTTTAAACACTATCTCGATGAATTCATTGTTGTGTTTATTGATGACATTTTGGTTTATTCTAAAGATAGGGAAGAACATGGAAACCATCTGAGAACTACTTTGCAGATTTTGAGAGAAAAGAAATTGAATGCTAAATTGTCCAAATGTGAATTCTGGCTTGACAGTGTGGCATTTTTGGGACATGTAATCAATAAGGAGGGCATTTCTGTTGACCCTCAGAAGATTGAAGTTATTGTGGATTGGCCTAGACCGACAAATGTAACATAAGTTAGAAGTTTTCTAGGACTAGCTGGTTATTACAGAAGATTTGTGAAAGACTTCTCAAAGCTTGCAATGCCATTAACACAATTGACACAGAAGAATGTACAGTTTGATTGGAATGATCAACGTGAAGCAGCTTTTCAAGAATTGAAAACCTGACTGGTGACTGCACCGATCCTAACCTTATCTAATGGTACTGATGGATTTCAGATTTATAGTGATGCTTCGTATAAAGGGTTGGGCTGTGTACTGATGCAAAATGGAAAGGTAATTGCCTATGCCTCTCGACAGCTTCGTCCTCATGAAAAGAACTACCTGACCCATGATCTAGAACTAGGAGCTGTGGTATTTGCCTTGAAAATTTGGCATCACTACTTGTATGGGGTAACTTATGAGGTGTATACCGATCATAAAAGCTTGAAATATTTCTTCACCCAAAAGGAATTGAACATGACACAGAGGCGATGGTCAGAGCTAATCAAATATTATGATTTGCAAATCTTGTATCACCCAGGGAAAGCTAATACCGTAGCAAATGCCTTGAGCCGAAAGTCAATAGGAAATTTGTCATGTTTATTTACCAGCCAGGAAGAACTATTATATGACTTGGAGAAAAATGAGATTGAGATCGTGATACATGAACAGGGTGGAATACTAGCCACTATGTCCGCTCAGCCTGCAATCATCGAAGAAATCAAAGAGAAGCAACTTGAAGATGAGTACTTGAAAAAGGTTGTAGAAGAACTTGGTTCAAAACCGAGACCAGAATTTGTGTTTGAGAATAATGTGCTGAAATTTCAAAATCGTCTTTGTGTACCTAATTGCTGTGACTTGAGAAAGCGTGTTATGTCTGAAGCCCACAACACAAAATTTGCCATGCATCCAGGAAATACAAAAATGTATCATGATTTGAGATAGAATTTTTGGTGGCCTGGAATGAAAAGGGGTATTGTAGATTTTGTGGCTAGATGTCTACATTGCCAACAGGTTAAAGCTGAACATCAACGACCCGCTGGTTTGCTGCAACCACTCCCAATACTGGAATGGAAATGGGAGCACATAACCATGGATTTCATTGTGGGACTGCCTCGCTCTTCTCGAGGTATGGATTCTATCTGGGTTATAATTGATCGTTTAACTAAGTCTACTCATTTTCTGCCTGTCAAGACTATTTATAGTGCGGATAAATTGGCTAACTTATATATGAACGAAATTGTGAGATTGCATAGTGTGCCGATATCTATTGTATCTGACAGGGACTCAAAGTTTGTGTCAAGATTTTGGTAGAGTTTGCAACAGGCATTAGGGACTGAACTGAGGTTGAGTAGTGCCTATCACCCACAAATAGATGGACAAACTGAACGGACTAACCAAACCTTGGAAGATATGCTCAGAATGTGTGTGTTAGATTTCTAAGAGAACTGGGAGACCTGCTTGCCATTGGCCGAGTTTGTGTATAACAACAGTTACCATTCAAGCATCGGAATGGCTCCTTATGAAGCTTTGTATGGTAGGAAATGCCGATCTTCGATTTGCTGGGCCGAAGTAGGCGACAGACCGTTGTTGGGACCGGAACTTGTGCAAGAAACGACTAAAAATGTTAAGCTGAATCAGCAGAGATTGAAAACCGCACAGAGCCGACAAAAGAGTTATGCTTATGTCCGAAGAAGAGATAGGGAATACGAAGTTGGGGACCATGTGTTTATCAAAGTGACTCCAATGAAAGGAAAACTCGATTTGGTGTCAAGGGTAAGTTGGCGCTGAGATATGTTGGACCATATGAAGTTTTGGAGAAAATTAACCCAGTAACGTATCGAATGGCCTTACCACCGGTTATGGAGCATATGCATAATGTCTTTCGTGTCTCTATGCTTCGGAATTATCTGAGGGATCCGTTACATGTGATTGAGCGAACTCATGTACTCCTAAAGAATGTTTATACTTACGAGGAAAGGCCTATTCAAATTGTGAACCGCAGGATCAAAAGACTAAGAAACAAAGAAATCCCATTAGTGAAGGTAGATTGGAAGAATCATGGAGGAACTTATGCAACTTGGGAAACAGAAGAAGATATGATGAAGAGATATCCGGATTTGTTTCCATTGGACCCAATGTTCTTCCAAAATGAAGCTAATTCGAGTTTGAAGGACCAAACTCTTTTAAGGGGGGAAGACTGTAACAACCCCGATCCCTGCGTAACGTTAATCTGTACTTAATTATGCCTAACAGTAATTAAGGAGGGATTCTGAATTAATTTGCATGCGTGCTTTGCATTATTGTGTTTATATCTGTCTGCTGTAGAAAGATCCGTTCATGTTTTGGTTTCGGTTTGTGAATGGAAGGCCTTATCGGCATCCGAATCAGAAATTGGCTTAAGTTATGTGCTAATTACGATTTATAGAGTTTTATGGTAGGCTTAATTGAAATTCGATTTGGAGCGATTAAATTAGATTTAACTAATGTCCACTAATTAGCCTTTATTAAGTATATTTTTGTTTAATGGCCTAATTAAGGCCTTAGTGGTCCCATTGAACACAAAACACTTCCACTCACTCCTTTCTTCATCTACATGCTTCTTTGAGTCCCCTAAGCCCCAAAAACGTGAGAGAGAGTAAGAGAAGGGACAGTTAGTTCAAGACTTGAGGATTTTGGGCTCAAATCAAGGGATTGCTAGGAATTATTGTCAAAGTGGAGAAGACTTGAGGGTTTCAACTTCTACTCTTGTAGATTCAAGCCTCTAGGTAAGGAGTTGAACTCTTAATTGAGTGATTGTTGTGGATTCTACAAGATTATTGGTGAATTAAGTGAATTCAAGTAGGAATTGCACTAGAGTTGGGAAGAAATGGGCCATACCATGCATGCATGTACATTTTCTCACAAATTGAGCATGACTTCAAGGATTTCCTTCATGCATGTGTTCATCTGATTTACATTTTGGGAATTCATCTTGTTTTCCATTAAATCGCCAAGTTTGGTCATGGTTTAAATCAAGAAAAATTCATGTGTGTTGTGTTCATAAGATATTCTTGAGCTTCATGTTGAATTTTGCATAATTGGCAAACCATTGGGCCATGATTTCTTGAAATGATCTTTAATTCATGATGTTTTATGAGTTTTCATGTATTTTCTCAAGTTTTGGCCTAGAAAAATGAAGTTTGAAGCTTTAAAGGTCGAATTTGAACTTGTGGATCAAATCTGGAAATTCCAGAAACTTGATCCATGCTCGAGCGTGGGAATTCACGCTCGAGCGAGCACTCTGAGTGCATGCACTTCTACTCGAGAGACGAGAGTTACGCTCGAGCGTGAAATGCATGTGCCCAGAAGTTCATGTGTTTTGCAATCCGCTCGAGTGGGGGAATTCACGCTCAAGCGAAGGTCTGAGTCTCACGCTCGAGCGAAGGTCTGAGTCTCACACTTGAGCGAAGGTCGAGCGTCCGTCAAGCATGAAATTCATGCATCCAGTACTTTTGTCGAGTTTTTCAGTCCGCTCGAGCGGGGAAAGCCATGCTCGAGCGAACCCTCACTTTCTGCATGTCCGCTCAAGCGGGAAAATCCACGCTCGAGCGTGGACCTTATTTTCAACAAATCTGGGAAATGTTTCCTAGTGCAATTTTTGCATCCTCTTTCCATCCTAGACATTCCTAGGCCATGTTTAAAACTCTATGATGGGGATAAGGACTAAAGGCACGCCAAGAATAAATAAAACAAGTTATGTATAATTTGATAGTACATTACAAGTGTGCGTTTGTATATATGTTCGTGTAGGTCGCGTGCCTCGAACCACTTGATTAATCTGCTCTGTTTATCTACACCTGAAGGCAATTGTGCGTAATAACTCTGTAAAGCTATATTTAATTACAAGTATTTTCTAATTGATATGATACGATCTGTTTTTTGAAATGCTATTTTATGAATTATGAATGAATGTCCATTTTTTTCTGAAATGTAATTGTGGCACCCTTAGTTCACGTGGCCCTCGCCCGGGGGTAAGAATACCGTGGCCAATATGCACGTGGCCCACACCCAGGGGTAACAATACTGTGGCTTATATTCACGTCGCCCTTGCCCGGGGGTAATAATACCGGGGCCTATATTCATGTGGCCCTTGCCTGGGGGTAACAATACCATGGCTACTTGCGCGCAAGATATGGACCTTTATGGTCGTTGGTACCAACTATACATGTGGGTCTCTGGACCAAGTTGATATGATAGCTAATGAGTGTACCACGTATGATCTTATGCAAAATCTGAATATGAACATGAGTGTGTATCTGAATCTATTTCTGATTTGAAGTCTGAATATGTTCTGATATAAATTCTGAATCCTAACTTGTGCTGGATATCATTCATTAAAACCCTTTCCTCTGTTATTATTCACTGGGCTTCCGCTCACTATTTATTTATATGTATGTAGGTAAACAAGCGCGTGACCAAGCTTGAGATGCCGCCTGGCGAGTTTTGGTGCTAGCCAGCCATCATGCCTCCCGTGGAGGTTCCCTTCTATGATTTGTTTGAGTTTTGTGTTTGGAAAGTAACATACTTGAAAATATATTTACTAAGATATTACTCACAGTATTCCGTCGATAGATTTGCCCTCGTACTTGACCCTACACATTTCATAACACATTGGATCATAAACAATTCAATCCGTTCTTAACTTATTATTTCTCTTAGGCCTCTTTCTTATCCCTTTTGTTCGTTTACAATGTTCCATGCATGCCTAAGAGTGCTTAGAAATGAAAGAGAATAGAAAACGGAACGTAAAACAACTTTTCAAAATTTCTGAAACAGGACCCTTCGCTTGAGCGCAGCTTTGGTCGCTCGAGCGACCTGTAAAACTCTGTAAAAGTACTGGTTGCATACATTTTAAGCTCAAGTTAGACTTCTGACACTTGAGCGAGCCTCACTCGAGCGCAATGTTTGACGCTCAAGCCACCATGTGAATCTCGGTAAAACTTCTAGTTGCCTTCATTTTCTGCTCAAGTGGCAACTCTTTCACTAGAGCGGAGAGGTCGATTTCTAGGTTTTCCAGAATTTTGTTTGAAGTTCAAATCACAATTCCATAGGTCCAATTCATGTATAACACACTCAAATGTGCTACTACACTCCCAAAAACATATGCTTGAAGATAACTTACAACCATAGTTCAAAATTCCATGGATTTAACAAATTTCAAACCATAAACTTTATACATACACAATTCATGTTTGTATCTAGTATGAACAAGCTTCAAGGTTTGAAATTAAGCTTCAATGCATGGAAATTCTTACATGCATGTGTCAAACAACCCTCAATACATCATGATCAACATGCTTTACATTCAAACATGTAAAATTATGGTCAACTCTTACATTCATCCATCCAATGATCTCAAATTTACCAAGCTTAGCTTAATTCATGTATTTAATTTCATATGTACTTTGAATTCATTTAGTTATGAACTTAAACTCATGAATTTGAGTTCAATTACTTACCTAGAAGCTTCAATTCTTTCAACCAAAGCTAAAACTTGAGCTAATTCACCTAGTTCTTGAATTTCCTTGCAAAACTTTCAAGGATGAGCCCTCTCTCTTTCTCTCTCTCTCTCTCTAAATCCGGCTCCCTCTCTCTCTAAGGTGTATTTCAATCTTTGAGCTCCCAAAAGAATGAGTATAAGTGTAATTAGACTCATATATATGCTTGCCTAATCAAATTTGATTAAGGTTAAGTAATTAAGCTTAATTCAACTAATTTAATCTAATTAATTTGGTTCGTAGGCTTTAAAAATCACACAAATCATGATGGTACAGACAATTCTAGTTTTTGTCACCTTTATGGCTTTCAATTTTCAAATTATAGCAGTAAATTGGACAGATTTTCCTACAGTGAACATATATAGTTTCAAAAACATAATTAATCACATAATTATCACCAAAAACCACATAAGCTCATAATCACAATCATAATCAAAGGTAATTAACATAACACAGAACAGGGTTATCACACTAGATGTGTTCGACTGTCATATGTGGTGTTTGAAATTTGAAAAATACAGTGATTGCATCCCACGTTTGTGATTCGAAAAATACCGTGATTCCATCCTGCGTTGCAAGCAACATTCCATGAGTTGTGTTTAAACAAATTTGTGATTCAAAACATGATGATTGTGTTTAAATCAACCAAAACCAACAGCCAAAAAGTGTTTTTGCTTAAATAGACTGAGTGGAATTTGTATACTTGGCATAACTAGCCATACAAAAATTCTTCAAAAGAGCTCTTTTGAATCTTAACAAGATGCCCACAAGAGAGATGAGTTCTTAGTCACAACAAAAACCACCGAGCCCATGTCTTCCTAATACAGTGTGCATACCATGCCCAGCACAAGGCCACATCAACCCAATGCTGAAACTAGCAAAGCTCCTTCACCATAAGGGCTTCCACACCACCTTTGTCAACACCGAATTCAACCATCGCCGCCTGCTCAAATCTTAGGGCCACCACTCCCCCTCCGGCACTGCCTCCTTCTACTTCGAAACCATTCCTGACGACCTCCATTTTGCACAACTTCTTAGATCCCTTCAGAGTCCTACTCGCCAAACTCAACCCTCCGGAGACTTGTGTAGTTTCAGATGTTGCGATAGGGTTCACTGTGAAAGCGGCTCAAGAACTGGACAGCATCCCTGATGTTTTTTTCAACACTTCTAGTGCTAGTGGCTTCATGGCCTATATGCAACATCCCAAACTTATAGAAAAGGGTCTTACTCCACTCCAACTACTATTTATTTTTTTTGAAATTTGAAAAATACCATGATTGCATCCCACGTTGCAAGCAACATTCGACACGCACACCTTACATTAGTCGCATGCGTTCGCCACTTCAAACAATGTAACAACTCAATATAAACATATATGCCATAAACAACGATTATTCAATGTTCACGAGAGAGGTAATGCATTTCGTACCTGCGCACCGTCGGGAACCGTCATGTTGGCTGGAACAACTCTCGTCCTCTACACACGATAGACTAAACCACACAACCCTACCTCCCCACTACAAAATCTTTGTGTACTGATTCTCCTCCGTCCCAAAAACGTGGGATTACGAATTCCAAATATAATCAAAACATCCCAACAAACGTGGGAGGGTATTTTTGGCAAACAAACACTAGCAACATTTAAAAAAAGGACCTGTTGGTAACAAATCCCGCGTATAGAGGACCTTAGAATCAAACAATAATTACGTGGGACCAAATGGATCACAGGTTCCTACAGTGGGACTTTCTAATAAATTTTCCTTAAAATTATCCATTTCTTTTAAATTATATCATTTATTCTATGTTTGAATAGACGCACAATAACAAGTAAAAAATTAACAAAATTCTATCAATTCTTATAATTTCATCAATTAATCCAAAACTTTCTCTCATCTCTCACTTTGTAACTCACCTCTCCAGTGGTGGAGTCAAAAAAATAGTTCAGGACACTTATTAATTAAAATTTCAATTTTTTTTCCCTCATAATTAATAACAATAGATATTAATTTTTTTAAATTAATATTAAGCATAGAATCTTCAACATTTAATATAAAACTTCTATTTTTTATTTTATGTTTTTTGCAATTGACTTTGTGAAAAATCAAAATTGGAAATATGCTAGTACAATATAACTAGTATATTATAGGCAATGTAAAATAGTATTATATGTCTAATGATAGATTATATAATAATATATAAATAATAGTGATACCATATCATTATCAATATATGGTATTACTAACAACTAGTAAAATAACGCATGGAAAGTTAATCACACGTGTCAAATATAACTAACAATTCAATAATTATACATTTTCGTAGTGAGGTTAATTATGTTTCACTACAACAAAAACACATTTTAGTGACACCATACTAGTGGCATGTTCTTAAAAAATGTCACAAAAAGAATATTTTGTGGCATTTTTTAGAAAAATGTCATAGAGCCACAAACATACAAGGCTCTAATGACATTTCAATTAAAAAAAGTGTCACTTGGCTACAACAAAAATGTCACTACAACAAATTTACACTTTAGTGACACTACACTAATGGCATGTTTTTAAAAAATGTCACAAAAATAAAAATTGGCATTAAATGTTTTAGAAAAATGCCAAAGAACCACAAACATATAAGGCTCTAGTGACATTTCGATAAAGAAATGTCACATCAATTTTATGACATTTTATAAAATAATGACACAAAAAATTATGTTCGTGACATTTACCAACAGATGCCACTAAACTTTAGTCGCAATGGCATTTTTTAAAAAATGTTAGGGTACTAGGTAGGTGCAAATTACTTTTTATGGCACTTAGGTGAAAAGTGTCATAAACAAATATTTTATAGCATTTTGAGAAATGCCACTAAACCAAAAACTTTCCAAGCTTATAATGGCATTTTTGAAAAAACAAAAAATGCCAATATATTTTCTAAATTTTTAAAATGCAGTAAATGATTAAAAATAAATAAATTAAACTCAATATACACTACAGGAAAAAGCACATTCGGCAACTAAATTTCTTGACCAAAAAAAATTTGGCCGCTGAAAGTATAGCTTTCAGCGACCAAAATAGCATTAGTTGTCAAAAGTAAAGCTTTTTGACGACTAAACAATCTTAGTAGCCAAAAGTCTACAATTGGCGACTAAAACTAAGTTTGGTCGCTGATTATATGGGTTTTAGTAACTAAAAAATTTTTAGTAGCCCAAAGTAAAACTTTTTGGCGACTAAAAAAATTTAGTAGCCAAAAGTCTACAATTGACGACAAAAAATAAGTTTGGTCACTGATTATATGGTTTTTACCGACTAAAAAAATTTTAGTAGCCAAAAGTAAAACTTTTTGGTGCCAAAAAAAAATTTTAGTAGCCAAAAGTCTACAATTGGCGACTAAAAAATAAGTTTAGTCGCAAAAAGTGGTCATTTTTAGCGCGGGAGAACTAAAATCCTAAGGTGGGAATTAAATTTTTTGGCGACCAAAATTTTGGTAGCTAAAAGTGCATCTTCGACGACCAAATCGATTTTGGTCTCCAAAAGTTAAGTTTTTTAGCAACTAAAAAATAATTAGTAGCCAAAAGTATAGAATTGGCTACTAAAAAATATTTTTAATCGCCAAAAGTAGTATTTTTTTAATTTTGCTAGTAAATAATTTATTTTATATAAATTATGTTCAATAAAATAATTATGTTTATACATATATTTTTATATTAATATGGATGTATGTACTATATAAATAACATATGTTGCATATATAATCATGTAGTACTACAGAGGTGCAGTGAGAAGAGTGTGGTGTATAAGGTTTATGGTGTGAGAGGTTGGCGGTTCAAGTCTCCGCAAGAGCAGATTAAATTGTTCTACAACGAATTATCGTTACGAATGGCACTTAATAGCGTCACGAATAGTGCTTACCATGACATTAAAGTGTCACTGAAAGGTTTTAGTTCACTAAACTAAGAAAATGTTGTAGTGTTTACATGTATTTCAGTTCACTAAACTAAGAAAATGTTGTAGCGTTTACATGTAAGTGATAATTTGGTATTACTGTTGTGCTGAATTTTTTTTATAAAATTTTCATATAGTTCCTTCATTTTCAATCAAAACAATCATTATTATTTTCATAATTAAAAAAATGTCATAAAGAAATTATTTTAAATGTTATTTCTATATAAATATTATATTTATTAATTATTTTCTTTATATACCAAAAAAAATAACAAAAATATCTAAGACCCCCTTTTTTTCCCGAGCAATGCTAGGTATCATGAAAAAACTTTCATGAAAATGATCATGAAAGATTTATGACCCTCGGATTACACTTAAAATAAAGCACCATACACTAATCAAGGTAATCCAAGGGTCATAAATTTTTCATGATCATTTTCATGGAAGTTTTTTCATGATATCTAGCATTGCTCTTTTTTCCCACCCCCTTTGACCCCCTCTCTCTCTCTCATTGGTTGGATTTTCTTTTCTTTTTTTTTTTTTGTTTCCCTTGTCCTCCAATCACCACCTGCCACATGTGTGTGGGGGTGATAGGGGTGGTGATTGGAGGGGTCTCCATCACTCCTCAAAAAATAATTACAAAATTAAAGGGGGCACGTGCCGAGTAATCCCTTCATAGCCCAGTCACTGCACCACTCATAGAATTCAATAATTCCACATAGGTGACCCAATTTTCTTAATCAAATGTGTAATTTGGTATCTTATTAGATTGTTAATTCAATCTCAAACACCATATTGGTCTAAACAAATATAGCATTAGAATTCGAAATTGAATTGTCATATCATTTTCTGAGTCATTGATACCAATGAGAAAAAGCTTTCCAAGGTTTAAGTAAATACAAGGACTTGTTATTTCACAAAGGCTCATGTGTGAATGTCTCCTGCTGGTGTATCCGTGTATATCGACAGTTGTCAGTTGATGACTTTTTTCTTCTCTGGTAGAGAGAGAGTGTACTTGAAAGCAGCCAAGACAGCCTAGCTTAGATGTAGATTGAGGTGATATGGCATACTAATAATACATACATATATATATATATATATATAGTAGTGTTTTGGAAAGTTGATAAAAAATTAATTTTTTAGATTTTTTGGATAACTTTTTTTGACAAAAATCTGAATTGTTTTAGATAAAAAAAATTGATTTTTTAAAAATAACTGAAAAGTCAAAAAAATTGACTTTTTTAATGTGTTCCCAAAATAAGCCTATAATTATAGTTTGCTCCTTTGTATTTAGTTATTTTTTTTCATTTTAAAGTTTTATATCTGAAGTTTTTTCAATTTATTACAAATGTTAATTTATGTCCAATATATAAAATAACACATTAACGATTAGTGGCATAAAAATACTCCCTTCCTTCTACCATGTTGGTCCTTCTAAAAATTAGTAATTTTTTAGTGGAACATGTAAATATTACTCAAATCAACATATATTAATTTATTATATTGCCTCTTTTATTTTCATTATTAAATACATTTATAATTAATTTTAAATGGTAATTTTAGAATATTCTAGAATTTTTTGTTTTGACTTTTCAAAACAGATAAATATTTTGAAACGTTCAAAAAAGAAAAAATAGACTAACAATATGGGACAGAAAGATTATTTTATCATATATAACTCACATTTTTCATACAAACTCAAATTCTAATATAATAATATTTTTTATGTTAAGTAACCATTAATGTGACATTTTCTGTCTAGTTTTGAACAAAAATTAGTTTTAGAAGTATATACTGAAAAAAAAAATGAAACATTAAAAAAAAAAAAAAGACTTTAAGAACCAAAGTGAGAAAAATAACTAAATATAAATAAGGCAAAGTGTAATTTGTCCATATATATATCCTAGCAGTCGGCACAATAATAAGAAGTGTTCACTTTTAGCGGTGCTACATACACCAATCGATATATCAGTTAGTATACCAACATATTGTTGGGTCGATGGACCCTGATAAGTACTGTTTACTCAACTCTACTGTTCACTCAAACACTGAGTCCAATGGAGGGCTTAGGGGGCCTCCCCTCAAGAGGGAGGGGGTCCAAGGGGGGTTTACTCCCCCGATCAAAATTTTTTGGGTACTTTCGTAATTCCCATGTTACTTCCGTATAACCCTAATTCTATGCTCATAAATAGATGAAGGGGCGCCTCTTTTAGTTTAAGAGAGTTGTATTTTTCTGATTATAGTGAAAGCCGCAGCAGCTGTGGACGTAGCCCTATTCTGAGGTGAACCACGTAAATCCTTGTGTTCTTGTGTGTGTGTGATTTGTTTGATTCATTTTTTATTCCTTGTTTGTTATTTCGTGTTTCACCGATCTTGGTTAGGAAGGGTCAATTCTTAACAACTAGTATCAGAGCATTAATTCGAGTGGGAGCGATAGCTACAGACGAAAAGGTTAGAATCAATAAATTCAACGGCACAGATTTCGAATTTTGGAAGATGCAGATTGAAGACTATATGTATTACAAAAAACTGTATGAGCCCATTTCAATGATGAAACTAGAAAAGATGAATGATGATGAGTGGACTCTTCTTGATCACTAAGTGCTATATGTTATTCGGCTGACGTTGTCTCGTAACGTTTCATTTAACATAGTGAATGAGAAGACTATAGCGAGTCCCATGGCGGCACTCTCAAACATGTACGAAAAATCCTCTACCTCAAATAAAGTTTATTTTATGCGTAGATTGTTTAATCTGAGGATGACAAAAGGTATTTCGGTGGCTAAGCATCTGAACAAATTCAATATTATGGTAACACAATTGACTTCTGTATCTATCGAATTTGATGATGAAGTTATGGCTTTGATTATTTTATTTATTTTCCTAGAAAGTTGGAATGGTACTATAAAGATAGTGAGTAATTCTTCAGAAAAAGAAAAGTTGAATTACAATGATATTCAAGATTTAATTCTGAGTAAAAAAATTCACAGAAGGGAATTAGGAAAACATCAGGTTCTACCTTGAATATAGAATCCAAATGAAAATTAGTAGGAAGAAACCCGAACCGCAACAGATCAAAATCCAAACATAAAAACAAGTCAAGAATTAGAGAGAGATGGAGTTGCTGGAATTGTGGAAAGAAGGGACGTCTAAAAGAAGATTGCCCGACATTGAATAAGAACAAAGGTAATCAAAATCAGAAGTTTGCTAATGCTACAACGGAGGAGATTTATGATGCTTTGATCTTGAGTATTAATAGCCCTCTTGAATCTTGGATTTTATATTCTGGGGCATCATTCCATTCTACTTCACAGAGGGAAATCATGGATAATTACATTGGTGGTGATTTTGGGAAGGTTTATTTAACTGATGATGAACCTTTGAAGATTATGGGTAAAGGGAATATAACAATCATGTTGCTAAAAGGATCTGTTTGGAAGATACAGAATGTCAGACATGTGCCTGGTTTGAAAAGAAACTTGATTTCTGTTGGATAACTTGATGATAAAGGTCATGTTGTACCTTTCATGGGTGGTTTGTGAAAAATCACCAAAGGAGCCATGGTTGTTGCTCGTGGTAAAAAAGAAGGCACCCTTTTCATGGCTATGAACAATAGGGATATAGTAGCAGTTACTGGTGAGAAAGAAGACTCAATTCTATGTCACCAAAGGCTTGGGCATATGAGTCAAAAATAGATGAAGGTATTTGCATCTGAGGGGAAACTTTTAGATTTTAAATCGATGGACATTGACTTTTATGAGGATTGCATCTTCGGTAAACAAAAGAGGGACAGTTTTTCAAAGGATTGCAGGAAACTGAAGTCAGAAAAGTTAGAGTTAGTTTATACAGATGTGTGGGGACCTACACCAGTTTCATCTCTTGGAGGATCATTATACTATGTTACCTTTATCAACGACTCAACGAGAAAGGTATAAGTTTATTTTTTGAAACATAAATCTGAAGTTTATACTACTTTTAAGAAGTGGAAAGCCTTGGTGGAGACTAAAATAGATCTGAAAATTAAGTGCTTGAGATCAGATAATGGAGGGGAATATGAGAACAATGAGTTCAAGAAATATTGTGCAGAAAATGGAATTAAAATGGAGAAAACTGTTTGAAAGACATATCAACAAAATAACATTGTAGAACGCATGAATAGAACTCTGAATGAATGTGCTAGAAGTATAAAGATACATGTCGGATTACCAAAGATGTTTTGGGTAGATGCAGTTAACACTACAACATATCTAAGTAACCGTGGTCCATTTGTTCCATTGGATGGAGAGTTACCAGAAGAAGCTTGGAGCGGTAATGAGGTAAATCTTTTTTTTTTTGAAGGTATTTGGCTGTGTTTCATATGTGTATCTAGATTCTGCTAAAAGAAGTAAACTTGATCTGAAATCTGTTAAATGTACTTTTATTGGGTATGGCATTGATCAATTTGGTTATCGATTTTGGGATGATAAAAATCAGAAAATAATCAAAAGTAAATATGTCATATTTAATGAGAAAGTAATTTATAAATATAGGGATAAGTCTACATTTGAATCTGAATCTGTTACTTGTCATAAGCATGTTGAGTTAGAGAAGATTAGTGAGAGTGATTTGAATAGTAGGATTCAAAATAATCTTGAAAATCTTATTCCACAAATTGAGCCATATACTCCTACCTTTAAGTTGAGAAGGTCAGAAAGAGAGTCTAAACCTACACAACGTTGGTATCCATCTTTACATTATTTGTTGTTGTCTGATAGGGGTGAACCTGAAAGTTATGATGAGGCTTTGCAGGTTGATGATTCAATTAAGTGGGAGTCAACTATGTAGGATGAAATGGATTCACTTATGGCAAACCAGACATGGGAATTGACTGAATTACTAATGGGTAAGAAAACTTTACACAATAAGTGGGTTTATAGGATCAAACAGGAACATGATGAGAGTAAACGTTACAAGGCCAAATTACTTGCAAAGGGATTTCAGCAAAAGAAAGGGGTTGACTACATTGAAATTTTCTCTCCAGTTATAAAGTTGACCAGATTGGTGCTTGGAATTATGGCTGCTAAAGATTTGTATCTTGAGCAGATGGATGTGAAAACGACTTTTCTCTATGGTGATTTGGAATAGGAATTTTAGATGAAGCAACCACAAGGTTTCTTGGCACGTGGCAAAGAGGAGTTTGTATACAAACTTCGAAAAAGCTTGTATGGTTTGAAACAGGACCCACGACAATGGTACAAGAAGTTTGATGGGTTTATGTGTAGCAGCAGTTTTACAAGATGTCAAGTAAATCATTGCTGTTATTTCAAAAGGTTTGACAAAAGTTATATTATTTCACTCTTATATGTTGATGATATGCTTATCGCAAGATCTAGCATTGAAGAGATAAAAAGATTGAAGAAACTTTTGTCCAACCAATTTGAGATGAAAGATCTTAAAGTTGCAAACAAAATCCTTGGTATGAGGATTCACAGGAACAAAACAAATGGTACTTTGAAGTTGTTACAGGCTGAGTATGTCAAGAAAGTTCTCAAGAGGTTTAGCATGGATGGTGCAAAACCAGTGAGCACTCCATTGGCTAGCCACTTCAGATTTACCAAAAAGTAATCTCCAAAGATCGAAGAAGAGTAGGCTTATATGGAACATGTTCCATATGCTTCAACTATCTGTAGCATAATGTATGCTATGGTTTGTACTAGACCTGCCATTGCACATGCAGTGGAAGTGGTTAGTAAGTACATGAGTAATACAGGCAAGCAGCATTGGGAGGCGGTGAAGTGGATCCTTAGATACTTGAGTGGTACTACAAACATGACACTTTGTTTTAGAATAACCGATATCAGTTACATGGATATATTGATGTAGACTTGGCTGGTGATATGGATAACAGAAAGAGTACTGCTGGTTATGTTTACACATTGGGTGGTACAACAATGAGTTGGATTTCACAGTTACAGAAGATTGTTACACTTTCTACAACAGAGGCTGAGTATGTTGCTATTACTGAAGCTGGGAAGGAGATGATTTGGTTACATAATTTCCTAGCAGAGTTGGGTAAGACGCAAGAGATGAGTATTTTGCATAGTGACAGTTAAAGTGCTATTCATCTCGTAAAGAATCTAGTTTTTCATTCAAGGACGAAACACATTTAGCTGCGATACCATTTCATTCGTTCGCTTGTAGATGATGGAGTCTTGTCTCTTGAGAAGATCCAAGGCAGTAAAAATCCAACAAATATGTTCACAAAGACAGTCACCAAATATGTGCAACTTCAGTTGGCCTTCAAAATTGAAGAAGGAAGATCGAGTTGTTGCAGCATTCCTTTATATGATGAAGATGATAAAAAGCTTCTGTTATCAGGTTTCAAGTGGGAGTTTGTTGGGTTGGTGAACCTTGATAAGTACCGTTCACTTAAACATTTGGTCCAATGGGGGTTTAAGGTGGCCTCCCCCAAAGGGGGAGGGAGGTCCAGGGGGGGTTTACCCCTTCTGATTGAAATATTTTGGGTACTTTCGTAATTCCCATATTGTTTCCCTGTAACCTTAATTCTATACTTATAAATAGATGAAGGGACACTTCTTTTAAGTTAAGAGAGTTGTAGTTTTTTCATCATAGTAAAAACCGCAGCAGCCGTGGATGTAGTCCTATTCTACGGTGAACCACGTAAATCCTTGTGTTCTTGTGCATGTGATTTGTTTGATTCGTTTTTTCTTTTTTATTTGTTATTTCGTGTCTCACCGATCTTGTTAGGAAAGGTCAATTCATAACACACATGATATGATATTATCATTTCAAAATTATAGATTGCACCCATTATACAAATTTTAAAAATTCAAAGCTTATAACATTATATCACATCATGCGTTAATAGATTAATTGATATATCAATTGGTACATATAATTTTATTCTTTTCCATATAATATAGACTAGCAGTTGACATACATGATACATATACAATTTAAATAAATAATAAAACAAAATATTCACTACATATTATATTGCCACTCAAATAGTAAGAGTGTTTGTCAATAGAATTAAGGTCTCAAGTTTAAATCTCGCACTCACTTTTCAAATTTTTTTTTTTTTTTTTTATGTATATATTTTTGAGTAAAGAGATAATACACTTGGCATGAGCAAGGGGTCATTTTCATGAAGAGATGTAATTTATAGTGAGACACACGTGCATTGCTTGATAAGGTTTTATGATAGGCAATCCGCATTTCAAGGGCAATCAATTTTTTTTTTGTTTTTTGTTTTTTTGAATAAAGAGATAATACACTTGGCATGAGAGAGAGAGAGAGAGAGAGAGAGATATGTAATTTAGTGAGACACACGTGCATTGCTTGATATGGTTTTATGATAGGTACTCCGCGTTTCAAGGGCGTGACTGGTTTTAATGTGAGAGCGAGATCAAATGTTATGTCCTTGTATTTGGGTTGGAACCTATATATAAAATGTATGGACACAGATTTCTCATTTAATACCCAACCATAAACATAGTGAGCAATGTTGAGAAAAATATAAGAAAAAAGTAATATTTAATTTAAATTTAAATTTTTTATCATGAAATTTACATTTTAAATGAATTTAGATAAGGGTAAACTATCAATAGATCATAATAGTTGAACTTAATTCCCATCAAGTCCCATTCAAAATAAGTTTTGATAAAATTATCGTTAAAAATAATTTTTTGTGACAATTTTTTATATATGTCATTAAAAATTAATAATTAGTGACTTTTTTTGTCATAATTTTTATAAATTGTCGCTAAAACTCACAATTAGTGACTTTTTTTATGACAAATTTTTTTTATATGACCTATTAAAAAATAAGTCCACTTATTAGGACCTACACGTAAGTACCCCGATAGGTAGTACATTATTATTATTAGAGATAATTGTTAAAAAAATCCAAATTAATAATAGTATATGACATTAGATCACGTGAATATTTTTTTATTAGTAAGATACCTATCTTTTGTGAAATAGTTTAGTTAGAAATCATTTTATTTGTTTTGAATGACATTTTATTTTTAATTTTACTTATTGATTTATCTGTTGACTTTTTTTTATCTGTTAACTTTCGTTGATTATTTATTCAATTTTTTTTTTTCTATATGTTCAAAATTTTTCCTTATCTATTCAAAAATTTTACTATCTATTCAAATTTTTTGACTATCTATTCAAATTTATATCTATTTTTTTAAATTTTATCTATCTGTATAAATTTTCTATCTATCTTAATTTTTTCTACGTAAATTTTCTTATCTGTTCAACTTTTCTTCTTGAAATTCTTCTATCTATTCATTTATTTTATTTTATTTTTTTATCTGTTTAAATAAAAAACCAAACCAAATCACCAAACCCTATATGTTCAATTTTTTTCTTCTATCTGTTCAAATCTCTTTCTGTTTCTCCCGCTATGTGACACTCCAACGTAGCAGATATGATGTGACACTCCAAAAAAATTAAAAGCTCATTAGTATACTTTTTTCATATATGACACTCTAACGTGGCGAGTATAATATGACACTAAAAAAATTTCTTAATACACTTTTTTCAAGTGTGACATTTTATTGTAGTGGGTAAATAAATCATTACACATCTAAAATGACTAAATGGATCACAATAAAATATATGTGACTATATAGATTACAAATTCAAAATATGAAACTTATTAGTTATTCTCCCAAAATATCATATGGCTATAATTATCAGATAAATTTTTTTTTTTTGGCTTGAAATTTATTGACAATGAACCGAGGAAAGCTCTTATGATATGTTTAAAGTTTATTGGAATGAGTTGGATTGAAATGATCAGTCCATTATGTTATGACCATTCCATTCCAAGTCACTTTAGTGAATTAAATACTGCTTTTAATTATTGATTGTCCAAATACAAAGTGACATGGGCCAATTGAGTTGGGCTGGAAGAAAAATTTCATGGATTGAAAAACAAACCAAAAAAAAAAAACTGTATACCTTGTGCTAAACATATACAGAGTATTTCAATGTCTAGGTCTTCTCTTTCCTTCAATTTCACTACTATTTCACTTGTGGATCATACACAGCTAGTGGGCACCACTACTGTGTTCATAGAAGGTTGTATTACACATGGACTTAGGGTCACACTGTTGTGCGGCTCGTGGTTGGGATTTGCTTCAGATTTTATTTTAATGATCTAAATATAAATAAAATTTAATAAATATGTTATTGATATCTTATTAATTTGAATTTTTATATTATGTTTTATTTGATTTTTTTTTAAAAATAAATAATTTAAATTATCAAAATATGATAAAAAATGAATCTCACAAGAAGCAGTGACCCCAAATTACATATGGACCATCCATTGAAACAAATAAGGCATCCAACTATTGCATGCGCAAATTAATTTGTTATTATATCGAAACCAAAATTTCAAGTTTTGACACATTTTTAACTCGTGGTTCCTGATTTGATCTTCACTGGCAAACCAGCTTGAGGAAAGTTGGGTTTTAAAATGGCATGAGATTTTTGTCACCAATTTTTTTTTTTTTTTTTTCATTTATTACCAATGCATTTTTGGCCTTACAATTATGTCTCAAAATTTTTATTTTTTTCGATATTCATATTACGTCGTTACATTGAGGGAACAAAGGGCAGAAGGACAAAAATTTTAGAGATTGACACAAGAAGCGAAAAATTGACACAACAAGCGAAAAGTCACCGGGGTTACTGTTTAGGTTGACTTTGGGGACAAAGGAAAAGCTTATGACTTGTTTTGATAATTCGATTAAAAGCAATTTTTTTAATTTTTTAATTTTTTTTGATCGTATAAGTTTTATATTTTTTATATGATTTCTCCGAAAAAATAAAAAAAATAACTTTTAATTTACTTTTCAAAACAAACATATATATATATTGAAATAAATGAATGGATTTAGGGTAGAAAAAAAAATTAAATGAAATTCACATTTGTTAAAAAAATTAGATAGGTTTGATTAGTTAAAAAAAGAAGTAAAAAATTGTATAGAAATTGAATTATATAATATTTTTATTTGTCTCAAAATTAATATTTTGACTTTGTATCATTTTGGTTTCTGTAATTTTAATTGACTAAATTTTGATTATAAATTTATGATTTTGTCCCAATTTAATTCAATTTATTACAATTGTTAAATTTTTTTCTTATGAAAAAATGCACATATGAGTGACATGTGTTGCTTTAAGAGAAAATTTATAACCTTTACAAATTTACTTAGTTAATATCAACCAACTTAATAATTAATATTCATCAAAAACCCTAATGTCATTATTAATTTAACCAAATTGACACAAAAATCTAAAATTAAGGATTAAAATTGAGCCAATTGAAAGTGTAGAGACCAAAACGACACAATAGATAAAATTTAGGGACTACAGATATAATTTATCCTAAATTTTAAAAGAAAAACAATGTTGAACATTAGCATTTGAAACAAATGACAGTTCAATTATATAATATATAGCAATATATAATATAAAAAATACATGTAGCTACCAAATATATGTATATATATAACTGTAACAATCAATTAAATCAAAATAAAAAAAAATAAAATTGAATTCAAACTGTGAACCAGTCAAATTATACAATTTTAATATTCATCAATATCATTCTAAATATATATACTCTCTTTTTTTTTTTTTTTTTTTTTTCTTCTTTTTTAGGCTTTTCCTTTCTACCCAAAGTCAACGTAAATAGTAATACGGTAGCTTATACTAAACAAGTACCATGGGCTTTTCATTTGATGTTTTAATAGGAAAATGCCCCCAGACCCCTTTCTCTTCCATCCACGTGGAGGTTGGTGATTGGAAGAAAAGAAAAAAAAAAAAAAAAATGTTGCCCAATGAAAAAATAGTGGGGGTCGTGGGGGCAACCCTCACTGGGAGTCTCCATCATAAGCACTGCTGGGGACTTTCAGTGGGGGTGACTCCAGCACCCCCACCTCCACGTGGGGGCTGTGAGAATACAAAAAAAAAAAAAAAAAAATTACATCAACTGTGAGAAAAAAAAAATAAAATAAAATAAAATAAAATTACACCAATCAAAAAAGTGTGAGAGTGGTGGGGTCACCCAAGGGGCTAACTCTTTTTCCCTCCACCATTGCCCTGTTTTAATATATATATTTTTTATTTTTAAAAACAAAATGGACCGTTTTGTGGTCACAGCGCTTTCCCTTCCCAAAATATCTAAGGGTGAGCATGGTCCAGATTGGATTGGATTGAATTGGGATAAAATCAGGACCAGTTCGTTATCTACGGTTCCTGAAAAATTAGAACCAATCCAATCCGTTTAAATTATGGAATCAATCCGAACCAATCCATTTCAACATGGATTGGATCGGTTTAGGACCACGGATTCACATAATTAAAAAGAAAAAAATATATATAACACTTTAATTTCATAAAAATATAAACATAGCGCTATATTAGTTCTACAATAACAACATGTTTTTCTATAATAGCATCATACTGTTTTAGAATTTAAACAATCATAAAAAAACTGGATTTACCATAAAAATTTAGACCATTATAAATTAAAACTAAAAATAACAAACAAAAGTAATAAAAGACGATATTATACGGGTTTAGGTTTAAGTTTAGGTTTTCTATAGAATAAGAGAAGATACTATGAGGGAGGATATATAATAAAAATATAGACTATTTGCATACAGTCCGGATCGGTTTCAATCCGGAACCAATCCGTGAACTACGAATTTTTAATTCTTCAATCCGGAACCGAACTACGGATTCAAAAAATCAATCCAAACCTATCGGATTGAACTGGACTGGATCAGATTACAGATTTCACGGATTCCTTACTCAGCCCTAAAAATATCTTCGATTTTTTCCGGGATCTTGAAATTTGATAAGGCTATCAATAATAAAAATTACCAGCGGATTTTATAAACCAGACTTATTTATTCATAGGTTATGAATGAATTTGTTTTCTTATGTATTTACCTGTCAATTTGATAATGATTTTTTTTTATTAAACTTTTTAGATGTAAATTTTGTATTTGTGAAATAATCATTTAGAATTAGTAATAATACTGATAAACTTATCAAAATAATAAATGATTTTGACATTTTAATTTTATTTTTTTAATTTTTACTTATTTTTAATTTATTGTGTTAGTTGTATGAGTATAATGTGAGAAGTGTAAATAGTTGAATAATATTTTTTAAAAGTATTTCTATAGTGATAATTTATCTTTAAAAATTTAAACCCGGCCTATTGGTAAATAACCTTTATATTTATCATTTTTTTATTATACTTTATTCATCCTTTGACATAATACTTTTAAAATTATTGGATATTAATGAAACTTACTTGAGATTGATTATACTAAGAGTTTTAAAAGTGACAAATAAAATATATTAAAAAATGATAATAATTATTTCTCAATAACTTAGCCTTTATAAGGACATTATTAACTATACTTTTACCAACACCATTATATTATCACCACCTCTGTCACCACCTCTATCACCATATCCTGACCACCACCACCACTACTATTACCATGCCGCCACCTTTACCTCCACCACTCTACCTTTTTCTCATCCACCTTCACAACCACCCCACCACCACAACTATAACTCTACCTCTACCTCCACTACCACCACTACCACAACAATTGAGATGTTTTTCAAAAGAATATTTGTAGTGAGGAACATTTTACAGAAATTTTTTGGGCAAACTATTGGTTAGTGCCTCCTAGGAACCCTGAGGGCAAGCAAGAGAGGCCTGCGCCTTGGGGTCACAAATTTGGCCTCAAAATAGAGACCCCAAATATAATTTTATGTTTTAGATATAAAAAAAAGACTCAAATACTGTAAACTCAATTGAACATGGGGCCCAAAAAAAAAAAAAAACACAGTTCATAAATTGAATGGGTTAGCTTTGTCATCAATTGAAAAGGATATGTGTGGATGAATTTGATTATGCAAGCTTCGTTAGTGATTTTGCAACTTAAAATGTGAGAAGAGTAATGTTTATGTGATAGTTGGTTTAATTGTAAATTGGATATTGCTAAATTATAAAGCAACAAGATCAAATTTTTTTTTTTTTTTGAGTATTTGTAATGATTGTTTTCTATTTTAATATATGAAAATAAATTTTTATTTATAATTTTAATGATTATATGTGCAAGTAAATTTTTTTGTGGTTACAAACAAAAAAAAAAAATTTGTAACTTATCGTTTTATTCATAAACTTTCTTTCTTTTTTTTCGATGTAAAAGAGGATTTATTTTCAAAGTTCGCCTTAGGTCCCCTAAATCTTAGGACCGGCCCTGATGCCTCCACTTTGGTGTACTTTTTGATCTGATGTTCAAACATTTTTCTATTTAAGTTCGGATCAGCCTCCTCTCCAGCACTGTCCCCATCCGGCTCTGTCCAGCCATACAACGCGATTGGGACACGTGCTGCCCAATATGATCAAAGGCCTAAATCACTCCACATCAAAGGAAGATGATAAATAAAAGGAACGGTGTCGTTTTTAAAATAAATTCAAACTCTATTTTTATAAAATATTTTAATATTTTAAAAATTAAAAAATTAAAAATCCTGTTGAAACTCTATTTTTTAAAATATTTTTAAATATTTTAATTTTTTTTATGTATTTGGTTGCCTTTCAAATTGGTGGGTTCAAACAGGTCAAACCGTGCATCAAAGGGAGTGGTCAAATTTAGAACAAATTTTTAAAAATTTGGTGAAAAACTGGTTAGAACAAAAATTTTTTTTTTAAGACCATCTCCAATCCTGAACCAAACTTGTCATCAAATTTAAAATTTGGTGAAAAACTCACTTTTAATTTCAAAATATTACGATTTTAATTTTCTAAATTTTAAAATATTTTATAAAAATAAATTCAAACTCTATTTTATAAAAATATTTTTAAATATTTTTATTTTGTTGTTATGTATTTTATTACGATTTGAGTGTAGAGTTATAAAAGTAGTATGGAGTTTCGAGTTATGTGTTTGGTTATGAGTTTTAAAAATAATTTTTTAATTGAGTTTTGTTTTATGTGTTTGGTTACGATTTGAGTGTAGAGTTGTTTTTAAATTTAAAATATTAAGATTTTAAATTATTTAATTTTTTTGAATATTTTAAGAGAAACCTGGCATCAAATTTAAAATAAATGATTTGAGTCAATAAAATAAAATAAATAAATGATTTAATTTAATCAAAAATTTAAAACCTAAAAAGTTCAAAAAGTTTTAAAAAACAATTCATTATAAATTTTTAAAGTTTAAAAAGTTCAATTGTTTTATGCCTTTGCAGGCTTATTTGTTGATACACTACTTGTTGATGCCGGGTAACCGGTTGGTCAACCGGCCGGTCGACCGGCCGGTTGACCGGTTTAAACAATTTTTTTTTTTTTTTTTTTAAATTGTTTGATCTTTTTGGACCTTGTTTGACCTTTTTGAATTATTTAAGCGGATTTAAAAGTTTAGACAATTCAAAAATTTATAATGAATTGTTTTTTAAAACTTTTTGAACCTTTTAGGTTTTAAATTTTTGATTAAATTAAATCATTTATTTATTTTATTTTATTGACTCAAATCATTTATTTTAAATTTGATGCCAGGTTTCTCTTAAAATATTCAAAAAAATTAAATAATTTAAAATCTTAATATTTTAAATTTAAAAACAACTCTACACTCAAATCGTAACCAAACACATAAAACAAAACTCAATTAAAAAATTATTTTTAAAACTCATAACCAAACACATAACTCGAAACTCCATACTACTTTTATAACTCTACACTCAAATCGTAATAAAATACATAACAACAAAATAAAAATATTTAAAAATATTTTTATAAAATAGAGTTTGAATTTATTTTTATAAAATATTTTAAAATTTAAAAAATTAAAATCGTAATATTTTGAAATTAAAAGTGAGTTTTTCACCAAATTTTAAATTTGATGACAAGTTTGGTTCAGGGTTGGAGATGGTCTTAAAAAAAAAAATTTTGTTCTAACCAGTTTTTCACCAAATTTTTAAAAATTTGTTCTAAATTTGACCACTCCCTTTGATGCACGGTTTGACCTGTTTGAACCCACCAATTTGAAAGGCAACCAAATACATAAAAAAAATTAAAATATTTAAAAATATTTTAAAAAATAGAGTTTCAACAGGATTTTTAATTTTTTAATTTTTAAAATATTAAAATATTTTATAAAAATAGAGTTTGAATTTATTTTATAAAAATAGAGTTTGAATTTATTTTAAAAATGACACCGTTCCTTTTATTTATCATCTTCCTTTGATGTGGAGTGATTTAGGCCTTTGATCATATTGGGCAGCACGTGTCCCAATCGCGTTGTATGGCTGGACAGAGCCGGATGGGGACAGTGCTGGAGAGGAGGCTGATCCTTTAAGTTCTCCAACTTTTTTTTACAGGTTCCTTGTGACTCTTAAACTTTTAATTGTTTTATTTAATCCCTTCAACTTTAATAAGATGCCTCCACTTTGGTGTACTTTTTGATCTGATGTTCAAACATTTTTCTATTTAAGTTCTCCAACTTTTTTTTACAGGTTCCTTGTGACTCTTAAACTTTTAATAGTTTTATTTAATCCCTTCAATTTTAATAAGTCAAAGTAGTACAGTTTGATTAACAGATGCCGGAAAAACTATCATATATTTTTTATTTATTTAATTTTAAAGATCTAAACAAAGAAAATTATAATGTGAGGAAAAAGATGCAGATTGGAAACTAATAAAAAATTTCACGCGAAACAACTTATGCTTTAGGGCACAATAATAATTTATCCTATATAGGTAAATAATTTCACAAGAAACTGTTTGTTATTTTCTTTCTCCTGATTTTTTCATTTATTAAAATTTGGCCAATTAGGAATCGGGCAATCTAAAATGATAGTTTTTTCTTCTCAAATTTTAAAATGTATTGGATTATATATTGACTCAATTATGAAATTTGGAGGGTAAATTACAAATACACCATTGAGATTTACTTAAAATACGAATTGCCTCCTGTAATTATAGAAATTGCATCTAGTTCTCTGAAATTTCTAATTTCATAACAAACACCCTCTTTTATCAATAAATCATAAAGTCAATTAACAAATTTTTTTAATGATGTGAGAAATATATTTCAATTAATAATTTAGATAATTTTATTATTATTTAGGAGAGTAGTTATGAATTTCCTTTTTATAGTTAATTCTGTTAAATAAATTTTTTTTAAGTATACCTCAAGAGGGACAATCCATATTTTAGGGACAATCCATATTTTAAGTATACCTTAAGAGCAGATATTTGTAATTTTCCAAATTATAGGGACAATCCATATTTTAAGTATACCTCAAGAGGTGTATTTGTAATTTATCTATTTCTTTTTCTTTCTTTTTTTTTAAAGATTTGAAGGGCACATAAAAAATTAAACTAATTAGAGAAACTAATCTATAAGTCACCCATAAATATTTTTCAGTGAAACAAATAAGAGTTTGAATGTATGCACGCTTTGGACCAGTTACATGGATTTTGATTTGGAAAGACCTCCCTAGTTTGGGCAAAAGTACAAATAGACAAGTATTGAAAGGCGACAAAGGGACAAGGAGATGATGAACCAAGGTTCAAAGGATGTAGTTCTCCACATCTCTAATGTTCTTCTCCTTTTGTGGGCAACTAATCTTCTTTTTTTTTAAGATTATGTCTGGTTCATGAATTTGGATAGGAATTTAGAAAAGAGAGGTGAAGTGTATGTGAATGAAATATAATTACATTTCACATATTTTTTTCCTTCTTCTTTTTAAATTCCTATCCAAATTCGTGATCCAAATACATTCTTAGGATATAGATGGAACCAATGAAGTAACATTGAGATTTTTGTAATGTATTTTGGATTTCATTGTTCATATATGGTGGTTCAATGACTTGCGATCGATGCTTATTTTTTACTCTCTCTCTAGAATGAGAGCTTTCTCTGCCTATTGGTAGCTGTTAAGGTTTATCCCTTGGTTTTTGGTTTTGTTTTTGCCTTCTACAGTAAATTAGTCTTCTGTGCTAGTGTGTGTTCTTGCAAATTTTCGTTCAAGCTTGGCGGTGTCTTTGGCTAGAGTATGGAGTCTTTTGAGTTGCTGCAGGTAACAGATGAGTGTGAAGATGTTTCTCACACGTGTCTAGTGGGAAAGATTCTTGCCCTCAAAATCTTGAACAAACTTGCTGTAACTAATACTCTTCTTGCTGGAAGACAAGGGCGGGAGTCTCCATTACACTGTGGAAGGAGAACATTTACGTCTTTTAGTTTAAAGATTTGGGAGAATGTTTTAGAGTCCTCTAGGAGGCTCCTTGGTCTATTTTGGGGAGTCTGTTGGTTCTTTAGACTCTCCAAATTGGGATGGCGGTAGATGATTTGGATTTTAGATAGAGTCCTTTTTGGGTTCAGGTTCATGGCCTATCTTTTGAAAAAATGACTCGATCTCATGGGGAGGTCATCAACACTAGAATTGGCCGTTTGGTGGAGGTAGAGGCTCCCTTGAAAGGACTTCTCATATACCGTATTTTTCTGCGTCTGCGAGTTATGGTGGATGTCTCTAAACCTCTGCTTCACGGGTTCATTTTGTATCGACGTGGTAGCTTGGGGCCGATTGGTGACGAAATCAAGGTATATTACAAGTATGAGAAAATGACTGAGTTTTGTTATGATTGTGGTCGTATTAGGCATGATAAGATGTCCTGTAAATTCATCTCAGCGGAGAAGGGTCTAAACTCTGGCTATGGTCTAGATCAAAGAACAGGGCTTGCGAGAAGCTTGACATCCAGAATAGGAGATCTATGGAGGACCTGGGTGCTGGGAGGGATAAACCTGTGCAACCTATGAATTTTTTGATCAGCTATACAGTGAGGCACCGGAGAGGGGAGGATGGGGATAACGCGCGTGGGTCTGAAACATCCAGCTCAAACAAGTTGGCTGAGAACGTGGAAGTAAAACAATATGAAATCGGATAGTGGAATTGGGGGATACGAAAACTTTTCAGCATGAGGTTCTACTACCGTGTTCGTTAGGGGTAAATATAGAATCTTCTTCTGGACTGGGCCCCTCCAAGCTTGATTCAAATTTGGTGTGTGGACCATCTACCCTTTGTAATTTGAACCTTGGGCCAGCTAAAGTGGTGGGCTTGGATCACAATGTTTTGGGCCCACTAATGGAGCATTCTGCGATGAGGCCTACAATCTCATATTTTGTAACAGAGCCTTTTGAAGCTGTTACATCTGTCTTAAAGCCCACGATTAATGAGACTCACTCTACTTTTAGTGTGGAAGAACTTAGTCCCAGTGTAACGCCCTGCAGACACCCCGTTTTTTACCGCCCTTAAGACTTGGGCGCCTCAAGTTGATCATTCGATGATGAAAAGATACGCTATACAAATGTTCGATTTCTTCAGCAAGAAGCTTCAGTTTTGAGCTCTAATCACAACCTTACACCCCATTTTGACCAAAACTATTCTAGACTTCAAAACTCTATTTTTCAAAATATTTTTTTCAAATGTTTCTACGATGTTTCGAGGCTTGCATTTCGTTTAAAATATTGCACTTTTCGGTAAACCAAGTAGAACAAAGTGGAAATAAATGAAAGGGAGGTGAACGCTTTGAAAAATATTTAAAAACAACTTATTTGTAGGTTTGGAGTTGAAGGAAATAGAAGGGGAGGGAAGAAAACTAGTTGCGGAAAAGGTTGAACATTAAACCGTTAAGAAAGAAATAAACAGCCTTCACTAAATTAGGCACATCTCTTTTTACACTAAGAATTTAGATGTTAGGCTACCACCATTGGAAAGTAGACTTCTGGGAATTCAATTTAGACTCAAGAATCATCTAAAACTGAGTCGGGCTTGAGAGTAGTTTTTTGTGACCAGCCGGCCACTAAGTAGCAGGCCGACCACTAAAGGTAATCGGCCGGCCAGTTGATGAAAAATAGGCCATTTTGAGTGGATTGGCTAGCCAGGTATGCCCATAGGCCAATTTTGGTGGCCGGTCGTCCCCTAAGTGGTCGGCTGACCATGTTTGTAGATATTTGCAGATATTTGCAAATATTTGTTGCCAGCTATTTCCACAGGTGCATGCACTGCACCAGCTGGCTCAATATAGATATTTTCAACTGAGGCACCTATTTTTCTATATATAGATGACCAACTCTCTTGGTTCTTGGTTAGGAAAAATTCCCAAAGGCCAAAAACTTGCATAGCACTCTCTCACTATCTTGCAATCTATACACTCTCTCTACACTTCCTAAACAAAAAATTTGGCTTTTTTTGGTAAGGTTCTTGAGCTCAAATCTCAGCCCTTGAAAGTGAATACCTTATGGTTTGTGAACAAAAGAGCTACTCCTCTTCAAAAGGTATAACTTTGAGTATCTCTACACTACTTCGTCCTTCTCTTTTCTTACTGTTTTTATACTATTTCTGGACTGTTTTTATGTGCTGAAACTTGTGGCTTAAAGCAATCAAAGGTGGAGGGGTTAACTACCCTTATTTGAACCTTGTTCTCAAAGCTTTTGCCCTTGTGTTTCCCATTTCTTTCTTAACTTTTTTCCAGCTTTTTACTACTGTTTTTCAAAGTTTTTCAGAAGCTAAAAATGTGGTTTTAAGGTCCCAAAAGTAGAGGGGTTAGCCACCCCTCTTTAGGCTTACTTACTAGCTTCATTTCTCCAATATTATAGTTCATTTTTTCTAGTTTTTCCATGTTATTTCCAGCACTGTTTTTAGCTATTTTAGGACTGTTTTAGGTTATTCATTTGGTTTATGCTTTGTACAATAGGCTTGTAGTGTAGTGGTCCTCATAGGTTTGATGGTTTAGTCCTTAGCCGCCAACCTATTTGAGTTGATAGCATTTATTTCATGCTTTTCATACTTGTGTTCATACATAATCACCTCTGCAACCTCCCTCATTTCTTGACTTTTTATTTCTTTGAGAGTTGTTTCAACTAAGTTTTGTTTAAGCTTGAGAAAAAGACCCTTCCATGCTTAATGGTTTAATCTTTTCAGAGATTCATCACCAAGGCATGACATCTCTCTCATGCTCAAAAAAACTTCTTATTTGACACTTCTCTCCATTTAGTGGACTTAATTCTCATTTTTAAACTAAAATGACTAAGGAATGGAAATGTAATTAACAGAGGCAATAAAATTGAGGCTAAAATGGAACAAGATAATAAAAATAGTTTGGATTTAATCAGACGTTAATTGAAATCATTGAGTCTTGAGTCATTTCATACTTTTAGTGATGAAAATGGTTGAAGATTCAAGGTCTACCACTTCCCTTAATCAATTCCATGATAAGGAAGGGGTTTTAGTGGGGTCTTTAATTGTCATTTATTGAAACTTTGACCCTCGAGTCATAGATCATCACGCGATAAGTTTCCCTTGATTGATGATTTGCAAACCGAGTCTATCCCTCCTTTGATTTGTTTGATGATAAAGAGAGGTAGAGTAGACAAACATCCCTGAAAATACTCTGTTTGTGTTCTGTTTCATTTCTATTGCAGCAGGGTAGTGGCAAAAACTAGTGGCCAGTCGGCCACCTCACTGTACGGCCGACCACTTTTCAAGACCAGCCGATCACTTATTTTAGATCAACAGTGCCATTTTCATGGCAGAACAGAGTAGAGGCTGGGGTGAAAACAGTTCAACTGCAAAATAGAAACATTTGGCAGCCAAACAGAGAGCATTTTCGAGTGGAAAATCGTATTCATACATGAATGATTCTTCGTTCCCCGTGGCTCATTAAAGTGTGTTAATGGAAGTATATAGTAGTATATTGTACCTAGATCAATTCATTCCTTTGAACTTGTAATAGCCTAGTTAATTAATTTCATGTTGTAATTAATTAGTTAGATTGTTTAATTTGTAATAATTAGCTTAAGGTAGGACATTCATTTGGACCCTCCTATGCGAGGGCGAAATTGTAATAATATATATGTCTTCTAACCCCCATTTCTTTCTCCATTTTATTTACTTGCTTATGATGGATTGCATGTAGCATCATGTTTCATTTAGCATTTTCCATGACTTGCATCCATATGTTTTGCATGCATTAGGTTCGGCACATCATTCTAACTCTATGGTCGTACATTAATTACGTGAATATGTGCTTCACTGCCTGCTATCAAATTGACTCACATACCATGCTAGTAGCCGAGCCTAGTAGTTGCATTGTGGATGTGTTGCATTAGTCACTCGCATATTGGAGCATGCATTTTTCTAATAGTTTTATTCCTTTGGGCTTGCCTTAGAGTACTAGGTGAGCATTTATGCTTTAGCATATTGAATGCGTGTGATTATGGTCATATCAAGCATAATACC
Organism: Camellia granthamiana; assembly: GCA_036172215.1. Taxonomy (NCBI): domain Eukaryota; kingdom Viridiplantae; phylum Streptophyta; class Magnoliopsida; order Ericales; family Theaceae; genus Camellia; species Camellia granthamiana. The sequence goes on along the minus strand of CM069906.1, from coordinate 138,771,549 downwards.
ATGAGGCTAAGTGCTTAAGTGATATTCTTGTTTGAATGCCTGTGGATGAAGGCTAAATTGCTTAACTTGGGATGATTTGATTAATGTGCACATAAGCCCACTTTCTCGAGTGGCGCATTACAAACTCTTTCAAAGCACACATAAAATCAAAGTGTTCCAACTTTTGCAAGTTAGTCTATACATGTGTGCATCACCTAGTAAAGATACCCTAATAATCAGAACAAGAGCATATAATGTAAATAAGAATCACATTATGATTAGTAGAGGCCGATCTTTGATTGGGTGAGTAGGGTGCTCAATTCATGACCTTCCCCTTTCGTACCTAAGTTCCCCAAGCCGAGACACTTTAGTGATGACGGATAAGTGGCCTTTGGCATGAGTCACGGATTTCTTAAATTTTCTAAAAATATTTGGGTGGCGACTCTGTAATATCTGGCAAAGCAGTCCATTTTTGACATTTTTGATTCAAAATTGATTTTCCAAAAGATTTTTCGGATTTGGACTCACTTGTGTTTATCTATTTCACATTGCACTTGTGGAATCAGATTCAGAACCACAGGAGTCTGAACTATAGGGCTATCGTATCCAAAAGGAGCACGAAAAGCAAGCTATAGTTTCTGGCAACTCTGCTAAGGAAAGTAGAGAACTTGACTTGAAAGTCATGATGTGAAATTTTATTTACACATATATGCTCTTTGTATTGCATTTGTGTTGGTACTCCAAGTCACTGTGTTTTCCATCTCTTATTCTTGGACGGTTTACCGGAGGCATACCTAAAAAACTTGCCAGAAGGCTGACTGATCGTGGGCTCTGCTATGTTGGAAACACAACCCTTGTATCTGGATTATCGTTGTACCGTTTGATCCTCTTTTCACTTCTCGGTGTTAGGTGTGAAAGGTATATTAGATAATCTTGCTGAGGTACCCTTTTGACCAATCGGCCTAGCTGCATATAATAAAGCCATAGTGATTGTTCCAACTTAGGACAGGATGCTCACCCGTGTACAGGATTTCGTGAAACTACTTGCTTAAAGTAGTAAAACCCTAGACCATGCCAAAAGCTAGGACAAGGTAACCCTCCCCCCTCATAGAGGTGTTTTGGCTCTCTTTACTTGGTATGTGTTTTGCAGTGAAACTGTACAGGGGTGCTTCATATTAGTGGTACAGTTGGTATTAGTTTATGGGGCAGAATTTAGCGGGAAGTACATTTATTCAACTGTGATCATATCTGTTCTAGTGAATTTGGGCTGAGGTGCTGTCTGTTTTCTCTTTTGCAAGGTAGTCCTGGAACCATAGCTTCAGAAGGCTCCGATATCCCCCAAGTACTCTGGACTCGTGTCGATAGACTTTGTAAGGTGGGGGACCTAGTTCAAGGACAACTAGTGTTTGCTTCACTGTCGCTGGTGGCAAGGCAAAGATAGGCTAGACAGGGCTCACTGGTTCCACTGTTCCAGCATTTACCAGTCAGATCGCCTATGTTCAGAGCACAACCATCTACTCCTATTATGGCTCAGCCTCTGACAAATATAGAGGATTTACTGATCCGTTTTCAGCAATCAGTAGATTCGTTACAGCAAGATATGGCTTCGCAAGCTGAGATATTGCAGAAAATGATATTCAACTTTAAGGACCTCCATGAAGTTGGGGTTCAAATCAAGGATGCAGTCAAACAAGAGCTTATTGTGGAAGATAATGAGCTTATGAGGAATAACGTTGTTTGCAGTTCCAATGCTAGTACCAGTGGTAGCACATCTGCAAAATGCTCAGAAGTAAACATTGTCACCACTCTCATCAAAAACCCTCTTCCTGATAATAGCTAAAGACCAACCACTTCAACTCGGCCCCAAGCCCGAAATTTCCATCCTCTTTACATAAATCTTTCTCAAGTCCTGAATACGCTACTAGAAAAAGGGCACCTAAAGCTCCTAGAACCCCGACCCCTTCTAAATCCTTTTCCACCAAGGCATGACCCCGCTAAATATTGTGCCTATCATCAACAACACGGTCATGACACAAACTGTTGCATCCGCCTCCGTTATAAAATTTAGAATCTTATTGATGAAGAGATCATAGCTCCATCGAAAAGACCTCGGGCCACCACTAACCCATTACCTCCACACTTCAACCTAATCCATACACTGCCATCCACCTATAACCCCAACACATATATCACTCCAGCCCATTCACCAAGCTTGAGGTGTTCATTCTAGAAAGCACGGAGTTGTGTATAATAGATGCACTTGAACCCTAATCACCTCAAACCCCCAAAATTGAGCACCACAATAGCCCAATTCCAGCCCAACCTACTCCAAAGCGCCCAGTCCAACCAATTCATCAAGACCAAGTCAGTTCAAATACACAGCAAACACTAATGGCCAAGACCACTACTTCTGAGCTGTTGAGCATGATTGAAGATCTTCAGAGAACTGTGGCAGATTTAGCCTTTAGGATCTTGGCTCCATCATCATCAACCACATCACGTGCCAGAAATTTCATGACCCAAAGCTCCTCAATCTTGGGACGAGCTGCGATTGCAAAGGGCCAACCCAAAGCTACCTCAAGTCTGGGTGATGATATGTCAATAATGAATGGGCGTTGTCCCGATATAGCCATCCAATCTTTGGGCAAAGCCGAAGTAGGTGGCAAAAAAAAGGTCGGGACAAGTATTGATTCCTATGCACATCTCCAATGGGCTACTGAGGTTTTGAAGGCCAAAGGGTTAAACAAACAACAAGTGCTTGTAGTTGTTGCAAAGATTGTGGATGACACTTTTGTTGCTCAGGTTAGGGGCACTTTGAATCTGGGGCTAAACCATGAAAAGGGATGCCTTACTAGAAATACTCCTTCCAGCTCCAATCCTACATCTGGAGGAGGTCTCCTCCAAACCTAATCAATACCTTCCAACCTTTTTGTCAATACTTGCAGGACTGGTAGCCGCACTTACAATCCCCTTTTCATGACCTTATCCAAAGCTCTCCAACTCTTCATAGGACAAGGGTATCTCAAACCTCTTGACCCTCAGCCTCTCGCTGATCCTCTTCCAGTCAAGTATAATGCTGCCAACTACTGCGCCTTCCATCAACAAACCGGCCATGACACTGACCGTTGTTTTCGTCTTCGCCATGAAGTACAAGATCTGATTGACAACAAGGTCATCACTCTATTGGGTCCTACAAAGTCTATCGGCACTGGATTGATGAACTTTGGAGATAATGTGTCTGGTTTTGTGATCGGGAATGAACCACTTGCTGATGGCGCTTATTTTACTTCGGACATAGTAGATGGCACGCACTGATTTTAGCAATTTGAAAATGTTGTTTGTACTTTTTGAACTGGGTGTTGAGTCAATCTTATTGTGTCAGAGTTTGGTGATTTCGGGGGTGTTAACTCGGACATCACTATCTTATTTTGTTTGTCTTTTAACTCTTTTCTTTTGAGTTTATTTCTATCATTGAGCCAGTTAAGCCAAAAGTTCTGAATGAAACTGCAGTTATTTTCACATACTTCTTTGTGCCTTTAAATCATTGCATTGACCAAAGTTTTTCAAAACTTTTCTAACATTGTGGCAAAAACAAAGAGGGAGGAATTCCTCGGGATTTGTAAAATTTGATTGACTGAGAGGAAGAGAGGTGTGCTAAGCCCTTAATAAATGAGATTATGTCTGTTAATGTGGGTACTAAGAAGGATCCTGGCTTGGTCCAGATTAGTTCTGCATTGTTTTCAGAAGAGCACGAGCGATTGGTTGCTTTATTAAAAGATTTCAAAAACATTTTTGCGTGGTCCCACAAAGACATACCTGGAATTGATCTTGAGATTGTACAACATAGGATCACTCTCAGCCTCAAGACTCGACCCATTTGCTTTCAAACCTTGAACCTAGATTCAAAACAATCAATGATCAACCAAAATATGAGGCTTGCATAGTCGGATTTGAAGCAACCCTTGAACTAGAGGCAAGAAGGTCAGATGTGATCAAAGGAAGCTTGCATAGTTGGATGAGAAGAAGCCCTTGAACTAGGGGCAAAAAACGTCAGATATGCTCAAAGACTCAAAACTGGGTCATTTCTTAAACCAATGGAGACTGGCAAGAAAGCAAAATCCCATAATTGGAGCGAAGAAAATTTTTACTGAAGGACAATTGAGTTCCTATCCACAACACTAAGGGAAAATTCAGATCCAATTGGATGGGTCCTTACATCATCAAGACTATTTAGGCAGGGACAATAGCTATTCTCGTGGATTCAAATGGCTTAGAGACCCTACGACTAATCAACATGGACAAGTTAAACTTTTATACCCTTGAGAGGCTCGCTGGGCCGAAAACCCGGAAGGGTAACCTAGGCAAAAGTTAGAGCATGAAAAAAAAAAAAAAAGGAACAAAAATGAAAAAATGAAAAAAGAAAAAAGAAGAAAGAAAAATAGCTTGCAAGCTTGAAAACCTGAAAGGGCAGACTTGGCAAAAGTTAAAGTGCAAAAGGAGAGTGTTAATACCCAAGTGCACCTTAATCCAAGAACTATGTAAGGCCTAATTCCCATTTTTGGGATACGTAGGCAACTTCATCCTGAAGTTCGGCCCCAATCATTTTCAGCTTGCTGGTCTCATCCATGTTGATTGGCTTGTTCAACTCGGTTATCTTATCCACGTCCAATTGGCTCATCTTCGTTCAAATTCAGTTGTCCTATTCTGTTAAAAGATTCAGCTTTAAGACAAATCAAGTTCAGATATGAGGTTGTGCATCTTAAGAGTTAATTCCACGTCGGTTGAGTAGTGGCCATTTACAAAACAGTTTTGAGGATTTTTAGTGAAGTTGTCTAATTTTCTCGAAAACTGTTCCATTTTTCCAAAATCAGATCATTTCTTGGACCCAAAAAAGGAACATTTTTAGTGCTCATAGCCTGACTTACATGATTTCAAAGCAGAGAGTCGAACAAGTATGTTGATTTAACTCTCATGTTGGTCAAAATTGTTTTAGCAGAAGCCAAAAACACAAAAAAATATAGTCAATGTAATGAACTAGGGGCACAGTTGAGTCATGTTTTCTGTCTTTTCCCCATTGTCATCGTACTCGCCAGAAAGGGCACAACTGAAACTAGCAGTAGGGGCCAAAGGCTTTCTCATCGTCCAAGCATTGAGGTATCGAGCCAAGTGTGAAGCACGGACTGGAAATGAAGCTGGATATTCGACCTCCTCGTCTGGACAAGTTTGATCACACCCAAGTTGGCGTCTAAATCGGAATGGGGAAGTAGAAAAGGCAATGTGTGAGACCAATCAATTGTATACCTAGTCGGTGGGACATGCTGTAACTCATCGGTCAAGTTAAGCGAAGGGCATCGCCAAGGAATGTCAGTTGTAGATCTGCTGTACATCCAGTCACACCACAACCCCTCTGTGGGAAAGCTCACTAGTTGCGAGTGAAAGAAGGAGAATCTAGCAGAGTACTAGGGGCAAGGGTCCACAACTTTCAGCTTATCCATCAACCACACTTGGGAAGGGATAAAAAATAAGAGAGATTAAAGAATAGAGAGATATACGTTAAGAGAAAAAAGTAAGAAAATGGCTTTTTAGAGAAAATAGAGATTGAGGGCCAAAGTGATGTGAGAACCATAAATAAGAAAGAATGGGAAACAATTTCTGGAGAAGCAGTGGGCTCCCCATGAACCGAGAGGTCTCCCACCGGTGGAAAGCATCCAAGTGTTGTGTTTGTTGTTTTTGTTTGTCTCGATTCTTGTTTTGAGTCGTTTTGAGTGTAAACAGATGTTTTTAGGCTGTTTTACTTTGTTTTTCCTTTGTTGAGTCGTAGTGTACTGTGGTTAGTCATAGGCTCAATACTCGATTAAGAACTCATTCTCAGTTCCAATTTCAAAAAATAAATCATTTTGTGCTCAGAGTGGCGTGCTATTCTTAACATGATTTACAAAACATGATTCGTTCTTTTATAAAACTGCATGGTCCAACTCGATCAAAAGAGAGAGCAATAGAACAAGGACCTATCTAAAGCTACATAGGTTCCGGACTCCAAAGTAGAAGAAAAAGAGGGAAAATTGGAGCATCTGAGTTTGTTTTAACTTCAAAAAATTCCGAGATTGTATTCCGGATGCACTTTCGCAGGCCTTGTGATTTCTCCGGAGCATGAGTGTACCTCAAGCTTAAGTTCAAGCCTGCTTCAAGTCAGAATGCGATCAAAGTGCTCTCCCTGAAACACCATTCCCCACCAGAGGCATCTTGGTTGTGTTTGCAATGAGTTCCTAGGAGACCAATTGCGACAGTGGAAACTAGAGTTTGAATGGCGATGCCTAGAACACAAAGGTTTAAAATTTCTGAGACTAAACTCTGGTTTAAATACCCAGGGGTGTATCTTCGACTTGAAATCTATATGGCAGCCCTATAGGTTAAGGTAGCTTGTATGTGCCTCAATTGTGGATACTGAATCAACTTAGTCTGTCGCCCAATTAGAGAATAGGAAAAGTTGTAAGTATGATCCAGGAGAAAAGCGACATTCGTGGTTTCCGCGTGCAAATTCTCTTGGCAACATTTGTGGACCTTGAACTTTGAGTTGAAGGTAGAAGTTTGAGAAACCCCGTCAAAGTAGAGCGGTTCATCGCCACTCACCCTTTGAGGTGCTTTCTAAGCGCTGCTTTGCTGGTTTACTGCATTTTCTAAACATAATACATTACATTGTTTGTCACACATACGACATCGTGCATCTATCACACGATCATACCCCATCGTGCGTCTATCGCACGATCATACCATATCGTGTATCTATCGCACGATCATATCGCATCATGCATCTATCGCATAATCTCATCATACTCTGTGCATCTATCGCACAATCTCATCATACTCTGTGCATCCATCGTACAATCTCATCATACTCTGTGCATCTATCGCATAATCTCATCATACTCTTTGCATCCATCACATCATCTTAGGACCTCTTCTTACAATTTCAGAGTAGTTAGAGTGTTCTTTTCTTCATACGATTTTAGCGTGTTTGGAATTTATCTCAGGGTGTGCGGGAGCATGAGCCTAAGTGATTTTTCTTTTTCTCTTCTCATGTTTTCAACGTGATTAGAGCATCTCAGGGTGTACGGAAGCACGACCCTGAGCGGTTTTTCTATTCCTCTTCTCACGATTTCAACGTGGTTAGAGTGTGTTTTTCCTCCTTTCACGTGAAACACGGTTGGACCTATCTTGATTTAAGCTTGAAGTTCATATGTTGTTATCTTGCTATTTCTCATTGCATTGTCTTGCATGATCATGAATTTTCAAAATAACTGGCTTCGCGAAGCGTATAAGTCCAGCTTTCAAGTGTACTCTTTGTGCATATCATTTTGCATCCTGCCTCTGAACTACGCTGGTTTAATTCCTTGCAACGGGATATGTAGGCAACCCTCGGGTTCAACCAACTGTATCTACATTTTGATTGCTTTCCCTAAGTCTTACGGCCTTGTCAAAATAGGTCGTCTTTGGGCTTTGACATTCACTCATGTCATTTCATGACTTCGAGCTCTGTCAAAGAGGGACAACTGTAGATACCCCATTTTTTATTGTTCTTAAGACTTGGGCGTCTCAGGTTGATCATTCGATGATGAAAAGATACGTTGTACAAACGTTTGATTTCTTTAGCAAGAAACTTCGGTATTGAGCTCTAATCCCAACCTTACACCCCATTTTGACCAAAACTATTTTAGACCTCAAAACCCTTTTTTTGCAAAATATTTTTTTTCAAATGCTTCTATGATGTTTCGAGGCTCGTATTTCGTTTAAAATATTGCACTTTTCGGTAAACCGAGTAAGGACAAAGTGGAAATAAATGAAAGGAAGGTGAATTCTTTGAAAAATATTTAAAAACAACTTATTTATAGGTTTGGAGTTGAAGAAAATAGGAGTGGAGAGAAGAAAACTAGTTAAGGAAAAGGTTGAGCATCAAACCGTTAAGAAAGAAATGAGTAGCCTTCACTAAATTAGACATATCTCTTTGTACACTAAGAATTTAGATGTGAGGCCACCACCATTGGGAAGTAGACATCGGGGGCTTCAATTTAGAATCAAGAATTATCTAAAACCGAGTTCGGATGAAAAAGATATGCACGTTTGAAGTCGAGCTTAAGAGTAGTTTTTTGTGGCCGGCCGACCACTAAAGGTGGTCGGCAGGCCAGTTAATGAAAAATTGGCCATTTTCAGTGGATTGGCCAGACAAGTGTCTCCATAGGTCAGTTTTGGTGAATGGCTAGCTGACCATGGTTTCCAGCAGAGCAGAGATTTGCAGATATTTGTTACTAGTTGTTTCCATAGGTGCATGCACTGCACCAGCTGGCTTAATATAGATATTTCCAACTGAGGCACCTGTTTTTCTATATATAGATGACCACCCCTCTTGGTTTTAGGTTAGGCAAAATTCCCAAAGGCCAAAAACTTGTATAGCATTCTCTCTCCCTATCTTGCAATCTACACACTCTCTCTTTATACTCTCTAAACCAAAAATTTGGCTCTTCTTACTGAGGTTCTTGAGCTCAAATCTCAGCCCTTGAGAGTAAATACCTTGTGGTTTGTGAACAAAAGAGTTACTTCTCTTCAAGAGGTATAACTTTGACTATCTTTACATGACTATCTTTACACTGCTCCTTCCTTCTCTTTTTTTGCTATTTTTATACTATTTTTGGACTGTTTTTATGGGTTGAAACTTGTGGCTTAAAGCTATCAAAGGTGGAGAGGTTAATCGCCCTTATTTGAACCTTGTTCTCTAAGCTTTTACCCTCGTGTTTCCCACTTCTTTCTCAACTTTTTTCCAGCTTTTTACCACTATTTTTCAGAGGCTAAAAATGTGATTTTAAGGTCCCAAAAGTGGAGGGGTTAGCCACCCTCTTTAGGCTTGCTTACTAGCTTCATTTCTCCAATATTGTAGTTTACTTTTTCTAGCTTTTCCATGTTATTTCCAGCACTGTTTTTAGATATTTTAGGACTTTTAGGTTGTTCATTTGATTTATGCTTTGTACAATAGGCTTGTAGTGTAGTGGTCCTCATAGGTTTGATGGTTTAGGCCTTAGCCGCCAACCTATTTGAGTTGATAGCATTTATTTCATACTTTTCATACTTATGTTCATACATAATCACCTTTACAACCTCCCTCTTTTCTTGGCTTTTTGTTTCTTTGAGAGTTGTTTCAACCGAGTGTTATTTAAGCTTGAGAAAGAAACCCTTCCATGCTTAATGGTTTAATCTCTTCGGAAGTTCATTACCAAGGCATGACATCTCTCTCATGTTCAAAACAATTTCTTGTTTAACACTTCTCTCCAATTAGTGAACTTAATTATCATTTTTGGACTAAAATGACTAAGGAACGGAAATTAATTAAAAGAGGCAATAAAATTGAGGCTAAAATGGAACAAGATAATAAAAATAGTTTGGGTTCAATCAGACGTTAATTGAACCCATTGAGTCATGAGTCATTTCATACTTTTAGTGATGAAAATGGTTCAAGATTCAAAGTCTACCACTTCCCTTGATCAATTCCATGATAGGGAAGGGGTTTTAGTGGGTCTTTAATTGTCATTTATTGAAACTTTGTCCCTCGAGTCATAGATCATCAAGCCATAAGTTGGCCTTGATTGATGATTTGCGAACCGAGTCTACCTTTCCTTTGATTTGTTTGATGATAAGGAGAGGCAAAGTGGACAAACATCCCCTGAAAATACTCTGTTTGTGCTCTGTTTCATGTCTGTTGCAGCAGGGTAGTGGCAAAAACTAGTGGCCGGTCGGCCACCTCACTGTATGGCCGACCACTTTTCAAGACCGACGAACCACCTATTTTAGATCAGCAATGCCATTTTCATGGCAAAACAGAGCAGAGGCTGGGGTGACAACAGTTCAACTGCAAAACAGAAACATTTTGGTAGCCAAACAGAGAGCATTTTCGGGTGGAAACTCGCATTCATACATGAACGATTCTTCGTTCCCCATGGCTCATTAAAGTGTGTTAATGATAGTATATGGTAACATATTGTACCTAGATCAATTCATTCATTTGAACTTATAATAGCCTAGTTAATTGATTTCATGTTGTAATTAATTAGTTAGATTGTTCAATTTGTAATAATTAGCTTAAGGTAGAATATTCATTCGGACCCTCCTGCGCGAGGGCGAAATTGTAATAATGTGTATGTCTTCTAACCCCCATTTCTTTCTCCCTTTTATTTACTTGCTTATGATGGATTGCATATAGCATCATGTTTCATTTAGCATTTTCCATGACTTACATCCATATGGTTTGCATGCATTGGGTTTGACACATCATTCTAACTCTATAGTTGTACATTAATTATGTGAATACGTGCTTCATCGCATGCTATCAAATTGACTCACATGCCATGCTAGTAGGCGAGCCTAGTAATTGCATTGTGTATGTGTTGCATTAGTCACTTGCATATTAAAGCATGCATTTTTCTAATGGTTTCATTCTTTTGGGCTTGCCTTGGAGTACTAGGTGAGCATTTATGCTTTAGCATATTGAATGCGTGTGATTGTGGCCATATCAAGCATAATACCATGAGGCTAAGTGCTTAAGTGATATACTTATTTGAATGCCTGTGGATGAAGGCTAAATTACTTAACTTGGGATGATTTGATTAATGTGCACATAAGCCCACTTTCTCGAGTGGCGCATTCACAAACTCTTTCAAAACACACATAAAATCAAAGTGTTCCAACTTTTGCAAATTATTTTATACTTGTGTGCATCACCTAATAAAGCTAGCCTAATGATCAAAACAAGAGTATATAATGTAAATAAGAATCACATCATGATTAGTAAAGCCGATCTTTGATCAGGTGAGTGGGGTGCTCAATTCATGACCTTTCCCTCTCGTACTTAAGTTCCCGAGCCGAGACACTTTGGTGATGACAAATAAATGGCCTTTGGCACGAGTCACGGGTTTCCTAAATTTCTCAAAAATATTTAGGTGGCAACTCTGTAATATCTGGCAAAACAGTCCATTTTTTACATTTTTGATTCAAAATCGATTTTTCAAAAGATTTGTCGGATTTGGACTCATTTGTTTTTATCTATTTCACATTGTACTTGTGGAATCAGATTCAGAACCACAAGAGTCCGAACTGTAGGACTATCGTATCCGCAAGGAGCACGAAAAGCAAGCTACACGCCCCGAATTAAAAGACCATAAACCATCCATCGTATTCATTAAATTACAACACAAGAATATGTAATTATCTTCTATTAGTTTCAATTTAGTTTACAAAAGAGTAACATATGTAGATATACATTCACAAGCCTATCCTTGAATCTATAGCATATGTTACATAATAGAATGAATATCAAGCAATTAGAATTGCCCTAAAGGCTTACAGTTTTTCCAAGACAGCGCTTAATTACAATAAAATGGATTTAAATCCAATATAAAAGCCCTAGGCTTGTACTAATAAATACAACAAAATAAATAAAATGATGCTCTTGCTTCAAAGTCCTCCCAAGCTATTGTTTTAGCAGAGGCATATCATCAGTACCTGAAAATGATTTTCCCACATAGGGTGAGCCAAAACCTAGTAGAAATAATCCAACACAGTTTATGAATCTTAACAAAGATATAAGGTGAATGCATATATAATGCTCATGCCAAAACATGTTTATTTTCTCTTTCTAAAACCGTGCAATGTCAAGTTTATATCTCAATACATGATATCATTTCCTTTATAATAGAAAATAAGGCAATGAATAACACTGTGAATCTCTAGGATGTGTCTGCAAGTAAACTATACAAGCACTACCAATTTGTCATTTTTACCAGTATTAACTGGAAGGCTCAACACCTAACGGCGCGGGCTTCTGGTCTTTCACCAAGGACACACAGGCTAATTTAATATCATAACTACACTCCTACCCAGATTCACCATTCACCCATTTTTCTCAAAACAAACATATTTCCAAATGTGTTAAAGAAACAACCATGCTCAATACAATGGATGAGAACATAGTTTCAATTCTTCTAATTCTCATGCAATTTCTACAACAATCATAACTATCTTCCACCAATAGCCTAAGACAGATATCTTTAAACAGATAAATAATTTTCATAAAGATAAACTTTCCAAATTCTAATATGTAAGTGGTAGTACATACCTAACTCCATCATCCTTATGAAAACCAATCCAATTTCATATTTCCAATACCAATTCTATAATTTATATAAAATCAACATTTGATAAAATTAGGACAAAAATCCCCTCTTTTTGCAAAATCAATTCCACGTATTAAAGCCAACTATTTAATCATAACTCAACCTCATTTCCAATCTCACAGCCATTTTCAAGAAACCATTAGAAAACCTCTCTTTTGAGTTATAACCAAAGCCCTAGATTTGTTCAAAACTTTTCCCAAATCACAATATTGTTTCAAAACACAAATATCTAAGTTAAAAATCATAAGAAAGTGTAGAAAAATCCCTACCTCAAGCTTAGAAGATGAGAGAGAGAATGGAGAAACTTCAAAAATACCAAAACCTAACTTTGTTCGAATCAAAAGAAAGCCCATGGTGTGCTCTACCTTCTTAACAAAGGGACACGGGTGAAGAACTCGACAGATCTAGGTGAGAGAAGTAGAGTTTTGGATATATATATATATGAAAAAGTAACTCAAAAGTGATTTTTTACGAACTGATATACGCACAGATTGCTCGAGTGCAAGAAATGTCGCTCGAGCGACTAGACACAATAAATTGCACCGAAAAATGTCCCATTGGCCATGTAACAGTGGCTGCTATGTATGGTGCACAGTAGCCACCCCAAACCTTAATTAAGAATTTAATTTGAATTGTACAGAAAACTTTAGTTTCCATTACTTTTTAGTATGGGTGTAAACAGTTCAATTTAGTTGATGTTGACAGCAAATTTAGCACCGAACCAATCTTTTCGATTTTCATGATCGAGAAACCGATACAGACCGTATTTTACGGTTTGATTTTATTGGTTTGATGTAGAAGAGAAATTTGCATAAGGTTTTAGAGGGATTTATAGAGGTTTATAGAATATTACATTGAAAATAAATGAAGAAAAAGTATGAAAGTTGCTCTATAAATATTGCTCTCCATAATGTTGATTAGAAAAATGTATTATATTTGTTATTTATCATATAATGTTCAAAAATTATAATATAAAAGTATTTAAATATAATATTTGGTAACAGACTATATGTTATGAAAAATATACCAAAAACTGAAATTCTGATTAGTTTCCATCGGTTGGCTTGATTCCATTTATTTTTCTTACATCCCTACATTTTAAAACTCTCTATCTAAACAAACAAATAAAAAAATTATTATTATTTTTTCCCTTTTTCTTTCACTTTCATGTATTATCTATCAACCAAATTGAGCCTAATTGTTATAGAATCTTTTTTTGTTGTTGTCAAGTAGTTTCTTGAGCATTGACAATTCTAATATTTTCTGAAAATTCATGCACTAATTCTTCTTATTTTTGTATTTCCAACTTTTGAGTATGCTAGATAATTTTCAAATTTCATACAAAATATAATCAAAACTAGTTTAGCTACTCTTTTTTTTTTTTTTCCTTATAAATTGTTTTCAATGTTTCATTGAGTGAAACACTAAAAAATAAAACAATTATTGAAAAGCTCCCGAGAAAGAATTTCATGTATTTTCGGTTTGGGGGAGGTACCTCTAATTTTTATCAATCTTTCTATTTTTAAGAGGAAAAAATATATATTTATATAATTACTAAACAAGACTATTTTAGAATTAATATTAAAATTAAGTTTAAAAAAAGAAAATGACAAAAAAAATGTTCATGGAAAAGTTGTGCTTGTGCACATGCATAAATAGTAAGAGTGTCTCTAACGCTTCATATTTTGTTTCATCAAATTTAAATTTAATGTAAAAAATATACAAAATTGGTGTTCCAATGTTAACATCAAATCAGTATTAAATTAAGAATATTTCAATTTTTTTTTATCAAATTGAGGAAGCTAGAACCTTTCGCCAAATTATTATAGATAACTGCTAGCTTTACAGGTGGTTGTTGGAGAATGCATGAGCACCCGATGACCAGCCGGATGTCCGGCCGGTTGTCCTCTCGGCTGACCACTTCATTCGAAAAGTCAGTTTCAGAATTTGGAAAATTTACACTAGCGGGTGAAAATTTACACTGGTCGGTCAACTGGTCGGACATCCCCCTCGGTTGTCCTCCCTATTGACCAATGGTTTGATGAATATCAAATTGCTCCATTAGAACGCACGATATCAGATGAAGTTTTTACTCAAATTTAATATATAAAAAAAGAGTAAACATTAGAGATGCTCTAATACTAAATCCAAAAAATTTAGTCAAAACTTTATTCAGAATTAATGGTTCAATTTTTTTTTCTATCTATAACCTCACACAATATAATTTCAAGGGCAAAGTACATTTTACCCCTACCAGCTACTGTTCCATATTACTTTTCTGCCTTCAACTAAAAATTGTAATACTTAACCTTCCCCCCATCACTTAATTTTGTTTAATTTGGACCTTAATGATGAAAATACCACTATAGGAGTAAATTACACTTTATCCCATTGAACTATGACTCAATATCACTCTACTCCCTCAACTAAAGAAAAAGTATTCAATTTTTAAGATAAAATAAGTTTTTGCATTTTTTTTTTCATATTTTAAAGTATTTTTTTACATGTTAGTCAAAAAAATTTAAAAATTACAAAAGACGAAAAAATACAAAATAAAAAGGGTATATTTTTGTATTTTTCAATAAAAACTAAATCAAACTAACTAATAATGTCATTTTAAACATTTCATTCGAGATGTTTGTAGCTGGTTTTTTGCGCTTCTCGAACAGGTTTAGTCTTCTCAAATGCGATTGCCCTACAGTTCCGACTCCCGTGGTTCTGAATCTAGTTTCACAAGTGCAACGGGAAATAGAAAAAATGAATGAGAGTCCAAATTTGGCAAATCCTAGAAAATCCATTAATCATCAGAGATGCCAAAAATGGACTGCATTGCCAGATTTCAGAGTTGCCACCTAAATATTTTTGAAAAATTTGAGAAACCCGTGACATGTGTCAAAGGTTACTTGTCTGTCATAACCAAAGTGTCTTGGTTCAGGAACTTAGGTATGAGAGGGGAAGGTCATGAATTGAGTACCCCACTCACTAAATTATGATGTGAATTTTATGGACGTTATATGATCACGTTCTGTAATATACTAAAATTACTATGTGGAGCAAACAAGTATAGACCACGTCACTTACTTTGGAATGCTTTGATTTCATACTTTCTTGAAAAGAGTTTTAAATATGTGCAACTCAAAGGAAAAGTGAGCTTATATGTACAATAATCAAAATCATTCCAATCTAAGCAAAATAGCCTTCATCCACAGGCATTCAAAGAGATATTTCAAGTAAGCGAGTAGCCTCATGGTAGTATGCTCGACATAACAACACAATCACATATATGATATGCTAAAGCAAAATTGCTCACCTAGTACTCAAACGAGGCAAGCCGAACAAAAGAAGATAGTTAGAAAAATGCATGATCCTAAAGCGATGCACATGACTAATGCAACACATACAAAAATGCAACTACTAAATTCGGCTACTAACATGACATGGGAATCAACTCAAAGCATGAGGTTGTGCACATAATCATTTAGAAATTGGTAACGACTTCAAGGATGAAGAGCCGAGCCTTAATGCATGCAAAAATGGATGCAAAGTATGGAAACGATAATATATATATATATATATGATGCTATACAATTACGGTAAGCATTTAAATAAAAGAGAGAAAGAAATGGAGGTTAGAAGGCATACATCAAGTGCTACAAATTTGCACTTTTTACAAGAGGGTCCAAATGGCCTAATGAACTAATTATTACAAATACAAATGAATTAACTACTTATTACAAATATGAATGAGTTAACTACTTATTACAAACATGCGCAAGTAAGAACATCCTTCAGAAACCCCCTCTGTCTACTGTCAGAAACTGCCTTGTTCACAGTCAGAAAAACAGTTCTGTTTTGGACCTCAAGATCTGCTCTATTTTGCTAAAAAAAACACCACTGCTGTGCAAACAAGGTGGCTAACTGGCTTGATGAACTGGTTAGCCGTACAAGATGATGGTCGGCTGGCAACTTCTTCTAGAGAAAGACCTGTTGCAACAGAACTGGAATAGAGCAAAAACAAAAGGTTTCCAAAGGATGTTCATTCTTCCTGTTCCCTCCTGTCATGAAGATTTTCAAGGAGAGAGTAGGTTTGCTTCACAAATCATCAAACATACCAAGGGTATTTAGATGATGATTAATGAAGCAACGAGACATAAATAAATGAATACAAAGCTAAGGCAAATTAACAAGACGAGATGGATAAAATCTACAATATCTCATGGAAAAAAAGAGTAAGTGAATACTCAAATTTGGAGAGAATAGGTTTAGAGAAAGCCATTTTTGAAAGCAAAATAAAAAAGAAACTAAGTAAATGAATGAAAGCTATAAAGAGTTGTTGTATGCTCATCTTCCTACTTATGGCATATGGATGAGACATCCATTTCCATGCTTCAAAGAGAGAACTAGAAGAGAGCTTACAACAACTTTGAAGAAAAGAGCTAGATTCAAGAATTAAGCTATCTATTTAAAGTTTTAAACACTTATATTTAATCCATATTCACACAAGAACTAACTAAAACAGTGCTGAAATTAATCTAAAAGTGAAGAAAAGGAGCAAAAGCATGGAGAAAACAAAGAGAGCACAACTATAGATAAGCCTATGGAAGGGTGGCCAACCCCTCCACTTTTAACAAGGTTGAAATCACATTTTTAAGCCTAAAACAACTTTGAAAAATAGTGTTTAAAACAAAAAAGGCAATGAAAAGAGTTCAAAGATCAATCTCTTGAAAAGAGGAAGAGTTTCTTAGTTTGCAAACTTCAATCCAAACACTCTCAAGTATCTGAAATAAGGTCCAAAACTTCAGCAAAAAGTTTCAAGTTTGAGCTTCAATGGTGTATCTATAGTGTATCTATATTCAAGAAGATGAAGAAATGCTTTGGGCAATCTTCTAAGCCTTCGAGAAATTGTTCTAACTCTAAACTCTGAGGTGAGGTGGTCTTTTTATAGATTTTCAGCCGCTTTCTAACGGAAATTTCTTCAAAAGAGAGCAGTTGGCCAAATCCTATGCATGGGAGCAGCCTGCTGCTGCAAAATATCTGTTTCGCTGAACATGGCCGGCCGACCAAGAGGATGTACCGCCGGCCAAAAAAATATGGCTTGTCAACCAACTTTTGGTCTTAGCTGCTCTTTGAGTGGTCAGGCTAGAAAAACAAGTTTTGGTCCAAATTCGGTGCAAGGTTTAGAATTGAAGCTCAAAACTGAATTCCTTTGCTAAAGATTCGAAAGATTACACAGTGTAACATTTCATCATCGATCGAGTGTTCGGAATGAAGCACCCAAGTCTTAAGAGCAGTCAAAATGGGATGTCTATAATGCCGTGTGTAAGCCGCATGTTTTTTTTATTAATTTATTTATTTTTTATATTTTTAGATCTTTAAGAGACATATTCTAAACAAAATGTTTACATTAATATAAATTTATATTTCAAAGTGACAAATGTATAATTTTTTAATTGAGGGTGTAAATATTGGGTGATAATTCAAGGGGAAAAGTATAATTTATTCTATTGATGAAGATATTTTCGTCATAAAGATCAAAATTGAAAAAAAAGTAGTAGAAGAGGGGAATTAGGTATTATAATATTTTGTTAAAGGAGTAAAGTGATACATAATAATAATTGAGGGGATAAAATGTAATTTATCCTAATTTCAACCTTCACCCCCACAACCATCTTCTTAATAAAAATCTAATTATTTTTTTTAAATAAGTATAATTTCTTATTATTATTCATAGAGAAATGTTAGGGGTCATGAAAATTTTTTCATGAAAATGATCATGAAAAATTTGTGACCCTTAAATTACCTTGATTAATGTGTGGTGCTTTATTGTAAGTATAATCCAAAGGTTACAGATCTTTCATGACCATTTTCATGAAAGACTTTTCATGATACCTAACATTACTGTTATTCATAAAAAGAGCCAATCCAAATGTTGGTTTGGTTTGACCACAACAAGAGGCTAGTTTTCAACTTTAAGACCTATAAAATTGGTGGAAACAACAGTCCAACACAAGAAGAGGCCAGTTCTCGGGAGGGCCTGACACATGGGACTGGATTAATAATCTCTCTAGATTAATAGTCTATTATTTGGTTCAAAATTATTACTCCGGATTATTAATCTCAAATATGTTGGACTATTGTGTCCCATGGGAGAGGTGGGACACAAATGAAGGGATAAGGGGAGATATGAGATTAGATGGTGAAATGACTAGTTTGATGTTCTATTATTTAATTATGTATTATATTTAGTAAAATTCAATAAAATTTAAATGTCTCAATTTAAAAATAAAATAATTTTATTTAATTTTTATTGATGTTTTATTTATTATTTTTTTTAAAATAATGTTTTATAGATATTTTATTGATTTTTATTATAAAATTTTGTTTATATTTTATTTAATTTCATTATTTAAATTTTAATAGATGTTTTATTTAATTTCATTGTTTAATTATTATTATTTTTTAAAATAAATTTATTTAAAATTTTAATTAAAAAATAATTTATATTTTTATTGATATTTAATTTTTTAAAAATAAATTTATTTAATTGTGAAAAAATAAAATAAAATAAATTTTTATTTAATCTCACTAAAAATAATTAAAATATTAAAGATATATTTAATATTGCTATTACTTAGTAAATAATTAAAAATGATAAAATAGTCATTTTAGCATTTATCCTTCTTCATAATATCCTAAACAAACATAAAATTCAATAGAATAGTCCAATCTAGACATTTAATCCTGTAACTAAATAAATATAAGATACAAATCTAGTCTAATTAAATAGTTCGGAGACAATATATCTCAAAAATAACCATTCGATAAATTTTAATACCCTTTATCCAATCTGTTCAAACAAACCCACCATAAGAGATAACCTCATGATTGAAGCATGTGGGGCTGTTACCCTTTATTAGGACACTGTTGTGGCCCATCCCCATGTGTGCGCATGCCCTGTGTTAAAACCGTAATAGATTTTTGGGATTCTTTCTGGAAAAATTTTAGAGATCAAGATTACACTGTCTAGTCTGCTAGTGTGTTTATTTTTGGGTTTTATTTTACTGATATGAATTATTTATATTTTAAAATTTGTTGAGTGTATTACTTATATAAAAAATTAAATCGATTAGATAATAGAAATAATGTGTTTAGATCAATTTTGTATGAATTGCTTATTTTCTTACCATCTTTTTTTTTTTTTTTAATTTTTTATGCAAAATTAATTCAAAAACATGGTTGTTATTCAATCGACTTAATTTTTTGCATGAATGATATTCTCGACGAACCTTAACGGTTCGAATTGTTGAAACAGAATCCAAAAGTGGGCCCACTAACGATGGACCCAATTATAAATACATCTCTTAAAATTTACCTAAAATATAAATTGCTCCCCTGTAGATCTAGAAAAAAAATCCTGGCCCATCAAATTCTAATAGGATAATAAACGATCCCTTTTATTAAAAAATTATCAAGTCAATTAACAATTTTTAATGATATCATAAATATATTTTAATTAACAATTTATGTAATTTTATTGTTGTATAGGATAGTAGTTAGGGAGAGTAACTAATAAGTCCCATATTTTGGACTTGTAATCCATATAGTTCCATATTTTTTCTTGTAATCCATTTAGTCCTTTTGGATGTGTAATGACACATTTGCCTGCCATATTGGAGTGTCACATTTGGAAAAAGTACACTAAAGAGTTTTTAGTGTCACATCATACCCGCCACATAGAGTGTCATATTTGAAAAAAGTACACTAAAGAATTTTTAATTTTTTTAGAGTGTCACATCATATCTACCACGTTGGAGTATTAGATGTCAAATTTGGAAAAAGTATACTGAGGAATTTTTAATTTTTTTAGAGTGTCACATGATACTCGTCACGTTATCACGTTTTAGAAAAGCACACTAAGGAATTTTTATTTTTTTTGAAGTGTCACATCATACCGACCACGTTGTCACATTTGGAAAAAGTATACTAAAGAGTTTTTATTTTTTTTAGAGTGTTTCATCATACCTGCCACGTTATCACGCTTGAGAAAAGTACACTAAGGACTTTTTAATTTTATTTTTTAAAATGTCATATCATACCCGCCACACATTGTCACGTTTGAGAAAAGTATACTAAGGAGTTTTTATTTTTTTTGACGTGTCACATCATACCCGCCAAGTTATCACATTTAGGAAAAGTACATTAAGGAGTTTTTATGTTTTTTAGATTGTCACATCATACTCGCTACGTTGTCATGTTTGAGAAAAATACACTAAGTGATTTTTAATTTTTTTTAGAGTATCACATCATACCTATTGTAGACGCGCCCGTGGGCTTCACTTCTACAGTTCGGACTCCCTTTTGTTTGTCGCGGTTCTAAATCTTGAACCAAAGAGTCCAAATCTGGCAAATCGTTTTGAGAAAACAGATTTTTGAAAAGAAGTGCCAAACATGGACTGCTTTGCCAGATACAGAGTCGCCACCTAAATATTTTTAAATGGGAAATTTAGGAAACCCTGACTCGGTGCCGAAGGCCACATGTCTGTCATCACCAAAGTGGTCTTGGCTCGGGAGCTTGGGTACGATCGGGGAAGGTCAGTTATGAGCACCCCCTTTCGCCCGGTCCGAAGACCGGCCTCTACTAACCGTGATATCCGTTTTTGAAAACATTACATGCTCTTATTCCGGTTATTAACTTAGAATTACTATGTGATGCGCGCAACACAAAAGTATAGACTAGATCGCCTAACTTGGAAATAAACATTGCATATCCGTTTTATCTCGAAAAACGTGTTGGATTTTGCTACTCGCAAGTAGGCTAAAATACGGATTTCAATGAGTTGTTCCAACTCAGGCAATCCAACCTCCACCCACAGGCATTCAAACAGTTTATATCACAT
The DNA here is from genome assembly GCA_036172215.1 of Camellia granthamiana. Classification (NCBI taxonomy): domain Eukaryota; kingdom Viridiplantae; phylum Streptophyta; class Magnoliopsida; order Ericales; family Theaceae; genus Camellia; species Camellia granthamiana. The sequence continues at coordinate 138,750,458 of CM069906.1, read as the reverse complement.
AAGCAACTAGCCCCATGATAATCATGCTGTCATGGCAACACTCACACACATGCAAGGATGCTAAAGCATAAAAGCTCACCTAGTACTCCAAGCCAAAACAGAAGCTTATTAGAAATCCATGCATGGACCTAAGCATACTGAAATGTCTAATGAAACACATGCAAAGATGTAATCTAGGCAGGCTCGGCTACCCTAAACATGGCATGTGAAATGTTACAAATAACACGTATTCAATTTTGGAATTGAAAGTACGATGCAGTTTGTATGATGTGCCAAGCCTGATGTATGATAACAAATGCATGGATGCACGCATGCATTGCATAAGGTATACTAAATTAAATATGCCCTAATCTACCATCATAAGCAGGTAAATAAAAGGGAGAAAGAAATGGGGGTTGGAAGACATACACACACTCACACACCCTTATTACAAATATGCCCTCACCCGGAGGGACCAAAAGAATATACAGTCCAAAAATAATACAGTCCAAATACAGAATAAATTAATTATTACAGAAATTTCTAATTATCAAATTAAATGCTAACATAAGAGAAAGGGGCCTCAGCCCTACCTCGGGATGCGTGAATGATGCATGTTCGATCCAACTTGCCCGGAAAACCCGTACCGTGCCACTGCTGGTTCTGTTTTCACTGCCCTGCCTCTCCGAAAATTCCCAAAGTTTCAGAATACCTCCCAAATGATCTGAAATACCCCACCGGCTGGGGGAAGAGCTCGTCGGCTGCTTTTATTGGCCACCGGCTGCATATGGAGTTTATCGGCACAAAAACAGTGCCGATCGGCACAATAAACTGCCGGCCGGCAGAAAGTCCCTGTAGCAGACAGATTGACAGCAGCAGCAAGACAGCAATGCATGGCATGGGTTTTGGGGGACATGTAAGCATGGTCATTGCCTCCTATCATGCTTGGGGACTCAAGGAGGTAAGACTCTTGGTTCTTGGGCCACCAATGATACATTTTGATGCATGATAGCCCAAAGAACCAAGGTTGCATTTTGATATAAATGCATGCAACACAAGCAAATGAAATCCAAAGCCTTATCATGTGTTGGTCCAAGGCCTTGGTGACATGGGGGATTGAGGTGTGTTTTGTCACTTAAGGTACAAACACACCTCAACTCCCACACTTGGTTTGACACCCCAAACCAAGCAATGAAATGCAACTATGCAATCATGCAAACATGCAAACATGCAAACATACAAACATGGGGACTAAGATGCTAGCAAATTAGGCATGCAAAATGCTAGGATGTGGAAAGCATAGAAGTCATGCAAAGAGGGACCAATTAAGCATAGAACTAGCATGCGCTCAAGGCTTCATTGACCAATTATGCAACAACCATGTAATGAGCATGCAATGATGGACTAAAGCCATAAAGGGCAGTCCTCAAACTCCCCCAAATCAGTGGCAAAACATGCCTCAAAACAAGAACAAGATGATATACAAGCATGCAAGTTATGAGGCCTAAGGCTAAGGCACAAAGTGGGGCATTGAACCACCACTTAATAAGACCAAACATGGCACATGTTAGACAACCAAAACAGGTTTTCAGCATACAAAATGGCACCCAAAACCCCGTATATGGCAGCCCCAAAATGCATTAATCATGCAAGCATACACCATACCTATTCCAAAGCACAAAAGGCACACCTTTAGAGCATGGAAGGGGAAGTGAATGCAAGTATGAGAGCATGGATTAGGGGCAAAAATATGACCTAAAATGATGCCAAATCATAAGATCAAAGTGGATTAAACACGCTAGGGCCGAATGCAAGCAAGGTTTACAAGCCATTATGCAAGGCAACCACTCCAAGCACACCAAACATGGCAAAATCAGTGGCTCGCAGCCCTCTAACATAGCAAAACAATGCTAGTATCTTCATGAAACTAAGCTAAAATACGCAAAAATCATGGCCTCAAATCATGGCATACTTTTTAGCATAAGAGAGCATTTCAAAGCAAGTATGAGAGACATGTTAGGGATGACAAATCCGACCAAAAACAGAGTTAAAACATGCTCCAAAACATTGAAAAAAACTCTGAAATGAAGCCAAACAAGACTACACACACATGCTATCTTTGAGCCAAAATGAAGGCAAACAAAGGGCCAAGAGGGAGAGGGGTGTCTCTCCCCTATATGAGACTTGGAGCCATCTTCCTCACCACTGAAAACCCACTGGTTTTCAGTGGTGGGGAGGCCAAGAACACCAAGTAAAGAGGGTCTCAAGCAAAGGCACCAAAAGTAGCCATATAAGGCCTAATAGGGTGGACCTTTGCTCAAACCAAAAAAGGACCTTAATGAAGGTTCAAGAACAAGTAAAAACAAGACTTTTTTTATTTTAAACACAAACTCAAAACACAAAGTAAAGAGGGTAGAAAGAGGTTGCAAGAATGGGGAATATAAAGTGATGTTCTTACCCTTGAAGATCCTTTGAAGAACAAGTGAGGCAGCCACTCTCCAGTGCTCAAAACCAGTCCAAAGCCAACACAAATAACCTCCTAAGTCTCTCAATCTCGAGCTAAGGTGTAATGGTGTGTGTAAAGGAGCAAAAATGAGGTAAAACTACACTTTCAAGCCTAAAATCACACACACAAGAGGAGAGAGATGGAGATCTATGTATGTATAGATATATGACAGAGAAATATATGTATAAGCTCTGGTTTTTGCCTCCCAAAATGCTAACCTTGAGCCAAGAGGAAGAGCCTTGCTTATATAAGCAAGCAAAGCTTACAAGCTAAGCCAACTAAAGGCTCATCCCTCCATACACGTGTATGGAGGGGAGCAAAAGGTGATAAAGCTGTCTGAAAATATCTCAGAAAGCAGCTGTAAAGTGGTCGGCAGGGTAAAATGGTAATTTTGCCAAAAATAGTGCCGACCGGCACAAAATGGTGCCGACCGGCACAATATAGTGCCGGTGGCAACACCAGCCAGCCGGTGGTCTCTAGCCACAGCCGGTGGTGTGTGGGGATGCCTCACAAAGCATTCCGTGCCTCTCCAGGGCAAAACACAGGTGTTTGGTGCAAAACCAGACACAAAACGGTCGAGTTCGGAGGTCCTGAGGCAAGGCGCGCGTAGCCGAGAACTCCGGGAACTCCAAACGAACACAAACATGGATAATCACCGAGTGTTCCAACGGTGACGTCCAGGTCTCGAGGACGGTCAAAAATGGGGTGTCTACAGTTGCCCCTCTTTGACAGAACTCGAAAGTCATAACAATGACGGGAGTGAATGTCAAAGCCCCGAGACGACCCATTTTTGACAAGGCCGAAGACTTGGACAATCATACAAGACAAGCAAGATATGCGCCCGAAGGCAGGGGCAAAATGTAACTGAAAAGGCAAGAAGCCAAGCATAACTTATGATCATGCAAAGAAAACTGTAATGAAGCATACATGCAACAGTTATAAGCTAGCATACGCCAAACTACACTACAATGTAGAAAGGATGTAAGAGAATTATGCAATTCTCGATACGTCTCACTCGGAGGATACAATACCTGTGCGACTCGTCCGGTTTCACCGGCCTCAAATGAGCCGTACATACAATATCGTGCCTGAGAAGAAAGCAAACTTAACAGGTAGAATGTCGTTAGCAATATGCATGATAATGCAGTCGAAAGTGCATGGCAACGCATGCAACGTATATAACAAGGTAGTGGGATTGAACACATGTGAGTAAAGCAACGCATGCATGCAAGCAATGTGTATATAGAGAACTTGAACACATGTAAGTAAAGCAGTGCACGCATGCAATGCAATGTGTATATAGAGAACTTGAACACATGTAAGTAAAGCAGTGCACGCATGCAATGCAATGTGTATAGAAAGGAATTTGAACACATATCAGTAAAGCAGTGCACGCATACAATGCAATGTGTATAGAAAGGAATTGAACACATATTAGTAAAGCAGTGCACGCATGCAATGCAATGTGTATAGAAAGGAATTGAACACATGTCAGTAAAGCAGTGCACGCATACAATGCAATGTGTATAGAAAGGAATTGAACACATATCAGTAAAGCAGTGCACGCATACAATGCAATGTGTATAGAAAGGAATTGAACACATATCAGTAAAGCAGTGCACGCATACAATGCAATGTGTATAGAAAGGAATTGAACACATATCAGTAAAGCAGTGCACGCATACAATGCAATGTGTATAGAAAGGAATTGAACACATATCAGTAAAGCAGTGCACGCATACAATGCAATGTGTATAGAAAGGAACTTGAACACGGTAAAACACGATGTTGAAATGCGACATACTGCAACACAGTATGAAGGATTCATGGAATTCACAAGACATAAAAGGATACGGGAAGGAGCGTCCTTCGCATGTACCGAGCATCGCTCGCAAAAGTCATGGCCCGAGGTCAACTCGAAGGTCCGCTTGCATTTTGAAAGTGCAGTTTCTTGTACTGCCTTGAGTAATGAAGATGCCAAACCACACAATTGACCCGAATAAGGGCGCGGAAGGTACGACGACCGAAAGGGGAGGTTACTGGTATCAATCCCGATACTCTGCTACCCTGTTATTTTCCTGTTTTACTTTCCTTTTTATTAGGAGTTTAAGCACATTGCACTGCCTCAAGCAGGTTCTATTTTTTTCAAAAATGCGCATTTTTCTCTTTTTTAGAAATTCATGACGGAGATGAAACAGCTATTTGCTCAAAAGGTGTTTCAATTGTACATTCTATGCATCGCATCGCAAGGCATCACACAACAATGTGACTGAAATTAACACTGTGTTTTGAAAACGAAACATCGCATCGTAATAATCAGGTAGTGAACCAATTACAACTCAATAAGCAAAACAAAGACTCGACAGACTAGCCAAGTGCAAGTACAACTTGATAGACGAAGCAAAGACTTAAAGGGAGTGACATACAACTCGATAAGCAAATATACAACAACTCGATAAACAAATACACGCGACTCGGCGGGAATCAATCACCGGAGAGTGCTGGGAGTGGTGAAATTCCCGAACATTTAGCGTAAACAGCTTAGAAAACACAGGGGAAAGACCATCGGCTGGACACAAAGGTCATCGGCCGAGGAGAATGGTTATCGGCACATAATTTGGCCGGTCGGCACAAAATTATGGCCGGTCGGCACTATTTACTGCCGGTCGGCTGTAGACTGTCTGCACCAGCAGAATGTTGACACGTGTCCTCCACTAAACCCTATCCTCTTCAAAAGGGTCTCAGCTTCGTGGTTTTCTTCATTTCAACACTGATTTACTCCAAATGGAGGAGTTTCTTGCTCAAAATCTCGCAACTTGGATTAACAACTTGGATGGCTCGGAAAAGCTGAATTTCCGGGCTTTCGGCATAAACGCACTATTCACTTTGCGCCGCACCCCGCTGCACCTCCCATTTCTTCATGCCGCGGCACGGTTCTGGAACCCGGTAACACGTGTTTTTAGCTTTAGCGGGCAAGAGGTATGCCCCACTTTTGAAGATTTCCAAGTCTTAATGGAGTCCGGACGAGACGAAGAAATCCTACCTCAACTGAATTTCGGCCACGCCCAAGCCTTGGGGCGGATGTGTGGGCTTACTATGCGTGACGCTCGGTCTCTGATTTGCGACGGAATGCTGGATATTCCGAGCTTGGTCTATCGGTTTTCGGGTGCCGGCGACCGATACGACCATCATTGGCAGGGCTTTCGACGGCATGCCCTCTGCTTGTGCATGCTATCACATTGGAGTATCGCCTCAAGCTCCGGAGGTTCTAGCGTTCGATTGATTGAGGTTGCTCAAGGCTTGAAGGAGGGCAAGAGTTGTATTGCCATGATCCTGGCTGAGACGTTGCTGGGTTTAGACGCCTTCTACCGCCGTGAAACCACCAGATTCGCGGGGAGTCCATTACTACTGCAGGTAATGTTTCCCACCCAACCTCACATATATATTTGCTCACATCACTCGGCTTTCGAACTCGTTTTTTTTTTTTTTTTTTTTTTTTTTTCACAAACCCCTTTTTGCTCACTTTTTCTCTCATCGTACACCTCTCTATTCTTTATTCTCTCATTTTTCATCCCTCCCCAGGTATGGTTGATGGATAAACTGCAGGTTGTGGACTCTTGCTCAGCTTACTCGGCTCACGGTTACTTCTTCAGGCACCGCCTAGTTGACGCCCTTGATGAGGGTTGGTGGTTTGACTGGATGTGCAGCTTGTCTGCAGACCGCATTGCTTGGCGATGCCCTTGGCTCAATCTCCCAGCAATGAGCTATAGTATGTCCCAGCAGACCGGGATTCGACTGATTGGCTTGACTCATTGTGTATTCTATTTCCCATTCCGGTTCCAGCGCCAATTTGGCCATGATCAGACCTGTCCGCCGGAGGGGATAGAGTATCCGGCTACATTCCCGGCCCGAGGCACACATCTTGTTCGGCAGGCCGCGGCGTGGAGGACGAGAGAGCTTCTGGCACCTGCTTCCATCTTCAGTTGTGATTTGTCAGATGAGTGCTTGGATTGGCTTAATGAAGAGGCACAGGAGGGGCCTACTTTGGCGTCGGAAGCTTCAACCAGCTCCGGGAGGGGGCGCAGGGACTTTTGACTTGACCGTGCCCCGGATTTATTGCTTTATTAGTACTTTCAAGTTTTTTTTCTTTATGAATGTAATAAAAAGCAACTTCAATTGTATGCAAGAGCAAGAGAACTCTGCTTGAAATCAATGAAATTGAAGGTTGTGGTACTGAAAATTTTCCGTCTTGGTCCAGAAATGGTCTTAGTTGTAAAGAGATTTATTTGAACAAAGTCCTCTTTTATCAAAACTTTTCAAAACCATTTTCGATATGGATCAGAACTGGGCACGCCTGAAATTTGTCACTGAGGTACACAACCCCAGATTCCTACAATTGGAAAATTGCCCCTAGTTTGAATAGCACCGCGGCACTGCATGGCAACGGAAAGTTGCCCCTAGTCTGAAAAGCACTGTACCGGAGATTGCGATAAATGCTGATGGACAAAGATGACCAAGATGATCAAATGTACAAAGTTGATCGGGGAAGAGTTTATGGCTGAATCTTCAGGACGAAGCTGCCTACGTATCCCAAAGATGGGAATCAAGCCTTACGTAGTTCAGGCTTGGTTTCACTCGAGTATTTTTACTCTCCTTTTGCGCTCTAACTTTTGCCAAGGCCGCCCTTTGCGGGTTTTCAACCTTGCGAGCTCAATTTTTATATTTTCTAATTTTTCTGTGCTCTGAATTTTGCCTAGGTCGCCCTTCCGGGTTTTCGGCCTAGCGAGCCTCTCAGGGATAATATTTCTTCAACTTGTCCATGTTGATCAGTTGGGAGAACTCTAGGCCATCTAGGTCCATCAGAACCACAGCTCCACCCGACCAGATAGACTTGATGATATAGGGACCCGTCCAATTAGGTCTGAACTTGCCTCTTGGGTCGTGGATGGGAGCTCGATTGTCTTTGAGCACCAAATCTCCTTCTTTCAAATTCCTGGACTTAACTTTCTTGTTAAAAGCCCGGGCGATTCTGCGCTGATAACCTTGGACATGGTACAGTGCCTTCAGCCTTCTTTCATCAAAGAGCATGAGTTCCTCGAATCTACTCTGCTGCCAATCTGCCTCAGCTATCTGACACTCAGCCAGCACTCGCAATGATGGAATCTCAATCTCAATTGGTAGAACAGCTTCCATCCCATAGACCAGTGAATAAGGAGTTGCTCCAGTTGAAGTCCTAATTGAAGTCCGGTAGCCCCACAGAGCGAATGGCAACTTATCTGGCCAGTCCCGATAGGTTTCCACCATCTTCTGCAAAATGTGTTTGATGTTCTTGTTGGCGGCCTCAACTGCTCCGTTGGTTTGCGGCCGGTATGTAGACGACTTGTGAAAAGCCACATTATATTTCTCCAACAAATCAATCACCTCTTTCTTGAAGTGGGAACCATTGTCTGAGATGATCTCGTTCGGAACCCCATAACGGCAGATAATGTTGTTTCTGATAAACTTTGCGACATGCGAAGCTTTCAGTACCGCATAAGATCGGGCCTCGACCCACTTCGTAAAGTAATCTATTGCGACCAAGATAAACTCATGCCCGTTCGACCCCTTCGGGGTAACAGCCCCAATCACATCAATTCCCCAAACTGAGAATGGCCACGGCGACGTCATGCTGTACAGCTTTGATGGCGGGATATTCATACGGTTCGCATGGATCTGGCATTTGTGGCACCGCCGAACAAAGCCGATACAATCCTCTTCCATGGTAGACCAATAGTAACCATGTCTGAGGATCTTCCGTGCCAGCATTACCCCATTCATATGTGCCCCACATTCTCCTCCATGGATGGCTTCCATTAGGCGCTTCGACTCTTCAGCTTCTACACACAACTTGTGCATTCCCAGGTGACCTCTTTTGTACAATTTACCCCCGCAGATGATAAACTGAACAGCCATTCTTCTGATTGCCCTTTTGTCCTTGGCATTTGCCCCTGGTGGATACACCTCTTTCTCCAAGAAGTTCCATATGTCGTAATACCAAGGGTTATTGTCCTGCACTTCATCTATGGCAGAGATTGACTCGTAGGCTGGCGCAAATTTCTGATCAATAATGACTGGACGCATCCGGACTCCAGATGGGATGTCTATCATGGAAGATAGAGTTGCTAATGAATCTGCGAACCTGTTGATCTCTCTCACTAGGTGAGTGAAATTTAGCTTTTCGAACCGAGGAATTAACAAATCCAAGGTCTGGTGGTAAATTATCATCTTTTCCTCTTTTACTTTCCAGTCTCCTTTCGCTTGAGAGACTACTAGGTTCGAATCTCCAATGACGTCCAATCGCCTTGCCCCTAGTTCTAGGGCAGCTTTTAAACCGGCAATACAAGCCTCATACTCTGCCTCATTGTTCGAGACTTTGAACCGGAGCTTAAATGCTAAAGGGATACGGGAGTCGTCGGGCGCTATCAGCAACACCCCTATCCCATATCCGTATTGATTTGACGCCCCGTCAAAGTACATCGTCCAAGTTTCATCTTCGATGTGCAGAATAGCTTCATCTGGGAATAGGTACTCAACCGCTTCATCCCCTTCAACCGGGTGGTCGGCAAGGAACTCTGCTACCGCTCTCCCTTTTACCGACTTGCGCGTCACATACTTGAGGTCAAATTCGGAGAGCAACAGCAGCCAACGAGCTAGCCTACCCGTAAGTGCTGGTTTCTCGAAAAGATATTTGATGGGATCAAGTCGTGAAACCAACATTACAGAGTGAGCTAACAGGTAGTGCCGCAGCTTCCTGGTAGCCCATACCAAGGCCAAACAAGCTTTCTCCAGTGGAGTGTAGCGGGTCTCGTAATCCAGCATTTTCTTGCTCAGATAGTAGATGGCCTTTTCCACTTTGTCTTCAGACTCTTGCGCAAGCATGCAGCCCATTGTAGTCTCAGTCACTGACAGATACAATATCAACGGCTTCCCCGGCTTTGGTGGCGACAACACGGGCGGATTCTGTAGATACTCTTTAATCTGTTCAAATGCCGCTTGGCATCGGCCGTCCCATTGGAACTTCTTTCCTTTCTTTAGAAGACCAAAAAGTGGTTCACAAGTTAAGGTTAGTTTTGAAATAAACCGCCTTATGAATTGCACTTTACCTAGAAAGCCGCGCACCTCCTTTTCAGTCATTGGTGGGGGCATTTCTAAGATGGCCTTGATTTTGGAAGGGTCGACCTCGATGCCCCTTTGCGTAATCAGAAATCCCAGCATTTTTCCCGCTGTAACACCAAACGTACACTTCTGAGGATTTAGCCGCAGCCGAAATTCCCTGATCCTTTGGAAAAACTTTTGTAAGGCGGTGTAGTGGTCCTCTCTTTCTTTAGACTTGACAATCATGTCGTCCACGTACACCTCGACCTCTTTATGAATCATATCGTGCAATATTGTGGTTGCAGCCCGTTGATATGTAGCCCCAGCGTTCTTCAACCCAAACGGCATCACTCTGTAGCAATATGTACCCCACGGGGTGGTAAAAGCAGTCTTCTCCCGGTCTTCAGGTGCCATTACTATCTGATTGTAACCTGAGAAACCATCCATAAACGAAAGCAACGCATGCCCCGCTGTGAAATCTACCAGCTCGTCGATGTGTGGTAAGGGAAAGTCATCCTTCGGACTAGCTCTGTTCAAATCCCTGAAGTCCACACATACCCGGATTCTGCCATCCTTCTTTGGCACTAGAACAATGTTGGCCAACCAAGTTGGGTATTTGGATACCAGCAGGAAGCCTGCATTAATCTGCTTGGTGACCTCTTCCTTGATTTTAAGGGCCCAGTCAGGGCGGATCCTCCTGAGTTTCTGTTTGACAGGTCGGGCCTCGGGGTCAAGAGGGATCCGGTGCTGTACAATCTCAGGATCGATTCCAGGCATGTCTTCGTAGGACCACGCGAAAACATCTTTGAAATCTTTTAATAAAGCGACTAAGCGCTCGCGTTCCTCCGAAGACAACGTGGACCCGATCTGGACCAGCCGCGGGTCCTTCTCAGTACTAATGTTCACGGTGGTGATTTCATCCATTAAGGGTTTAACAAACCTCTCTTGCTCTTGTTCAATTAGTCGTTGCAAAACCGGAGGAACTTCGTCCTCGTCGTTTTCATCAAAATTTTGAAAGTCCTGATTTAAGCAATAAACCAAAGGCACAGAAAAGTACTCGGAAACCACAGTTACCTCATTCTCATTAAGTACTTCCAAACCGTCCAGTTCTTCTGTTACAACAGACTCGAAAGAGAAAGAAAAAGACGACCTAGATAGGACTGTGGCATCCGGGTTATCACTCCCGGGAATACCGGACTCAGATTCAGTTGAGCTGGAACCTGATTCCGACTCACAAGACTCGGTGGAATCAGATTCCGGCTCACTACCTGACCCGGTGCTGTTTGATAAAAAGCCTTCCTCGTACTGCCAGGTGAGGGAGGGTGCGAGGGATGCATCCAAAATAGCTGATTGTAGGCCCGCAGCCGTTTCATCTCCGATCATAGACACCGAGGAGTTATCCCCCAAGTACAACCGGTCTATCGAAGGATCTGATAGTAGACACGCCAGTGCTACCCCCATTTCAAGTTCTGCGTCCTCAGACTCCATTCCCCTGCTCTGCTCAATCTTGACCATCGGGTCTGTTTGCTCTTCAGCAACATCATCCCCAGATATTTGTAAGTCAAAGAAGATTTCGAAACCCGGCACGCGCTTCTTCTCTGCGTTCAACCACGGCTCCGGAAAACCACAGAACGGAAAGTCCTCCCCCTCCCGGACGAAGCGTCCGTTTAGGGTACCCCGGATGGGCCGGTGCATCAACTCGAAAGGTCTTCCCATTTGTTTTGCTTTGGCTCTCCCAGCCATTTCTTTTCCTCTTCTCACCCAATCTTCCTTAGTGGGCAGATAACCCAAACCGAAGGTGTGGGGATTGTGCGGCACTCCGGCCAATGCTGCAACGCCTTTGCGGCCGCTCTTCCCTAATCCCATCCCGGGGACATGTTGGAGCTTGTTCATGAGATACACTACCTGGGCACTAACATAGATCCCTTCGTTAGCGGCCATGATGTTTTGTACAACCCGAGCCTCAGCAAGGGTAAATCCTGATATGAACACATCTTCCATGCCATGCTCGATTTCTAGAACAGGCGTGGATACCTCCGGTGGTGGGTGGATTGATGAGTTTCCAAAGACAATGGCTACTCCCTTTCCATAGGGGTATTTCACCATTTGATGCAAAGTAGATGATACCGCCTTCACCTGATGCAGCCACGGCCGCCCCAAAAGCAAGTTGAAAGTCGCAGGCACTTCTAAGACATGGAAATCTATCTCATGCTGCCCCGGCCCGACCTTTGTCTGAACTTTTACGGTTCCCATCACTTCTCTACTCGTGTTGTCATACGCCCGGATAACCTGGGCTGTTGGTACAAAATCTGCGGTTTTCAAACCAATTGCGTATGCCGTTCATGCCGGGCAGACGTTGATGGCGGACCTGCTATCAACAAGTACCACCGGTATCCATTTATCCCTACACTCCACAGAGATGTAGAGAGGCTTGTTATGGTCTGCCCCCTCGGGTGGCAATTCCTTGTCGGAAAAGGTGAGCATCGGGGTGGCTCCCCCCGGAAAGACCAATCCCACCAGCTGATCTGGCGTGGTTTCTATTGAAAGCTTCGCTTTGTCCATGGCTGATAAGACAGCCTCTCTATGCACGCGTGATGCCATGAGCAGTCCCCATATAGATATGTCTGCTTGTATCTTTTTAAGCTGTTTGAGCACAGCCTCCTCTTCAAGTTGCTTTTCTTTTTGCTTTTCAGCCTCTCTATCCTTCCCAGAAGCCTCTGGCTGATCTAAGTGCGGAGGCTTGAAATACCGCCCGCTCCGTGTCATGTGATCTATCTCTCCAAGGTACCAAGTGTCATCGGGTTGGTTGTTTCCCCAATCCTCGTCTGTATGGGCAAGGCATAAATCTTCATCCTCCCACCACATTCCATCAGCAGCCGGCAGACACCTGTCCGGCTCTGGTATGACTGTTCTTGTGCTCGCAGCACCTTCCATCCACATACCTGCAGTATTCTCGGTTCCCGTGCACACAACAGTTTCAACTCCCACATGGGCCTTTGCCTTCCTGATTCTCTCGGAATCTTCAAAACTTACTTGTCCCGACATGACTGACTGTTCAAGAATCCCTGTACTCAAAATATTCCAATCTCGAGCGAAATTCTTAACACCGGCGCTCTCCGGCGATGCTCTCTGTTCTTCGACCCTTCCGGCCGTCACTGATATTCTCGACCCCGTTGAGCCCTGTTCTGACTGCAACTCTCCTATCACATCAGGTTGATCATCCAACCACCCGGTAACTTCTGCTGAATTCTCATAATCGAACCATGCGACTGCCATATCCTCTGGATCTTGGTCACTATAAAACTGGAGGTTGGCAAGGTCCTCCCCCACAATGGTTACATCATCTGCTTCCTGTCCTAGATTATCTCCTTGAATTACACACAGTTCTCCTCCTGTTGGAAGTTCCACAACCGGCACATCTCGGCCTATTGACACAATGTAGTCGCCCGGACTATACGTTTTCTCAACACAGATTCCAGATCCTGCAGACTCTGTTTCAACAACCCGTTTTTCCTTTAGAATCTCCTCTCTCCTGTTCTTGGTGGTCACTGCCGCTGGCTTGGGTTGGGTCATGGAGACGTCCATCATGCACAAGTCAGTGCAATTGGGAAGAAACACCTCCGGTTTAGGCAGGTGGGTAGGTGTGATATAGATACTAGGGTCGTAGGACACGTCCCCGGTATGGATGAAATTGAGTCTTTTGGGCGGTGGAGCTTGGTTATGTGCGGGGAGAGGGTTTGTAGTAACATTGGGCTTCTCGGGAGGCAAAATCACCCCGTTATCGATGAGATCTTGAATTTCATGGCGTAACCGATAGCACTGGTCGGTGTCGTGACCGTGCTGTTGGTGAAACGCACAATACTTGGCTGGGTTATGGGTAGGAGGAAGTTTTTCTGGTAGGGGCCGCGGCTCCAGGGGCTTCAGATGCCCTTTTTTGATCAACACCCCCAGAGCTTTGGATAGGGGCATATAAAGTGGGGCGAAGGTTCTGGTGTTTCTGGGTGGGTATTTGGTTGTTTGCGGGTTGCTTCCGGATGCACCGGAGAATGGTGAAGCTGCTGTATTTCTTGGAGGGGGGTTGGCGGTGACCATGCTCACTTCCTGAGCTCTTGCAGTCGTAACGCCACTCGGGCCTGCATTGCTACTGCGGTTGAAAGTTCGTCGAGGTTGCTCCCGGTCGTTATCGATCAAGCCTTGCTTCAAGGCATCCTCAATCTGCACCCCCATTTCATGTAGGTCAGAAAAAGTAGGAAAGGGGAGTACTATCATCTTTTGCATCAATTTCGGCTGAAGATTGCGCACAATCATCCGAATTTGGTCTTTGTCTGTAGGCCTCAAGGTCATCATCGAAGCCTTGGCCCTCCATCTAGTTACAAATTCTGAAAAACTCTCCTTAGGTTCTTGCCTAGTCGTCTCGAGATCACGAGTCGTAATCTCAATCTGTGTATTGTACGAGTATTGCGCGATGAAGGCCTCAGCCATTTCATCCCAATTCCTCTTGACGTCATCTTCCAACTTGGCATATCAGATGGCCGCCACACCTGACATAGTTCGGCCGAATAAAGATAACTTTTGAAGCCTACTGAGGCCCATCGGCCTTAGGATGTCCGAAAATAGTCTCAAGTGCACCATGGGATCCCCGGACCCATCAAACCGATCAATATGAGGCATTTTGAATCTGTCAGGCAGCGTCACAGCTGCGTCAGTATATCCATCTTCAATGTCGGGGATAGTCTTGACTCCCTGAGATCTCTTGAACAGTTTTTCAAGCTTGCTCAGCTTTAGTGCGGTGGGATCAGTCTCGAACTCGAAGGGAGAGTCCGGCAAGTTGGTGGGTGTTTTTGATAGCTGAGGTTGGATTTGAGGTGGGGCTGGAGGTGGGGGTGGTCCCGTGGGCAGTTCCGTATCAGTCTGAACATTGGCTGTCTCCCCAAGGTTTGGAATTCCTGGTGGGGGAGGAACTTGATGTAAAGCAGATGTTCCGGTTTGCTGTTCTAGTCTGGCGATTGTCTCCGCCTGTTCCCTCACAACTGTGGCCTGTTGCCTGGCAAAATCTGCCTGACGGACGGCATCCTGTTGCATTGCTTTCATGCTCTCTTGAAGGTGGCGCACCATCTCCTCCAAACTAGCCATGCTATCCTGCTCTGGTTGGATTACTGGTATATATTCTCTCTCTGTTGGTGACACAGGATCCTGATCCCTACTGAACACAGGTGGGGTAGATAAGGCCCTCTGAACTGACTGCGGTACTGATGTCCTCTGCCTTGTTGACTTCCGTTTAGTAACCGGGGGTAGCGAGTAGTACACTGGTTGTCCGTCTATCAGATCCTCAGATAGAAGGAGTCGACGGCCTCTGACCCAGGGTGCTTGGGGGATATCTATCGGGTTGGTAGCAATCGTGCTCAACTACCTAATGAAAAAGATAAGTAAAACGTATAAATAAACAGACAATCGGACGGCATAATGGCGCAAAGCAAATAAACACACAACACACGGTCGGGTATTTAAAGTAAGCGGTCGAATGCTGGATACACTGTTTCTCTACCACTGATCACTGATCATGAACCATTGCCCCTAGGCCTGAATCTGATATCCACAGACAACTGATTCTCAAAACACTGATACTGATGCCCTCGGGCCTGATACTTAAACTTGCAAACTGATCTGTACGTTCCCTGCAGAGTTACACTCTAAAGCACATAGCAGATAAATGAGAACCAAAACACCCCTATATTGGGGTAGGGTTTCCCTGTCCTATTTTGTCAGGAACTAGGGTTTCACTATGCACGCAGCGGTTTCAAACAACTTAGCATCGGGTAAGCAACCTGTCCTAGTTTGGAATGGTCACTATGGATCTCGATATGCACTAGGTCGAATGGTCAAAAGGGGTGCCCCGGTAAAACCGGGGTTTGTGTTCCCATGCTGTCAGAGCCCATAACCGGTCAGCCTTATGGTCATGTCTTGACAAGACAAGCCTCCGGCAAACCGTTCAGGAATGGCAGATGGCAAACACGGTGTTCCTAGGCGCACCAATGCACATGCAATGCAAAGAAACACATAAATGAGATCAAAACAGGATATCACGAGTTCGAGTCAAGCTCTCCAAACTCCCCAGCAGAGTCGCCAGAAACTGTAGACGCGCCCGTGGGCTTCACTTCTACAGTTCGGACTCCCTTTTGTTTGTCGCGGTTCTAAATCTTGAACCAAAGAGTCCAAATCTGGCAAATCGTTTTGAGAAAACAGATTTTTGAAAAGAAGTGCCAAACATGGACTGCTTTGCCAGATACAGAGTCGCCACCTAAATATTTTTAAATGGGAAATTTAGGAAACCCTGACTCGGTGCCGAAGGCCACATGTCCGTCATCACCAAAGTGGTCTTGGCTCAGGAGCTTGGGTACGATCGGGGAAGGTCAGCTATGAGCACCCCCTTTCGCCCGGTCCGAAGACCGGCCTCTACTAACCGTGATATCCGTTTTTGAAAACATTACATGCTCTTATTCCGGTTATTAACCTAGAATTACTATGTGATGCGCGCAACACAAAAGTATAGACTAGATCGCCTAACTTGGAAATAAACATTGCATATCCGTTTTATCTCGAAAAACGTGTTGGATTTTGCTACTCGCAAGTAGGCTAAAATACGGATTTCAATGAGTTGTTCCAACTCAGGCAATCCAACCTCCACCCACAGGCATTCAAACAGTTTATATCACATAAGCAACTAGCCCCATGATAATCATGCTGTCATGGCAACACTCACACACATGCAAGGATGCTAAAGCATAAAAGCTCACCTAGTACTCCAAGCCAAAACAGAAGCTTATTAGAAATCCATGCATGGACCTAAGCATACTGAAATGTCTAATGAAACACATGCAAAGATGTAATCTAGGCAGGCTCGGCTACCCTAAACATGGCATGTGAAATGTTACAAATAACACGTATTCAATTTTGGAATTGAAAGTACGATGCAGTTTGTATGATGTGCCAAGCCTGATGTATGATAACAAATGCATGGATGCACGCATGCATTGCATAAGGTATACTAAATTAAATATGCCCTAATCTACCATCATAAGCAGGTAAATAAAAGGGAGAAAGAAATGGGGGTTGGAAGACATACACACACTCACACACCCTTATTACAAATATGCCCTCACCCGGAGGGACCAAAAGAATATACAGTCCAAAAATAATACAGTCCAAATACAGAATAAATTAATTATTACAGAAATTTCTAATTATCAAATTAAATGCTAACATAAGAGAAAGGGGCCTCAGCCCCTGCCTCGGGATGCGTGAATGATGCATGTTCGATCCAACTTGCCCGGAAAACCCGTACCGTGCCACTGCTGGTTCTGTTTTCACTGCCCTGCCTCTCCGAAAATTCCCAAAGTTTCAGAATACCTCCCAAATGATCTGAAATACCCCACCGGCTGGGGGAAGAGCTCGTCGGCTGCTTTTATTGGCCACCGGCTGCATATGGAGTTTATCGGCACAAAAACAGTGCCGATCGGCACAATAAACTGCCGGCCGGCAGAAAGTCCCTGTAGCAGACAGATTGACAGCAGCAGCAAGACAGCAATGCATGGCATGGGTTTTGGGGGACATGTAAGCATGGTCATTGCCTCCTATCATGCTTGGGGACTCAAGGAGGTAAGACTCTTGGTTCTTGGGCCACCAATGATACATTTTGATGCATGATAGCCCAAAGAACCAAGGTTGCATTTTGATATAAATGCATGCAACACAAGCAAATGAAATCCAAAGCCTTATCATGTGTTGGTCCAAGGCCTTGGTGACATGGGGGATTGAGGTGTGTTTTGTCACTTAAGGTACAAACACACCTCAACTCCCACACTTGGTTTGACACCCCAAACCAAGCAATGAAATGCAACTATGCAATCATGCAAACATGCAAACATGCAAACATACAAACATGGGGACTAAGATGCTAGCAAATTAGGCATGCAAAATGCTAGGATGTGGAAAGCATAGAAGTCATGCAAAGAGGGACCAATTAAGCATAGAACTAGCATGCGCTCAAGGCTTCATTGACCAATTATGCAACAACCATGTAATGAGCATGCAATGATGGACTAAAGCCATAAAGGGCAGTCCTCAAACTCCCCCAAATCAGTGGCAAAACATGCCTCAAAACAAGAACAAGATGATATACAAGCATGCAAGTTATGAGGCCTAAGGCTAAGGCACAAAGTGGGGCATTGAACCACCACTTAATAAGACCAAACATGGCACATGTTAGACAACCAAAACAGGTTTTCAGCATACAAAATGGCACCCAAAACCCCGTATATGGCAGCCCCAAAATGCATTAATCATGCAAGCATACACCATACCTATTCCAAAGCACAAAAGGCACACCTTTAGAGCATGGAAGGGGAAGTGAATGCAAGTATGAGAGCATGGATTAGGGGCAAAAATATGACCTAAAATGATGCCAAATCATAAGATCAAAGTGGATTAAACATGCTAGGGCCGAATGCAAGCAAGGTTTACAAGCCATTATGCAAGGCAACCACTCCAAGCACACCAAACATGGCAAAATCAGTGGCTCGCAGCCCTCTAACATAGCAAAACAATGCTAGTATCTTCATGAAACTAAGCTAAAATACGCAAAAATCATGGCCTCAAATCATGGCATACTTTTTAGCATAAGAGAGCATTTCAAAGCAAGTATGAGAGACATGTTAGGGATGACAAATCCGACCAAAAACAGAGTTAAAACATGCTCCAAAACATTGAAAAAAACTCTGAAATGAAGCCAAACAAGACTACACACACATGCTATCTTTGAGCCAAAATGAAGGCAAACAAAGGGCCAAGAGGGAGAGGGGTGTCTCTCCCCTATATGAGACTTGGAGCCATCTTCCTCACCACTGAAAACCCACTGGTTTTCAGTGGTGGGGAGGCCAAGAACACCAAGTAAAGAGGGTCTCAAGCAAAGGCACCAAAAGTAGCCATATAAGGCCTAATAGGGTGGACCTTTGCTCAAACCAAAAAAGGACCTTAATGAAGGTTCAAGAACAAGTAAAAACAAGACTTTTTTTATTTTAAACACAAACTCAAAACACAAAGTAAAGAGGGTAGAAAGAGGTTGCAAGAATGGGGAATATAAAGTGATGTTCTTACCCTTGAAGATCCTTTGAAGAACAAGTGAGGCAGCCACTCTCCAGTGCTCAAAACCAGTCCAAAGCCAACACAAATAACCTCCTAAGTCTCTCAATCTCGAGCTAAGGTGTAATGGTGTGTGTAAAGGAGCAAAAATGAGGTAAAACTACACTTTCAAGCCTAAAATCACACACACAAGAGGAGAGAGATGGAGATCTATGTATGTATAGATATATGACAGAGAAATATATGTATAAGCTCTGGTTTTTGCCTCCCAAAATGCTAACCTTGAGCCAAGAGGAAGAGCCTTGCTTATATAAGCAAGCAAAGCTTACAAGCTAAGCCAACTAAAGGCTCATCCCTCCATACACGTGTATGGAGGGGAGCAAAAGGTGATAAAGCTGTCTGAAAATATCTCAGAAAGCAGCTGTAAAGTGGTCGGCAGGGTAAAATGGTAATTTTGCCAAAAATAGTGCCGACCGGCACAAAATGGTGCCGACTGGCACAATATAGTGCCGGTGGCAACACCAGCCAGCCGGTGGTCTCTAGCCACAGCCGGTGGTGTGTGGGGATGCCTCACAAAGCATTCCGTGCCTCTCCAGGGCAAAACACAGGTGTTTGGTGCAAAACCAGACACAAAACGGTCGAGTTCGGAGGTCCTGAGGCAAGGCGCGCGTAGCCGAGAACTCCGGGAACTCCAAACGAACACAAACATGGATAATCACCGAGTGTTCCAACGGTGACGTCCAGGTCTCGAGGACGGTCAAAAATGGGGTGTCTACAGTTGCCCCTCTTTGACAGAACTCGAAAGTCATAACAATGACGGGAGTGAATGTCAAAGCCCCGAGACGACCCATTTTTGACAAGGCCGAAGACTTGGACAATCATACAAGACAAGCAAGATATGCGCCCGAAGGCAGGGGCAAAATGTAACTGAAAAGGCAAGAAGCCAAGCATAACTTATGATCATGCAAAGAAAACTGTAATAAAGCATACATGCAACAGTTATAAGCTAGCATACGCCAAACTACACTACAATGTAGAAAGGATGTAAGAGAATTATGCAATTCTCGATACGTCTCACTCGGAGGATACAATACCTGTGCGACTCGTCCGGTTTCACCGGCCTCAAATGAGCCGTACATACAATATCGTGCCTGAGAAGAAAGCAAACTTAACAGGTAGAATGTCGTTAGCAATATGCATGATAATGCAGTCGAAAGTGCATGGCAACGCATGCGACGTATATAACAAGGTAGTGGGATTGAACACATGTGAGTAAAGCAACGCATGCATGCAAGCAATGTGTATATAGAGAACTTGAACACATGTAAGTAAAGCAGTGCACGCATGCAATGCAATGTGTATATAGAGAACTTGAACACATGTAAGTAAAGCAGTGCACGCATGCAATGCAATGTGTATAGAAAGGAATTTGAACACATATCAGTAAAGCAGTGCACGCATACAATGCAATGTGTATAGAAAGGAATTGAACACATATTAGTAAAGCAGTGCACACATGCAATGCAATGTGTATAGAAAGGAATTGAACACATGTCAGTAAAGCAGTGTACGCATACAATGCAATGTGTATAGAAAGGAATTGAACACATATCAGTAAAGCAGTGCACGCATACAATGCAATGTGTATAGAAAGGAATTGAACACATATCAGTAAAGCAGTGCACGCATACAATGCAATGTGTATAGAAAGGAATTGAACACATATCAGTAAAGCAGTGCACGCATACAATGCAATGTGTATAGAAAGGAATTGAACACATATCAGTAAAGCAGTGCACGCATACAATGCAATGTGTATAGAAAGGAATTGAACACATATTAGTAAAGCAGTGCACGCATACAATGCAATGTGTATAGAAAGGAACTTGAACACGGTAAAACACGATGTTGAAATGCGACATACTGCAACACAGTATGAAGGATTCATGGAATTCACAAGACATAAAAGGATACGGGAAGGAGCGTCCTTCGCATGTACCGAGCATCGCTCGCAAAAGTCATGGCCCGAGGTCAACTCGAAGGTCCGCTTGCATTTTGAAAGTGCAGTTTCTTGTACTGCCTTGAGTAATGAAGATGCCAAACCACACAATTGACCCGAATAAGGGCGCGGAAGGTACGACGACCGAAAGGGGAGGTTACTGGTATCAATCCCGATACTCTGCTACCCTGTTATTTTCCTGTTTTACTTTCCTTTTTATTAGGAGTTTAAGCACATTGCACTGCCTCAAGCAGGTTCTATTTTTTTCAAAAATGCGCATTTTTCTCTTTTTTAGAAATTCATGACGAAGATGAAACAGCTATTTGCTCAAAAGGTGTTTCAATTGTACATTCTATGCATCGCATCGCAAGGCATCACACAACAATGTGACTGAAATTAACACTGTGTTTTGAAAACGAAACATCGCATCGTAATAATCAGGTAGTGAACCAATTACAACTCAATAAGCAAAACAAAGACTCGACAGACTAGCCAAGTGCAAGTACAACTTGATAGACGAAGCAAAGACTTAAAGGGAGTGACATACAACTCGATAAGCAAATATACAACAACTCGATAAACAAATACACGCGACTCGGCGGGAATCAATCACCGGAGAGTGCTGGGAGTGGTGAAATTCCCGAACATTTAGCGTAAACAGCTTAGAAAACACAGGGGAAAGATCATCGGTTGGACACAAAGGTCATCGGCCGAGGAGAATGGTTATCGGCACATAATTTGGCCGGTCGGCACAAAATTATGGCCGGTCGGCACTATTTACTGCCGGTCGGCTGTAGACTGTCTGCACCAGCAGAATGTTGACACGTGTCCTCCACTAAACCCTATCCTCTTCAAAAGGGTCTCAGCTTCGTGGTTTTCTTCATTTCAACACTGATTTACTCCAAATGGAGGAGTTTCTTGCTCAAAATCTCGCAACTTGGATTAACAACTTGGATGGCTCGAAAAAGCTGAATTTCCGGGCTTTCGGCATAAACGCACTATTCACTTTGCGCCGCACCCCGCTGCACCTCCCATTTCTTCATGCCGCGGCACGGTTCTGGAACCCGGTAACACGTGTTTTTAGCTTTAGCGGGCAAGAGGTATGCCCCACTTTTGAAGATTTCCAAGTCTTAATGGAGTCCGGACGAGACGAAGAAATCCTACATCAACTGAATTTCGGCCACGCCCAAGCCTTGGGGCGGATGTGTGGGCTTACTATGCGTGACGCTCGGTCTTTGATTTGCGACGGAATGCTGGATATTCCGAGCTTGGTCTATCGGTTTTCGGGTGCCGGCGACCGATACGACCATCATTGGCAGGGCTTTCGACGGCATGCCCTCTGCTTGTGCATGCTATCACACTGGAGTATCACATCATACGTGTCACATTAATAAAAGGATATAGTTGTCCACCAAAACGCTACCAAAAAAAAAAAAAAATAGGACCACACGGAAAGAAACTATCTATTAATAAGACTTAACAAATCCATAGAAAAAACTTGAGACTAATTGGAATACTTATTTGTGAGATGAGATTTATTGGTAAATATCGCTAGTAGTTAGGAATTTCATTTTTTATATTAATTCTATTAAACTAAAAATTCTAACAATGAGATTTTTATAATTTCTAAAATTATAGGAATAATTCGTATTTTAAGCAAATTTCGCAGAATATATTTAACCTTGAATTTTCTAGTTATTCTTCTATTATTTTTTTAAGTTTTTATATTTTTAGGTTTTACTCAACTATACAAATATGAAAATAAGAAAATAAATATAAAAAAAGAACTAAAAATAAATAATTTTTTTGACTTTTTATTGACTTTTTTTTTTGTCTTTAATTAACTTCTTTAGATTAAAATCTATTTATTTTTTAATTTTTTAACAAATTTAAATTTTTTTTTTTTACTAAAGATAGAAAATTTTGAAAAAAAAAAATTGTGACTTTAATTGGTTGTCAAACCAAGCCACATACATTATACATACTAATACACGGGATAAAAATATATATTTAATATTATGAAATATATTACTCTTAAGGGTTTTTTCATTCAACTCCCCACAAAATATTTTGTATTAGTTTAAGAACAATTAAAATATATTTACTAGTTTTAGGATACTAACCTTTTTTTTTTTTTTTTTTTTTTTTTTTTTTTTTTAAGACAAAACTATCCTTAGTCATGTTTTATTATTCCACCACCTCCAACCAAAATTGCCACTGCCACTTTCAGTCGCTACCTCTAATTTCTGGGACCACCTCAAACCACTGGCAACAACTTTTTGGTGACCACTGCCAGTCCATTTTTGACAAGTCTACGACGAAGTGAAATTTCACTATCTTAGCACAATAAAATTCTCTGATGACTCTCTGACAAAGTGAAATTTCATCATGACAATAAAATTCGACTTAGTGAAATTTCTCAAAGTAAAATTTTACTATAACGATGAAATTTCATTATGTGACAGCGAAATAGAACTGTTTTGAACAAAAAAAGAAATAGAAAAATAGTAGAGAGAAAGAATAGAAATCAAAGTTCTAGAGTATGATTACTAACGGTGCAATTTATTTCAGATCTAGATGGCGGTAGTGATGGATCTGGAAGTGGCATAACAAATCTAGAAGCAGTGGTAGCAGATGTGGAAAAGGAAACAATGAGTTTGTAGCTATGAATGACACTTGACACTCGGTTCAAATATGGATTGTAATTGCAAATGGAGGCGATTTGTTTTAGATCTAGATCGTGGTTATGAATGTTAGTAGCGGTAATAGTGGCGATAGGAAAATGGTTGAAGCAATTTAGAGATAGAGAGAGAGAGAGAGAGAGAGAGAAATGTGCAAAGAGTGAGAAAAATAAGAGAGAGATGTAATCTAAAAATTGTTTAGTGTTTTTTGAGTTTTAGAGTATTTTTGACCATTTATCTCAAAACCTTTTCTTATCCTACAAAAATTTGAAATTCAAGGACCTTAACTAATATGGAATTATTCAACAGAAACATGTAAAGGCATCCATCCTATGATGACCCGGGTATATAACCTACTTTATTCTCCTCTTAATCTTGTTTAATTTCTCTTTTTTGGAAATTCGAAGCCAATCCAAGGTCTCGTCAATCGCATGAGTTTGTCGCACTTCGTAATTTCTTGTGTGGGTCTAATCTTGTCTTAGGAATCAAAATTTCCATGTTTCGGGTATGGAGGGACCAGAGTGGAGGAAAACATCTAGGCAAGCTTAAGATCTCTTCGATAAACAAAACCGCATGTGGGAAGTGTAGCCGCACGTGTGGATGGGATGCCGCATGTATAGGAAGGAAGCAGGGGCAATGGTTGCATTATGAGATAATTGTAGGTATGGATGGCACGTGCAGGGAGAGTATAGCACATGCTGAAATGGGTGTTGCACGTGCGGTAAGGAGGTGAATTTTTAGAGTTCCATTCTAAATTAATAAGATGTACGGTCAAGGGACCGACATGTGCCAGAAAGTGGTTGCCATAATTTTTCTTTTTTTCTTTTTTCTACCTTTCAGGTGAGTACCTTTTCATTTATATCATTTCTCTGTCTCTCTAAAATTCATTTCCTTTCCCCTCTCTTCACAAAACACTCAACCACCATCATAAATTTTTGATCTCTTCAATTCCATTGAAGATTTGACCCAAGTTCCTTCATCAAATTTGGAAAGCTTATCAAGGGCTACATCTTGTGCGGTAGAGATCACCATCGATTTTAGAGGTTTCTTCTCTTCTCTTTGTTCATAACTTGAGGTAGTGATGTTCTAGAGAGTTTTATATATATATATATATATATATAATTACAAGTCTATCCTTGTTTTGAAGCAAATTTCTTATATTTTGAGTTGTGATTTTGAAATCAAGAACTCTTGGTGATTTTAAAAGTGGGTTCTCTAACATTTCTTCAAATTTTTTAGAGTGTGAGCTATGTTGATGATTGTGGGTGTTATTTGAGAAAAACCCCTACAAATAATAAGAGAAACCTAAATTTTTTGTGAAACCCTAGAAAATGGGAGATTTGGAAAAACTATTGAAACATTATAAATTCATGCTTGGTATGATATTGTTGTGGATATGATGGAGAAATTGGTGTACTCACACTTAATGCTGTAATTTTGTAGAAATGGGGAAAGATTGATTTTTTTTTTCCCTTTTTTTTATTATAAAAAAAAGTAGGGTAAAATAACATATTATCTTGAGTATTTTGAAAGAATGAGCACATGAAATGTAATATTGTTATTTATCTCTTGGAACACATGTGAGTTAAAAAGTTGAGAAGAGATATGGAAAACTTAATCACAATGGAAGATTGTGTGGTGTAATTGAGAAATTGATAATTATAATATGTTGATATAATCATGCATTATCATTCCATTCATTTTCATTTTTATTGTCATTGCTTTTGAACTAGCATTTGAGAATATTTCCTTGGGAAAGAAATTGTTTTGCAAGAGAAATGTTGTTATTGAACTGTTTTGGGGTAAATACAGTGGTAAGTCCGACTAGGAGGTGTAATTTGAGAATTAAGTTGACTTCAAATCCTTGGTGAAAGTCTAGAAACCTGCGCGGTAGATTCCAAATTTCCTTCCGTTTAAGAGTCGATAAAGTGGCAATTGGTAGTGCTTGATATGCCTACTTGCAGAAACTAGTTTAAGAATTACCTAAGTCGTATTTACCACCACCCTTTGAAATTATAATGAAGCGATTGGTTTTGATTGTACTTCCAAATGAGCATTGAGCATGAACTTTTCAAATGAGAAAGACATTGATTCTGTGCATGTCATGACATTTCATTTTCATCCATTTCACAAGATTGTATAAAATGTATATACTTTGTTAAGAATTATCTACTGGGCTTACGACTCACCCCTAATGGATTTGTTGCAGGAAAAATTGTGGTGATTCCACCTAACTGGAGGCGAGTGAATGTTCGAGAGTGCAAGACTCTTTTGTTTGTTTTTTCTGTATGTTTTGACAAGCCAAGGGTTTTACGTGTATGGGTTCGATAACCTTTCATCTATAACCAAGCTTAAGCTTTGGAATTTATAGCCCAAGGGGCCTTATTTTGCACTTGTTCCTCTTATTTTACTTGTCTCGCATGCTATAGATTCATGCTGTAAAGGAGATTGAATATGTATTTGCACATGGGACACTTTTGTAAATCTCTCATATGATATGGAATATAAACATAGAGGTTTTATCAGTAGAGTGGTGATTGGAGAATTAAGATCATTTGATTGAATGGATTAATCAATCATTTTATGTGAATTATTTGAGGGCGTTACACATCCCTAATTTCCCCTACTCTTAGGGTATATAACATTTATTTATGTACTATTACATTTCATACCAAATACTTTAAGATATATTCATTCAGTGAATCTGATGCTCAAAAAAAAAAAAAAAAACTATATAAAACTTATGGTAAACATATATACCTAATAAGATTTGCTTAAAATACAAATTATCCAATATAGTTCTAGAAATTACAAATATCACTTGTCAGAATTTTTATTTAACAGGATTAATGAAAAAAATGAAATTTTGAACAACTCTCCTGTAATAATAAAATTATCATAATTATTAATTGAAATATATTTTTTACACCAAAAACTATTAATTAATTTAATAATTTATTAATAAAATGTGTCATTTGTTATGTGATTAGATGAAGGAATGTAATGTCATTTCCAAAATTATAGGGGCAACTAATATTTTAAATAAATTTCAGGGGATATATTTGTAGTTTACCCTAAAACTTACTAGGCAACAGATAAAATAGGATAAATCAAAATTAGATTTGCTTAAAATACATATTGTCCTTATGACTCTAAAAGTTACGTCCGCCCTTCAAATTTATAATCACATAACAAATAACCCATTTTATTAATAAATTATCAAGTCAATTATGAAAAAAATTAAAATCTTTGAGATATTGATTTGTGATTATGTTCCAATTTTAAATAATGAATAACAATTTCAATCAAACAATCAAAGACAAATTGACATAACAATTTAACGTGGAAAAAATCACAATTGGAGCGCCTCCAATTGTGATAAAAATAATCACGAGCCAAAACTATAAAACAATCTAGCAAGAAAACAAAAAGGAATTACACAAGTGTACCGTAAATTACCTAACGAATCTACACCTGAATTGAACTAACCTTAATGTGCCTCTTCCATCGCCATCTTTACCTAAAAATTGTCTTGCCCAATGTTGAATCCACAACGCCATTGTCGAATTTACGACGATGAGCCACTCTTGCATCGACCAAAGCTTCAAGCTCAAGTTTCCCGAAATCCACCAAAGAACACTTCTCTCTATTGTGAACGAAATAATAAGAACAACCTTTGATGTTTGACAATTTGTAATTCGTTGATCAATCGATCACCTTTTATACATCAATGAAACTCATAAAACAGCCTCCAATAAAAAACACTTTGTCTTTTCTTTCTCTTTAAGATTCTGGACGACATAAACCCTAAAAATAGCAAATTGCACACTTTATAGTAAACTGAATCGCGAAGACAGCTCAAGTGCATACTTTATCGTTCGAGCAGTGTGAGTAAAGGCGGTACAAAACATATAGGTTGACCACTCGAGTGCAACATTCACCACTCAAGCGGTAAAACTTACTTCCCAGAAATTCAGTTTGCAAATAGAGATACGGAATGCTCCTCTTCACTGCTCGAGCGATCAAACCCAACAAAAGCACAATTCCGATTAGATTTGTATCTAAACACTCGTAGCTTTACTGAAAAGAAGAAAAAAAAAACACGAATAAAATTACAACTAAGAGGAGTTCTGGCAATCTTGAAACAAAAGAGTGAATCAAATTACAACTGAATAGAGTTTTGTCAAATGGGATTACCAATTACAAAAATCTAACAAATTAATAATTTTTAATGAGGACAAAAATATATTTTAATTAATAATTCAGATAATTTTATTGTTGTATAGAAGAGTAGTTAGAAATTTCACTTTTTCTATTAATTTTGTTAAAAAAAAATTCTAACAGATATTTATAATTTTCCAAATCACAAAAGACAATCTCTATTTTAAGCAAAACTAAAGAAGTGTATTTATAATTTACTTAATAAAATACAATGGTAGTTAATTTTTCAAATTTGTACTATGATCTTAATATTTTGGAGAAATTTTAAAAAAAAAAAAAAAAAAAAAAAAAAGAGTTTGACCCTTATAATAAACAATATAACTACATCCATCAAATTTGTTCAACTTGAATTCGCCCGAATTGAAAACTCTTCTTAGGAAGAATCTCTTTCAAATGAATTTGAGCTGAACAAATTCAGTGATCAACCATTGATATTATGAATATTGCACACATATGTATATAACTTTGTGCCTGTGTATATCTGACATTAAATGCTTTTTGAGTATTAGTTGTTGCAAACTTGCAGTATGGCAAATTTCATTTATGTAGATTTACACCTTGCTCCGAGTTTGAAATTTAATGCTGACACCATGTGGTTGTAAGTTGTAGCACAGTAAAAAAAATTTATTTTTTTTATTTTTTATTTTTTTAAATATCAGCTATTCGTGTAAATCTCCACATGTTGAGAAGTAAACTTGATTTAGATAATTAAATATCTATACATACATGAAACATGCATGAAGTGGTTCATGTTTATATATGTAGTTAAATAATGTTTATTTATGAGGAGAAGGGTCATGACTGATTAATGTCTTGGTTCATGTGCATTACTTGGCTCATGCTCTTAGGTCTTGTTTGAGAATCCTCCCTTTTAGTCAAAAAATTATTAAATTAGTCAAAAAATCAACAACTCATACCAAAAAGTCAATGATTCTCTTTTCTCTTTACTTTTTTCACATCTTTTCGTAAAAAGCCAAAAAATCATCCCAAACATACTAGTTTTTTTTAGCTCATATTTTAGCCAAATAGCTAAAAAATTACTAAATTAACCTGTTCTATGTATCTAGAAATATCTATGTATCTAGGGATAAAGTAGAGAAGTGAACAAGAGTGAAATGAAAATTGAGATGAAGTAATGTGTAGTAGCCTATGATTTAGGCCTAGTTTGAGAAGACTAAATAAGTCCACACTTTTTATCTTTTTATCTTTTTTAGGTCACATCAATCAACATCTCCTCTCTACTTTTCTACACATCTTTTTATAAAAAGTCAAAAAGTACACTTATTTAGAACATCCCAAACAACCCTTTAGTGAAAGGAAAATTATAAATTTTCTCTTCCTATTCACTTTCCTCCCTCATCGTGATTTAAGTTCATGGCTTAGGTACGGCGGTTTTTTTTTATTTTTTGGTGTAGCTATTAAAATTTGTTGTAGGTTTTATTATTCTTTTTTCAACATCAAAAATCATCTGGTAATTTGTTTTTAACATCCTTTACTCATGAGTCATGATTTTGCTCTCTTTTGCATTTTATTTTAGACAATCAAGAAAAAAAAAATAAAAACAAAAAACAAAAAACAAAAAGAAGGAATTATATAACTTTTTAGACGAGTTGTTTTTTTTTTTAGTTTTGATATTGAAATTTTGATTTGTATGTTGAATGTTTATCTATGAATTGGGGGGGAGGGGGGGGAGGGGGGGAATTGATGTACTCCGGCCGTACTTGTATCATACTTTTTTAAGAATTTGCCATATCGGCATACTTATATCGCACCCGCACCCATATCCATACCCATCCGTGCTTCATAGATCATTAGTTTATGTTAATTTATCTATTTTTTATTAAGACTGTGCACCTTACTTCAATAAAGCTTGCACCTCGCCTTGCGCCTTGCACCTAGGCCCCAACGAGGACAAATCTAGGATTTAAACTTTGGAGAGACAAAAACACATTTAACTTTTCATTGAAAAAAGTTATTATAAAATTTTAAATTTTGATTTATATTAGTACAAAAAGTGAATAATATTACTATTAATCAGACATTCTTTGTCAACATAATTGAGAACAAAAATATAATTCGACATATTTCTTATCTGCATTAACTTAACAAAATATTAACTATTAACATGTCTCCGTCTAGTAAAGTTAACTATTTGAAAATATTGTAATCGTCACTTTTATAATATATATAAAAATATCTATAACAAACCCGATATCAAAACCTTAATTAATATTTTTATCAATAAATATGATCAAGTAACTTACTATAAAATTATCTTCCATCGTATTATACAGTTTAGTTTTAAAAAAAATTTAGAAGTCATGGGCTTTAATTAACATTGAGTCAGATTGCCTTCCCAATGTAGCTCTAATTGGTTCACACCGTGTTCTGGTCTTCAACAAGGTGATCCATTATCACTGTATCTATTTAGGAAAATGATTTGGAGCCCTAAAAACACCCCTCCTAATCTCCTTAATTTTTAATTTGGGCAACTGTTTCTTTTTTTTTTTTTTTTTTTTTTTTACTTGATATGAAAATTAAGGAAATTTGGAGGAGTGTTTTTAAGGGGATGTTGCAAGGTCCATCTATTTATTCTTGTCACTTAAGCCTTGTCAACTGGTCTAGATGTTATGGCATCACAAGGAGTACGTAGGGGACTATCAATCTGTCGCAACGCTCCTATCATTTCTCATCTTTTATTTGCGGATGATTGCCTTATTTTTATGAAATACCAAGTAGAGGAAGGTGTTTAAAATGGTTTCTTGAAGACTTTTTCCATCAACCGAGACTTCGAATAAATTTCCACAAGTCAGGAATTTTTGTTAGTCCCAACAAGTCCGTTGAAAGTTTGGTCTTTAGGCCAAGTTTGGAAAGTTAAAAATAATCTATCTTTTTATTTTATTTTTTTCACATCACTTTTCTATTTTTTTACACATCTTTTCGTAAAAAAATAAAAAATATATTTATTTAGATAATTCCAAACAACTCTTAAAATGGTTAATTGAAGCTTTTTTCCATCAATCATGACTTCAAATAAATTTCCACAGGTCAGGAGTTTTTGTTAGTCCCAACATGTCAATTGATCAAAAGGTCTTTCTGAGTAATTGTTAGAGTGTCAAATCGATTGAGAAACCTGGAATTTATTTGGGGGCTTCTTTAGATATAAGTGAAGCGAAAGGGAATTTATTTCAACATAATTGACTTTTTAGTTATTTTGATTTTTTTTTTTTTTTTTGAACAAGGAAAAATGATGCTTTGAGATTTTATCAAGGCATCCGTGGGTCTAGGCTCCAGGATAACCAGTTACTGACTTGATTTAATCCAATTCATAGGAAGGGACCTACCACCGAAGCACCAGTGGGGTTCATCAACCACCCCCTAACAAGGTCAATGTTCGACTAGAGTACAGCACAAGGTCTTAGAAGAGAGTCACTGGAAAATACAACATTTCGCACTCCTTAAGAATCAAACTTGACTTATTGCTGTGAGAAGGCAATGCCTTTACCACTAGGCCACCAACCCTGGTGGTTTTGACTATTTTAACTTGGGACTAAAAGTTTGTTTGATTTGACTTTTTTGACTTTTGTGAGAAAAAAAGTAAAATGGTAATGGTTTAGATGTGATATTTTATCTTATTGACTTATTTAGTCTATTTTGTTTTGTTTTGTATTTTTTTTTTTTTTTTTTGTGATTTTTTAATCAAAAAGTCATTGCCAAACAACCCCTAAGTCATAGTTGTTGGGTTGGAAATGAAAATTACTTTCCTTTGCTGAAAGATGTGTATTGGGCCAAGCACCCTCTCCTCTCTACACCGAATGAGGATCCTCTCCTTGCGGCCTTCATACTTGCGCCCGTCCTTGCAGGCCTTCGGGTCTACTTTTAGGCTCAATTTTGATAATCCGAACCGTTCATATTTTATGATTTATTCGGTCTAACATACCTGTAAAAAATCAAGTTGATCGGATATCAGAAAGTATGTGTTTGAAAAATTGAACTAAAAACTATTTTTTAAATAATTTAATAAACAGTTTTCCGAACATATACTTTCTGATATCCGATCAACTTGATTTTTTACAGGTATGATATAGTGAATAAATCATAAAATATGAACGGTTCGGATTATCAAAATTGGGCCTAAAAGTAGACCCGAAGGCCTGCAAGGACGGGCGCAAGCACAAGGCAGCAAGGAGAGAACCTTGGCTCCTCTACACCTATCTATTTGCTCTCAGTTTTTAAAGCTCTTGCTCCGTCAAATTCAAAGCATGGCAAATAACTTCATTTGGAAGCAAGCTAATAATTTGGGTTTCATTTATGTCTGTCGAAATCCAAAGGTGGGTTAGGTCTAAAGGATCCTAGGGTAATAAACCAAGTTCTATTGGCCAAAGCTGCCTGGAGAATTTTTCAAACACCCCACTCTCTCATTGGTAGTCTTCTTACCTAAATATTGCAAAAATGACAATTTTCCTAATTGTTTACCTAAGGCCGGTTGTTCGTGGGGTTGATGAAGTATCTTATGGGGGACGGAGCTTCTAAAAAATGGGCTGTTTTGGGTAGTTGGAAATGGTACTAGCATTGATTCGTTTGAAGATCAATGGATAGTTACCATGAACAATCGGTAGTTTGTTCACCTCTTTTAGTGTCGCTAACCTAATGGGTCAGAATTCTAGAACCCGGAGGGAGCCTTTAGTCAAATCAATGTTTCCATCTGATATGGTCCCTCATATTCATAATGTTCATATACCGCTAGATAATTAACCAGACACTGTTGTGTGGCGACTAAATAAGAATGGAATTTATTCGGTTAAGTCGGGTTATTACATAGCCCTAGAAGACCACACTAGCTAGGAAAATCAAAACAGTTTCGGTTATGGGCGATGTCTGGAAAAAGTTAACTTACCTGCCAAATGGACTTTCTTTGTTTGGAAGTTCATTCATCGAATCCTTCCGGTTGGTCTTTCTCTTGCTGAAAGGGTCACCAAATTGATCCAATTTGTCCTAGATACGAAGATGAAATTGATGTTGGGTATACCTCCTTATTAGAGTGTGGGACCCAATTGGTTTGTTAAAAGAATTCTAATTTGGTTTAGTATTAATTATAATATATTTTTATATATTATATTTAATTTGTGAAGACCCAATTCAGTTTGGAAACAACTAAGGTTTTGATAAAAAAAACCTTAAATTCATAATACATATATTGGTATTGTTTATGTTTTTTGGTGTGATACCATGCGGCGGCTACAGAGCAACGTGAAATCAATTAATTCGGTGGAGTGCTTCGGGTATATTGCTTTGTGGAGCAGCAACAAATTGATTTTGTGCATCTTTGTTTGGGTGCTTTGGTGAAGCTGATTTGGGTTATTATTTTGGGTCTTCTACAAATTTGTTTTGGAAGAATTTGGTTCATCTATTTGGTGAGATCTTTCCTCTTGTTTATTTGTGATTATTTGGAATTCACCTAAGGGTGGTTTGTGAGACCATTAGTGTCTCGTTTGTAATCGTTTGGAACTTATTTGGTTGATAGTGGAATCGGATTTTGATCCCGTGGATGTACCTCACATTGAGGGAACCACGTAAAAATTCTTGTGTTGCTTCTGATTTAATTTTTCCGCATTAGTTTTTATTCCCATTGATTGATTTATTTGTGGGGAATCACACACTTTCCCTAACAACTGGTATCAGGGTTTACGGTTTATTTGGGTTTAATTATTTGTGTAAATCAATGGAGGGGAATGTGGGTCGTATGTCTAGCTTCAATGGAAGCAATTGGGTAACTTGGAAAACTAAAATGGAGGACCTATTATTTTGTAAAGATTTGTATGGACCTATTGAGGGTGATAGTGGCAAACCTGAGGGTATGAAAGATGATGAATGGAATAGGCTTAATCGAAAAGCCGTTGGTGTTATCCGTCAATGGATTGATGACAGTGTGTTTCATCATGTTGCTACTGAAACTTCAGCATATGATTTATGAAAAAAATTCGAAGGCCTTTATGATAGGAAATCAGCCACAAATAAAGCCTTTCTGTTTCGTAAGTTGGTTAATTTAAAATATAAAGAGGACAACCCTATTCCAGAACATCTGAATGAAATAAAGAGTATTGTTAACCAACTTACTTCTATGAAAATTGTTTTTGATGATGAGTTGCAGGCTTTGATGCTACTTACTTCCTCACCCGAAAGTTGGGAGACTTTGGTTGTGACAGTTAGTAATTTGGCACCTGATGGAGTTGTCACAATGGGCCAAGTCACTAGTAGCCTGTTGAATGAAGAAACTAGAAGAAAATCAGCGGGTTCCTCTCATTCGGAAGTATTTGTTGTGAGAGGCCGAAGCAAAACAAGGGGGAGGAGTAAGACTCCTCGTGGTCGTGATCAAAGCCGTGACAAATCAAAAGATGGTTCTTTTTCAAAGAAAGACATTGAGTGCCACTATTGCCATGAGAAAGGGCACATGAAGCGAGAATGCCGAAAGCTCAAGAACAAGGAGAAAAGGCGTGACAAAAGTGTGGATAAGAAGCAAGAAGATACAACGGCAGTTACTACCGATGATCTCATGGTCGTTTGTGAAGATGATTGTATCAATTTTGTGGGCCAAGAGAGCAATTGGGTGATTAATTTCGGTGCTTCTTTTCATGTGACTTCTCGAGTTGATTTCTTCACTACCTACACCAAAGGAGATTATGGTTCTGTTCGAATGGGTAATGACGGTTTGTCCAAGATTATTGGCATGGGTGATGTTTGCTTGGAAACAAATTTGGGCTGCAAGTTGTTGCTTAAAGATGTGAGGCATGTTCCCGACATTCGCCTCAATTTGATCTTTACTGAGAAGCTAGATGATGAAGGCTTCAACAACAAATTTGGTGATGGAATATGGAAGCTCACAAAGGTTCTTTGGTGCTGGCTAAGTGCAAGAAGACTCATACACTTTATTCAATGCAAGGAAAAATTTGTAAAGGTGTTGTCAATACACTTGAAGATGATACTTCTACCGAATTGTGGTACAAGCGGCTTGGCCATATGAGTGAAAAGGGGATGCAAGTTTTGTTCAAGAAAGAGCTTCTACCCGGTTTGAAAGGTACACATCTTAAAACTTGTGTTCATTGTTTGGCGGGTAAACAACATAGAGTTTCTTTTCATAAAAATGTTGCCTTTAGAAAAGAAAATGTTTTGGAGTTGATTCATTTGGATGTTTGTGGTCCTTTGAAAGTTAAAACACATAGTGGTGCACTTTATTTTGTTACTTTCATTGATGATTATTCAAGGAAAGTTTGGGCTTTTCTACTAAAAACTAAAGATCAAGTTTTAGAAGTATTTAAGCACTTTCAGGCCATGGTTGAAAGAGAAACAGGGCAGAAATTAAAGTGCATCCGATCAGACAATGGTGGTGAATACATTGGGTCATTTGATGAGTATTGTCGCAGTCAAGGTATTCAGCACCAAAAGACAGTTAAGAAGACTCCTCAACAAAATGGCGTTGCCGAGAGGATGAACCGCACCATTGTGGAAAGAACAAGGTGTTTGCTTTCACAAGCTAAATTGCTAAGATCCTTTTGGGGAGAGGCATTGAGTATAGCGGTTAACGTGATCAATTTGTCTCCTTGCTATTCTTTGAATAGTGATGTTCCTGAAAGAATTTGGACCAGTAAAGATGTGTCTTATA
This sequence comes from Camellia granthamiana, assembly GCA_036172215.1. Lineage (NCBI taxonomy): Eukaryota > Viridiplantae > Streptophyta > Magnoliopsida > Ericales > Theaceae > Camellia > Camellia granthamiana. Next base: position 138,715,140 of record CM069906.1, on the reverse strand, counting down.
AGCACTTGAAAGTGTTTGGTTGCCGAGCTTTTGTTCACATTCCAAAGGATGAGAGGTCCAAGCTTGATAGTAAGTCAAGACAATGTATTTTTCTTGGCTATAGGCGTGATGAATTTGGGTATAGATTGTGGGATCCGGTCGACAAGAAAGTTATTCGAAACCGTGATGTTGTGTTTCTTGAAAACCAAACAATTGAAGACTTTGGCAAAGGTGATCAACCGGAGCCAAAAACTAGTGATCTCATTGACATGGATGCATCTCCTTCATCTTCGGTGGATGATAAAAATGGGGGAGATGTGCAGCCACCTATTGAAGATGTAGAGGATGATGCTAATCCTAATGAAGTTGAGTCAGAAATTGAGGAAGAGCATCCAACTCAAGAACCGCCACCACAACTTGAGTTGAGGAAATCTACAAGGGACCGACAACCTTCAAGAAAGTATCCTCCCAATGAATTTGTGTTGATTTCCGATCAAGGGGAGCCTGAGAGCTACCAAGAAGCAATTGAGCATGCAAAGAAAGATGACTGGAAAAAGGCCATGGACGAGGAGATGAATTCCTTGCTTGAAAACCAGACTTATGATTTAGTGAAGTTGCCTAAAGGGAGGAAAATTCTGAAAAATAAGTGGGTTTTCAAATTGAAGAATGATGGCAAGAATCTGAGGTACAAGGCACGTCTTGTTGTGAAAGGCTTTGGGCAAAAGAAAGGCATTGACTTTGATGAGATTTTCTCGCCGGTTGTGAAGATGTCTTCTATTCGGGTTGTACTTGGCATGGTTGCAAGTATGAACCTTGAAGTTGAGCAACTTGATGTGAAGACCGCATTTCTTCATGGTGATCTTGAAGAAGAAATTTACATGGAGCAACCGGAAGGTTTTGTGGAGAAAGGGAAAGAGAAATTTGTTTGCAAATTGAAGAAAAGTTTGTATGGTCTCAAACAAGCCCCGCGGCAATGGTACAAAAAATTTGACTCTTTCATGATGAATAATGATTTTTCTAAAGCCACTTCGAACCATTGTGTGTTTGTAAAAAATTTCCCGGATGGTAAATTTATTATTCTTTTGCTTTATGTTGATGACATGTTAATTATGAGTCAAGATTCTACCATGATTAACAGGTTGAAATTGGAGTTGAACAAGTCTTTTGCTATGAAAGATTTGGGACCGGCAAAGCAAATTCTTGGTATGAAAATTGTTCGTGATCGCAAAGAGGGACTGATTTGGTTGTCTCAAGAAAGCTACATTGAGAAAGTTCTTGAGAGGTTCAACATAAATAAAGCAAAGCAGGTTGGTTGTCCACTTGCAGGTCACTTCAAGCTTAGTTTGAATCAATGTCCTACAAGTGAGAAAGACAAGAAAGAGATGTTGAAAATTCCTTATGCTTCAACAGTTGGTTCCTTGATGTACGCCATAGTTTGTACAAGGCCGGATATTGCTCACGCCGTTGGTGTGGTGAGTCGTTTTCTCTCTAATCCAGGTAAAGAACATTGGGCAGCGGTAAAATGGATTCTAAGGTATCTTCGAGGGACTTCGAAGGTGTGTTTGTGTTTTGGAGATGGTAAGCCGATACTTGATGGGTTCACAGATTCTGACATGGCCGGTGATATTGATTCTAGGAAATCTACTTCGGGGTATTTGATGACTTTTGCAGGGGGAGCTGTGGCATGGCAATCTAAATTACAAAAATGTGTTGCTCTCTCAACTACCGAAGCTGAATTTATTGCTATTATAGAAGCTTGCAAAGAAGAGTTATGGTTAAAGAAATTTTTGCAAGAGTTGTGTTTGGAGTAAGAAAAGTATGTGCTTTATTGTGATAGTCAAAGTGCTATTCATTTGAGCAAAAATTCTACTTTTCATTCGAGATCGAAACACATTGATGTGAGATACCATTGGATTCGTGATGTGTTAGATTCGAAATTGTTACAACTTGAAAAGGTTCACACAGATGATAATATTTCAGATATGTTGACAAAGACTTTGTCGAGGGACAAACATTTGAAGTGTCGAACTTTGGCGAGTATGGCTGATTTCTGCACCTAAGTCGGTAGGGGGAGAATTGTTGGGTATACCTCCTTATTGGAGTGTGGGACCTAATTGGTTTGTTAAAAGAATTCTAATTTGGTTTAGTATTAATTATAATATATTTTTATATATTATATTTAATTTGTGGAGACCCAATTTAGTTTGGAAACAACTAAGGTTTTGATAAAAAAAAACCCTAGATTCATAATACATATATTGGTATTGTTTATGTTCTTTGGTGTGATACCCTGCGGCGGCTACAGAGCAACGTGAAATCAATTAATTCGGTGGAGTGCTTCGGGTATATTGCTTTGTGGAGCAGCAACAAATTGATTTTGTGCATCTTTGTTTGGGTGCTTTGGTGAAGCTGATTTGGGTTATTATTTTGGGTCTTCTACAAATTTGTTTCGGAAGAATTTGGTTCATCTATTTGGTGAGGTCTTTCCTCTTGTTTATTTGTGATTATTTGGAATTCACCTAAGGGTGGTTTGTGAGACCATTAGTGTCTCGTTTGTAATCGTTTGGAACTTATTTGGTTGATAGTGGAATCGGATTTCGATCCCGTGGACGTACCTCACATTGAGGGAACCACGTAAAAATTCTTGTGTTGCTTCTGATTTAATTTTTCCGCATTAGTTTTTATTCCCATTGATTGATTTACTTGTGAGGAATCACATATTTTCCCTAACAATTGAAACTCTAGAACATATCTTTTTTTGTTGCTCTGTTGCAAAGCGTATTTGGAGAGAATCCAAATTGGGGTTAGATTTTGAGGTGGGACACAGTTTATTAGCTGATGCCTGGTTTTTCCATTGGATGAAAGCTGCTTCGTGAAAAATCTAAAAATTCCTGGAATATTGATTTGTGATTACGTTTTAATTTTAAGTAACGAATGAAAATCTCAATCAAACAATCAAAGACAAATCGACACAATGATTTAACATAGAAAAATCACAATTGGAGAGCCTTCAATTGTGATAAAAAACATCGTGACTACAAAACAATCCACTAAGAAAATAAAAAAGAATCACATAAGTGTACTCTCAAGTGAATTCACGCCCGAATTGAATCGACCCCAATGTGTCTCTTCCAATACCGTCTTTACCTCGGAATTGTCTTGTCCAACGTTGAATCCACAACACTGATGTTGAATTCACGATGATAAGCCACTCTAGAATCCACCAAAACTTCAAGTTCAAGTTCTCCAAAATCCATCGAAGAATAACTCTTTCTTCTGTAAATAAATAAAAACAAACAAACCCTTGATGATGTTGATATGAAGGTCACGGATCGATTGATCACTCTTAAATTATCAAGGAAATACTCATAAAACACCCTTTAATATAAAACACTTTGTATCTTCTTCTTCTCTAAAAATCTAAGCGGCTCAAACCCTAGAAACAGCGAACAACGTACTTTATAGAAAACAGGATCGTGTAGACCCCTCGACCCACCATGGGACGCTGCTCCCTGGACCCTTGCGAGCTGATCGGGTAGCTTGATCTCGTACTTAGTCAATGAACATGAAATGATTAAGATCACAAACTCCTCTGCACAGGCACAATTCAGGTTGAATTCGCATCTAAATACTTATAGCTTCATTGACATAAAAGATCGAATAAAATTACAACTGAAAGGAGTTTTGTCAAACAGGATTACTAATTACAAAAATCTAACAATCTCCCCCTTTGGCAATTCCGTGACAAAACACACCTAACAAATAAAATCCTAATCACCCTAACCCATTACAGCCAATAAAAACAAACTTGTTTCTCAAGGTCATGATTTGCAAAACAACTATTAGTGCCACAAGAATATATGAAAATGCAATAGACATATGACAAAATTATCTTCAACCATGAGATGGAAATATGAATAGATGAAAATGCAAAAACACTCAAATTTTCTCCCTTAAAATTCTCCCCTTTTTTAGTTATGAATTGTCAAAGGAAGCTCAATCAACTACAGCAAGAGTACAAACCACACAAGCAAGGACAAGATAATGAAAAAATTAATAACATGTGATAAGTAAGCAATAAATAAGTAGTGGATAGCAACATGCAAACCAACTAATGCCAATCTCCCTTGCCAATGTAAGTTCATGCTTAAAAACCATTGCAATGATAAACCAAACTTTCCCTCACTAAAAGCAACCATAAACACTGAAAACAATGAACAAAAAGAGAAAATAATAATAATAATATGGTGGAACAAGTAAGGAATTTTAGATTTGTATCTTAAAACACACAAGATTATCCAAGAAACACAATTATTTGAAAACACAATGTGCACAGCCTCTAGAAGATTCCTAATAAAAGAATGTGATGCAACATGTGAAAAGCATAGATCCCATGATAAAAGTGTGTGTGACACTCTTGGAGTTTGACAAGCACTAGATTCAAATCCTAGTAGTGATCTGATAGCTGGACCTCTGGCAAGAGAATCTAACCACAACTTAGGAAAGTCAAACCAGTAAGAATCAAGGGGTATTTGTTAAGTAACTGCGGAGACTCTCTCTCAATCAATGATTTTTTTTAAAAAAAATTTTAATTTTCTTTCTTTATTTTGCACACTCATTGGCAACTTTCACGCTCAAGAGTATAGAAACCAAACCAGAGAAGCACAGATACAATAAGGATAGTTTGGTTTGTGACTCTAAGGTAGTCGTTTCCTCATGCCTTGACTACAAAGAATTGAGGGGAAAGCTATGGAGATGCAAAAAGATGAAAGGTAGTTAAGAGACTTAATATCACCCATGATGTGTTAGAATAGGTCAATTCCTCTAGAAATGCAAAAGACACAATGCTAGAAGTCCATAGAGAAATCTGATCACTTATGCAAAAGAGTCTAATATTTGCTAATCCAAGAGTATGTACAAAATGAGACATACTAATCAAAGTACACACACTCCGAAATGAGTAATGACCATAGAAAGTACACACATATTAACATGCAATGGATATTCTTATCAATTTCAATATGCACGAAGAACTTCTCAAAAATGTCAAGCTTGCAAAACCATACTAAGAAAATCTTTTTGGATTTTTTTTTATTTTTTATTTTTATATAAACAAAACAAGACAGAAAACAAACAAGCACACACAAAATGACTCAAAAAAAAAAAAAAAAAAAAAAAAGAAGAAGAAGAAGAAGAAGATAGAAACTCGTAAATAGAGAGAAAAACAAATAATAAAAAAAATTAAATAAACATGTTAGATCAAGTCAAGCTTTCTCACCCAAACCGCTTTAGTATGAACAAAGTTGTAAGAATTGTGATTCTTGAGTGGTGTCTTAATGTTGTGGTTCACTTCACTTCCCCTTCAATGGAAACCAATCTCAACTTGGTTTCCAACTTTCTATTCCTAGGTCTAGGCAAACACAACATTTGATCATGTTTGGTCTCAAGCAAAATAGCGAGGTCTAATATGACCCTTAACCTCATTATGACCAATAAAATGTCTCCTATCCCACGAGATGTTGGAATTTCTTCCATCTCTATGAGATACTCTCTACGTAACTCATAACAATAAGGGCAAATATGACCATACATACCACAATGATGACAAATAAAAGTAGGGTGTACTTTCTTTTTTTTAGCCTTACCAACTCTAGAAAGATTAAGAAGTCCATCATCGTGTTGAATTTTTTGTTTCCCCTTTCCTTGAGTTCTTGTATCATGAGATGTAGATGCACTCCATTTTTGCTCTTTGTCACCACAAAAACCAATGCCACTCTTGTCACAACACATTTGTTAAGACCCAACGATATTATTCAAAGTCTTTGATCCTTTGTTCTAAAGTGCAATGGTAGCCATAGCACACTTGAGTTCTTCCTCTTTCTTGATGACTAGTTCTTCCAAGGCAACTTGAGTCATCTCAAGATTTGCTGTAACTCATTCCTCTTTGTCTCACAAGTCAAGAGTTTTGCACAAAGAGCTTGTCGATCATTAGAGATCTTGATGGCATCATTCCTAGCCTCGGAAATCTCTTCCTTTAGTTTGACATTCTCACTTTCAATCGCTTTGAGTTTGATAGTGAGTTTGTCATTCAATTTAGATAAGCTAAGAGATTGTTTATACAACTTTTCATAAGCTTGCTAAAGCTCTTCATCATCACTCCCCGAGGATTCATCATCAGTGACATTCTCAACCAGCCTCTTCGGATACTCCATTCGTTCTTCAATTTCGAAAGCCGCTGTGAAAGCAAGAAATTGTTCACGCCTCTCTTCGCCTTGAGTCTTGTTGTCACTTTCATCATTATCAGACTCTGATTTATCATCCCAAGTGCTTCCTTAATCGACTAGGGCATTCTTGAGAAAAATGGCCAAATCCTTGGCATTCATAGCATTGGACTCTTTGAGAGTTTCCTTGTATTTTTCCTTTCTTCTTCTTGGTTGAAGAATCAATTTTGAGTTTATTTTTGCCTTTGGATTTATGAGTTGATTCCAAAAGATCAGGCTTCTTTTTTCAGAAAAGATTTTTTAAATTAAGCATCCATAATCTTAAAATCAATCTCACAATCCTCATCAAAATCCTTTTCAATCCTATGAGCACTACAAAAGCAATATCATCTCTTTGTTTCTTTTTGAAACTCATATGTGACTCATAGGTTTAGAGATTTCCAACCAAATGATCCAGCTTGAGGTTGTCAACATCTTGAGCTTCCTCAATAGCCGTAACTTTTGGTTGGAACTGATCGAGCAAGGACCTCAAAATTTTTCCCACAATCTTGGATCCCGGTATTTTTTTCACCTAAATTGAAGCTAGAATTTGCAATGTCACTCAACTTCGCATAAAATTCATCAAATGTCTCACTATTTTTCATTGAAAGGTTTTCGAAACTAGACATAAGCCTTTGAAGTTTTAAGCGTTTAACCGAAGAAGTGCCCTCCTGAATAGTTTGTAAGATATTCCAAGCCTCTTTTGTGACTTGACAATTGCAAATACGACTAAACTCTTCTAGTGTGACGGCGTAAAAGAGAGAATTGATAGCTTTACTATTCTAGCTACTATTTTGGTAATCGGTTGTGTCCCACTTATCAATTGGTTTGGGGAAAGTTACTTCATTAATGGTAATCGTCAGTTCAGTCTACCCACACGTGATGGATTGCCAAACTTTTTCATCAATAGATTTTAAAAACGCTCTCATCCCAGCTTTTCAAAAAGAATAATTAGATCCGTCAAATGGGGGTGGTCGAACCATAGAATTCCCCTCACGAATTGAATCCATTATCGCAAATCAAACAAGATCTCGTTCAAATAGTTTTGAAAAAAAAATATAACGACTTGCTCTGATACCAATTGAAAAAAAAATTCCAAGGATATTGATTTGTGATTATGTTTCAATTTTAAATAACGAATGACAATCTCAATCAAACAATCAAAGACAAATCAACATAATGATTTAATGTGAAAAAACCACAATTGGAGTGCCTTCAATTGTGATAAACAAAAAAAAAAAAAAAAACACACGGGCCAAAGCCACAAAATAATCCACTAAGAAGACAAAAAAAATAAAAAAAATTACACAAGTGTACTCTCAATTACCTAGTGAATCCACGCCCCAATTGAACTGACCTCAATATGCCTCTTCCAACACCGTCTTCACCTCGAAATTGTCTTGTCCAACGTTGAATCCACAATGCTGATGTCGAATCCACGATGATGAGCCACTCTAGAATCTACCAAAGCTTCAGACTCAAGTTCCTCAGAATCCACTAAAGAATAACTTTCTCTTTTGTGAATAAACGAAAACAAACAAACAAACCCTTGATGATGTTGATATGAAGGACACGGATCAATTGATCACTCTTAAATCATCAAGGAAACACTGATAAAGCACCCTCCAATATAAAACACTTTGTATCTTGTTCCTCTTTGAAAATCTGGACACCTCAAACTCTAGAAACAGCAAACAATGCACTTTATAGAAAACAAGATCGTGCAGACCCCTCGACCTTGCCATGGGGCGCTGCCCCCTGGAACCTTGTGAGCTGACCAAGCAGCTTGATCCTCATATTTACTTAGTGAAGTGGCAAACATGAAAGGAATAAGATCACAAACTCCTCTACATTGGCACAATTTAGGTTGGATTCGTATCTAAATACTCATAGCCTCACTGACATAAAAATTGAATAAAATTACAACTGAAAGAAGTTTTGTCAAACGGGATTGCCAATTACAAAAACCTAACACTCTGGATAAGGAAGCCATTGTTGAATCTATCAAAATTATTTGGGGTATTTGGCTTCATCGCAACAAGGCAGCCTTTGATTTCATTATGGAAGATTCAGCTCAAGCTCTATTTTATATTAACCAAATGGAATGGGAATATAATAAAAATGTGCTGAATATCCATTGATCATTGTTGGTTCTTACTGCCGAACCTACCTAGAAAAATTCTGTTGTCTTTTCTAATTGTTTATAATGCTGTCTAAATTCTAATTTTGATAGGTTTCTAATAGATGGAGCATGGAACCAATTGTCAAGGAAAGCAGGAGCAGCATGGTTGCAATCAACATCAAAGGACAACAAACTCAATCAATGAATTTTTCTTTTTATGCGTCATCCACATTAGTAGCTGAGACTAGAGCATGCTTGGAAGTTTTGTGGTGGTGTTCGATAAACAATGTTAAAATCGTATTAATCTACACAGACAGTCTTTTACTAGTTAACAAAATTAAAGCAAGGTGTATGGACTATGTCTGTATTACTAAGGTGCCTAGAAATTTTGTAATACTTGTGGAAAATAATGGTTTTCGGCAACTTTAATGTGAAATTAAAGTAGGACCCAATTGCCGATTGAGGTGGGCCTAAGTGGTGTTGTATTCTTTTAAGTGAGAATATTACAATATAAGAATGATGGCCTAAAACCATTGAGTTGTGAATGAGAATTGTTTTATAAAGTGGGCATCAATAAAGTTGGGCATAGATTTGGACTTAGTCTTTATTTAGACTGGGCCTAGGCTTGTACTTGTGCATGTGTTGGGTTTGGTCTTAAACTTGGACCTAGACCTAGTCTTTAGCTTTGGGCTGAGCTGTGCTAGGCTTAGCTTATGCATGTGTTTGAGATTAGGCTTAGATCGGGTTATGACCCAACACCTTTATCCATTTTGCAACCTATCTAGTTTAATTCTAAAAAATTATGCATTATATACACATTATGATATATAATGATTTTGGAGTTTCGAACTTTTGTAACTCTAGCCCTAATGGTTAGAGTTGATGACCTTTGATAGCCTTGGTTAATGGCAATTGATGCTATAGCTTTCATGGTTAGGAACTTCCCTACATGTATAAATAGAGGCCTTTCCCCTCCAACTTAGATGTATGTTTTAGAAGAGATTTTTGAGATGGAAAATGGAGATGGTATTTTGAGATCATAAAGTTGGAGATGGTTTTTATACCAAAGAAAAATTTTCCTATCTTCTTTGCTAGCTCCTTCTTTGGTTCCTGTTATAGATAGAAAGAGAGAGTGCTGCCATTGTCAAGTTCTTTGAAGCTATTCAGAAGGTACTTTTGCATGAGCTGGTTTTGACCGTTGTATCTTGGGAGACAGACGCCGGCGTACCTCCAGCACTCATCGGGAGACGGTGAATTTGTTTTAAGAAAACTGTGGTATCACATAGGTTTCGGTTTGCTTTCTATTTCTTGTTTTAGTTTACTATTAATATTTGTTATATATATTTCTGTGCATCAAATTGTAATCTCTTGCATAAAGAAATTCTATCATTTCTTGTTCTATAATATGAATTTAATTAAATATGAATATGTTTATTTTTAGTAAAATATACATTTTGTACAACAATAGAGGCACATAAGATGGCTAAGTTAGCTTCTCTACAAGCTATTTCTTAGTCACTTTTTTGGGTTGTATGTTATGACTGTTATTTCTATATATATATAAATAAATATGCATCACAGATTTCTTTATAAAAAAAAAAGAAAAGAAAAGAAAAGAAAATTAAAGTGTGATTTATAAAAGAAGGGAAAATATATATATATATAAATGACATATGAATAGAAAATAAGAATAGTAACAAATAGAAACAAATAAAAGATTACAAATAACTTTAAACAATATAGAAATATAACAAATACAGATAACAAATAGAATAAATCAATTTTTGATAAAACTCAATTTAGAAACTATTTTAAAAATTTTGTAATGTGAATAATTTAGAGGGTGCAAACTACTGAAATTTTGGGAGTGCGAAGTACTCGAGTTTTAGAGTTTAGGGTTTAGGGTTTAGGGTTTAGAATTTATCTTACTAATTACTAGCACAATATCCATAGTTTTTAAAAATTTTGGGGGTGCGACCGCCCCTGCCACACCCCTCTAGATCCAGCTTGGGTCTCAAGAGACCTTCAGCGCTTTGAGCTTTTAAAAACACTGCTCATATATATATATATAACAAAGCTTGTGAAGATGTATGACTCAAAGGCCATACAGAGCACTTAAGGAGACACAAATACAAACTTTAATCAGAACTCTATATATTCAAACTTCTTTTCCTTTCTTGTTTTGTCTTCTTTATTTTGTTACAATGATCACTAGCCTCTTCATATAGAAGACTCAGTACATTCACCAAATACATTCATGTGCTTTCTTAAATACATTCACCAAAACACATTGAACTTAACTATTGTGACTCTTCAAACTTTATGACTCAAATATATGAATTAAACATCTCAATGTATCTAACATAAATTATAAATTAAATTCCAACAAATTCTCCATTAATTTTGAATTTCATCATTCCATGTTTTCACCAAATGATTTTTCACTAGGACCAAACGCATCTTTTAGCTGCTTATTCAATTCTTAATTTTCGGCAAAAACTTCTATGTATGAGTCACACAAATAAGCATACCTTGATTTGACACACACCAACTCGTTAAAGTCAACATTGTGAACCTCCATTTTATAATGGCTTTTCAAATGTTCAATTGCTCGAAATGCAGCCTCTCGCTCTACTTTTTTCTTTGTTGTTTCTTTTCTTCCTCAAATCTTCTTTTTTCCCATAGCCATCTTCAACTTCAGCATTCGCTATGAAAGATGGACTGTGATCTGGTCTATACCTCTCAACTACATAACTTGGTGGAAGCAACAATTTCTCAAGAATTTCCTTGAGTACAGCTTTGAATGAAATCACCACTTCAATTTGTCTGTTCTCCATCCTGCTCCTGCACTGCAACAATATACATTATCAACATTCTTGGTTGCATCCAAAAACACACTCCTACAATCAACTATCTTCAGCTTCAAATTGTCTTAGCCCTTTGGGCTTCACACTTTTCAAGACACTTGTCTTGTGTTCCAGTCACTGGAAACAAATCGTTTGGATCACAATCTTCTCAATGACTCAAATCCATATGAACCCGGAGAAACACTCGCTCAATGGGTCAAATCCTTATGAACCTGAAGACTAACGCAAATAGAGAGCATCAAACAACTTTTAACCTTCCACCATAATATCTCAATTGTTGTTTTTTGTTTTTTGGGATCATCTGATCAAATACTTAACTCACAAAAATTGGGGAAAATGAAAGACTCAATTATATATATATATATCAACTCCTGAACGCCCATAAGAAGAAAAAAAAATATATATATATATAATCAACTCAAACTCATTTGCAGTCAACCTTGCTCTGATACCATATTGCATTTCGAACAATTGAACATTTGAAAAGCCATTATGAAATTGAGATTCACGATATCAACTTCAACAAGTTAGTATGTGTCAAATCAAGGTATGAAGATTTGTGACTCATACATAAAAGTTTTTGCTGAAAATGAAGACTTGAAGAAGCAACTGAAAGATGTGTCAAATCCTAGTGAAAAATTATTTAGTGAAAACATGGAATGATGAAATTCAAAATTAAGGGGGAATTTGTTGGAATTTAATTTAGAATTTATGTTAGATAAATTGAGATGTTTAATTCGTGTATTTGAGTCATAAAGTTTGAAGACTCACATTGATTAAGTTTAATGTGTTCTGGTGAATGTATTTAGTAAAGTTCATGAATGTATTTGGTGAATCTACCAAGTCCTCTATATAAACAGGCTAGTGATCATTGTAACAAAATAACAAAGACAAAACAAGAAAGGAAAAGAAGTTTGAATATATAGAGTTTTGATTAAACTATCTGTGTCTCTTTAGGAGCTCTGTACTGCCTTCAGGTCATACGTCTCCACAAGTTTTGTTTTATATATATGAGTGAGTTGTGTTTTGTTACTGTGAATGTCAGCCATGCTTGCTAGCATCAATAAATCTATTGAGAGTTCCTGATCAGAACCAAATTAGCTTCACTCGGACAAATCTTGGACAAAAGTGGGTTTAGGGGTTCACTTCCTCTTGTTGTGTTGATCGTACAGAAAAAGGTCAGTGGGGAAAAATTACCAGTGAAATTCTCGTATTGAATGTCAAGAACTAAAAAAGAGTCTTTGGAATGATAAGTTCCACTTTAGGTGAATGCTCTATGATGGCACCATGGAATCCAACTAGCATTGGAATTGGAAGTCATTTTAGTTCAAAAGTTCGACTATGATAATATCCTCCAACGACAAATCCAAGGCTTAGATTCCATGCTGCCAAACAGAATGGAACTTACATTGTATCAGTAAGGAGAGTCTGAATGGGATGACCAATTGCACCATAAAATTTATAGGACCATATGATCTGGTAATGGATTGATGTGCATTCTTTCTTCAATAGAAGTGACCGTTGGTAATTTGACTATGTATCATGCCTTCATAATGGAGTTCAGGATATGGGTTCACTTTACCAACATTTTCCATTCAAATCCAGATCCTCTAGAGTGATTTTTTGAATGGTTGAAATTTAATTCTACAAAAGTTAAGGATACAATTGTACTAAGTTGATTGTACAATAGTATTGTAATCATTCTTAAAAAACCTCAACCATACAAACAATCACTCTAAGATCACTTTACGAAAAATCACTCTAGAGGATCTGGACTCTTTTCATGAAGCTTATGCAGATTGGCGAACTTGATTATTTAATATTAATCTGCAATTTACCACTTTGACTAGACTCATTTATATTTGAGGAATTGGAAACTGCCCAGTAAGAAAACTAGGAATTTTAGTAGTACCAGCTTTATTACTTGCTTATACCATGTAAGCAGACCTTTCTAGCCATTCCAAGTACAGTAAATTCATTAAGGCTTTGCTGGCTCAATTATTTACCTACAATCATATGCTAATCTCTAATAGTTTGGATTCACAATTTATTTTTTGTACTTAATAGTTTTAAATTATGCCCGCATGTTGAATATATATTACACGATGTGTGGCACTTGTTTCATATCAAAATTGGAAATGAGTTTTCTTCTCCCTAATTTTTCTCTCCCATGTAGTTTAAGAAATGAAGCCAATTGTAATTTATGTTCTACCAATTTCTCTGATACGCGTAGAGGGAAACACAGTTTGAGGCACAGATATGGGATACTGCAGGCCAGGAGAGGTACCGAGAGTAGGTGCATTCCTCGTCTATGACATAACTAGGAGGCAAACCTCTGACAATGTCCAGAGGCGGCTCCGTGAATTAAGTGACCATGCAGATTCAAACATTGTAATCATGATGGCTGGAAACAAGTATGATCTAAACCATCTCAGAGCAGTTTCAGAGCAGGATGGTCATGTCTTGGCTGAGAAGGAAGGACTTTCATTTTTGAGACATCAGCATTGGAAGCACTCAACATCGACAAAGCATTCCAAACCATTTTGACAGACATATACGACATCATAAGCAAAAAAGCATTGGCAGCCAAGGAAGCAGCCAGTGCCACTGCCACTGCCACTGCAATTCCTGGTCAAGGGACGACTAGCAATGTCAGCGACGCATCAGTGAATACAAAGGGAGGTTGCTGTTCTACTTAGTTGACATTCAATAGAAGAACCAATGATTCAACACCTTTTCGCCCCATTTTTAGGCAAGATAGAGACTCGTAGAATATTTTTTCCAAGTTGATGATGAAGCTTGTGACAGTTGAACTAAAAATATGGTTAGCGGAAAATGACTGATACTGAGGCGGCTCTTGGGTGGGAAGTTGAATATCTCAAATGGGAGATACTGCAGGGCAAAATTGGTGGTATTGTAAGTTTAGTGTTCCCTTTCGACTGATGTTTGTTGGATTACTTTTGTAATAAAAACCATGCCATCTTTATGAGAATATTATTTCGTCATCATTTCATGTCATCTGCCCCAAGCTTTTTTTGGAATCTTTGCTTTGGAGTTTTTGCAATGGAACTGCTGAATCTTGATGGATGACAATTCAACTTCCAAGTAGAGCTCGGGAATCTTGATAGATGTCTGTTTGGTATAGCTTTGGAATCCTCATTCCACCTGTTGGTTTGAATGTGGTGTTTGGTGAGAGCTTTCAAAAATTGATTCCACACCCACTGTTGAAAACACGTCTACCCGAACATCTTCCCGGACGTCCGGCCGATTGACCAGAACAGTGTTCACATTTTTTTTTTGGCACCTGTTATTTTTATATTTTAAATAAAAAAAATTTCAGAATTTTTTTTAATTTTTTTATGAGCTTTGAATAGATTTTTGGATTGTGTGTTTGATTATGAATTGTAACTTTTTGAATTAAATATCATATGCCACATCAAAAATTTCAAACTCAATTCAAAACTCTTTTTAAAACTCATAACCAAACAATTTTTTTATATTCAAATTATAATTCCAAAACTCACAAACTCGAAATACAACTCTATTTTCAAATCATAATTCTAAAATTTTACCAAATGCAAGTTTTTCCAAAGAATGGAGGAAATGGACGGTTGATAAAATGTTACCGTTTGAAGATGAGTTAAAAGCCCAAAATTTACTTACCTCTTTAATTTATGGCCAGAGCACCATGTCATATGTGTTCAAATATCTCTTCTATCATACACAGTTGTTGGGGAGGAAGCGTATTAGGATCATGAGGTCTAAAGGTAGTTGATGAAGATAAAGGTGAGTGTTCTTATTTTATTTTACTACACTTTATTTGATTTTATTTTTAAAAAAACCCACTATTGAAATTGGCAAGTATATTTAGACGGTGAAAAAATAAAAAAACAATTAAATTAATAATAGCTGGTTATTTTTGGATTATAAATTATAAACTACTTTATCCTCAAAACACGACTACTCTGTAATCTCAAATTTAACAGAATCAAGGTGGTTTAACTAACTATCTTCATATAAGCAAAGAAACAAAGAAAGAGGAACTCGAAAAGAAAGAGAACAAACTATAGAGTTTATAGTTCCTGTTCAATTTGTATGGTTACATGATGAATGTCGTATGTTTTTTCACAGTAATCCTTAATGCTGACAAGGATTTCATTTAAGTTAACACCAGCCTCAGCTATTACATGGCAAGTCAATACAGTTTTACCAATTGTGATGGCCCAAACATGCAGGTCATGAACATCATCAACTCCTTTGATACATTTAAGACCATTTTCAAGACTACCAATATTAATCTCACTTGGTGTCCTCTCCATCAATATACAAGTAATGTCTCTAAGCATTGGTATAGTAGCAGCAAGAGCAAAAATAGAAAAGACGATGGTACAAACCAGATCGACTACCATCCACTTGGGCTTCGCCCATATGATCGATCCGGCAATCATCACCCCAACTGATTGAATCAGATCAGCCATGACATGCAAGTAAGCCCCTTGAACATTTATGTTCAGTCTTTCGGTCTTCTCTGGCATACTAGCAACCAAACTAGTACTCTCTTCTTTGTTCCTTGCGCATAATTCTTCCTTCTCGTGATCTGTATCTGTGCAAGCATGATGAGAATTAGAATGAGAATGACGATGAGAATTATCATGACCATGACCGTGACCGTGTCCATGTCCGTGTCCGTGACCGAGCCATACGACCATAATGAAGTTGATCATAAAACCGAGTGCAGCAATTGCAAACATGAGCTTCCCATTAACTGTTGCATTTTTATGAAGAATTCTGTCAACTGCTTCGTAAATTAACATCCCACAGATGAGCCAAATTAGTTGTACAGATATAAGGGCCCCGAGGACTTCAAGACGATTGAATCCAAAAGACTGGTGTGAAGTGGCATCCCAACTTGAAGCCCACATGGTGAAAAGGGAAAGAGAGATTCCGGCAATGTCAGTCAGCAAGTGCGCTGCATCTGTAAGAATCGCAAGGCTGTTGGCCTTTATGCCTCCTACTACCTCAACTACCATAATAATTATATAGAAAATTATAAGCCCGCATAGTTTCACTATCGATTTTGATCGTTGGTTTGACGCTAAATTATCATACTCTTTTGTTGAGAATGCACAAACATGATTGCAATGTAGCAGCAAAGGAGGATCACTATTTTCTTCAAACGCTGCTGTCATCTCAACTTCACGATAATCTTTTCTCAAACTGGAGACTTCCTGGTATTCCATTTGCTTGGATTAAATTAATTAGAAATTTAAAAACCAAAAGTAAAAGTAAATTAAAAGCATATCACCATATAATACCTTTACAAATAAATAGAGTTCGCCCAAACCATCAACTTTTTCTTTATCCAATGAATATGTAGAATTTTTCAAATGTAATTTTTAAAATGAACAAGTCATATCTGAAATTAAGGATGGAGCAATCACTGGTCATGGTCTCTAATAAACCCCAAGCCCAACAGTAGCTTCACAAGTGTTATGCAAAACCCAGTACCATCACATTTGGTATTGTATGCTTTAAGGAGCAAAAAGTAGCCATTCCCACCAGAAATTTTCAAGTCAGTAATTACTTTGTTGGAGAGTGTGATCAAGGTATGCAAATCATCAAATTCACATAGAAACATGGCTGATGCCTGATTCTTTTTAAAATCTCTCGAGAATTGTCGCACAACGGGATTTACTTGACCTTTAACTAGTCCCATGAGAAATTTTACAACTTATGGTGAATATTCCAAGCTTTTTGGCAACTGTACCATCCAATTTATTGGAAAAAAAATCATACAAACAAAATTTACAAATCCAGTGAACTGCAGCATTCTTGATTACAATTAGTGTAACTTGCAAGTGCCAGTAATAGCATTGTTTGGAAATTCCATGACTTGTATTGTAGCAAGGGTGCACTTCGATTGAATATCCAAAAAAAGAGATTTGGGATGGGAAAGCTCATACAAGCCTCGAGGACTTAAAGACTTCAAAGCACACAATTAAAGAGTCAAATGATAAAGGCTAAGGAAAAACTCAATAAGAAACTTCATTAACAAGGAGGATGCCAACTTGCCAAGTAACAACAAAACCAAAATGCCATGGGTAGAGCCATTTGGGATCATGAAGTAGACCTCAGAATATTTTTAGCAGGTTAATCTCGGTTGACCAAGAGTAAGATTGGTTGATCGTTTAGCTTGTTTAAAGTCATTTCTTCTTTTCTTCTCGGGGTCGCTTTCCTTCCCTCCCAATCAAAAGCTACCAGCTTTGTTCACCTCAGGGCGAGACTTGCTACGACTCCCTGACCTTCCAAAAACTGTAACTCAGGATCTAATTTGAATCTTTAAGTGAAACCAATTTCAAATGAAACTAGACTTCTAGAGTTTTGGACACAAATTTCACCCAAATTAGAGACAAAATGATCGAGTTATGGTTGTTCCAAGTTGGTCCTATGGTGCTAGTAGAAATTTAGGGGGCCTAATCGACCACACTTAGTCCTAGTTGACCAAAACTTGGTTCTAATTGACTAGAAATGCTTCTTATTGATTAGGATGTCTCAGAATTAAAAATAAATAAATAAATTGGTTGTTGGCAAACGCCTATTATATATTGAATATATGAGATGAATGTTAATTATTGAACATATCATTGATATGATCATAACATGTTAACCGTTATTCAACAAGAGTTTTCTCCATTCAAGTAAATGAAAAAGAAAGTTTAATTTCACCAATCCACAATCACAGCCACACAAATGGCATCTTCCTCCTCACCAAGCTGCAGTAATGCGCATTCCTTGACTCTAATCCTCATTAATCAACTAGAACTTCCATTTACTAACATGTAGCACATACCCTTATATCTTCAAAAGCATAAAACAATGGTCAAAAACCCCAAACAAAATCGACTTTGCAAGCACAAAAATTTGAAGTCCTCCTAAACCACAACATTCAATTACAGCAACACGGAATCAACAAGAACTTTTTACCACGCTAATTCCAATGAGTACACAAGGAAAAGACGCAGAGCATAATAACAAATGATAATTCTCAAACACCTACTCAAGTATTCCAACCCTAAACTACCAATCACACAATACAATTTGGATTCGAAATCAAAGCAATAAATAGCGAGCATACGAGAACAATACCTTGGCAGAATTGGATCCGATCGCGGAATCGGAGTGACTTCCATTAGAATTATCCTGATTGCCGTAGTCCTCGTACGAGCAGAGAATGTCATCCGTGGTGGCGAAATCGAACCCGTTCGCAGCAGAGTTGTCGTTACGAACCGATGATCCGGAAGCCATGCTTAGGGTTCGAAAATGCGAAGCGCAGAGAGAGTGAAAAGCTAGGGTTTGCAGAGACGACGATTGAGAAAAACAAGAAGAGGTTCGTTTCGATCGATGTTAGCTAACCAAGCCTGAATGAATGAAAGAGGAGACAGAGTTTCATTTCATATTCAAATAATTATACCAATGTGCTGACAACGCTTTTTTGCATTCAAAATTTATAAATACGTTTAATCAAAAACTTGCCCATCACCGTAGCATGCACGTAATAATTATAAATATTTATATTTATTTTAGATTTTTTTAATATATAAATTATGTTTTTTAAATTTTTTTTATAAAAATAATTTAATAATTTTATCATTGATCATAGTGTTTAAGAGAATTTGAAAAAGGTACTGCAATAGCTATGGATGGATTGTATCTATAATTATTTGTATGAGGGGATTTTAAATGCTGATTAAAAGATTTTGACCAAATCAATAAATGCAGGCATGTGGAAAGATATATGGATTGAAAAATGTTAATAAATGCTGATCAGGAGATTTTGACCAAATCAATAAATGTTAAGGTTTTTTTTAAAATCAAAAATCAAGAAATTTAGATTGAAATATTGGAGCTCCACAAGGCTTGGGGTTAGAAACCCCATTTTCCTTCATATATAGATTTTAATTTTTATTATATTTTAATGTAAATTTATTAATAAGAATAATAAATAGTATTACATTTTAAATTTTTTTTCATGATACATTATAATCATATATACGTATTTTTCATCTTCTTTCTCAAATTTTAATTATTTTCTTTTTCTTTCTCATTGCAAAATTCCAAACCACCCCATCAAAAACTCACCATTATAATCAATATCATTATTTTTTATCTTTGCGAATAGAAGAAAGTGTAAACAAAATCAAATGATAGATAAAAATAATAATAATAACTATTTTTTGAAACTACCCATCAACGAAAAGGTAAGTATTCATATTAATATTAAAGTATAATTCTTGATTTTTGTTCTTTTTTATATGTGAAAATGAATATTCAACATGTTTAACGTCATTGTTATTCAGATTTTCAGGTCCAAACAAAGTCAATATGTTCAAATCTGAAAATCCAAATCAAATAATATTGTTCGGTATTGTAAATCTGAACGTGATGAGTTTGTTCTCATTTAGGTATACCTTCAAAGGTCATTGGAGAAAAAATTATAAGATGTAGTAAGAGTATAAAATCTTAAATAATTGAACTGAGTATACTGAGAAATTAGGAGTATTTAATAATTTTTTAAATGTAAATAAAATCCCCCGTTAAATAAAGGTCAAATAAGGATAATCTTACAATAAAACCCTATCTGTAAATTGGGTCAAACCTAGTCCGACCCACTTTTCCAATCTTCCATGCTCGGGCTGGCCAGGTGAATTTCTCTTGAAAGTAGGTCGGGTCATTTTGGGGGATTTAAATTCAGAAATTTTAATTTGTATTATATTTTAATATGAATTTATTAATAATGGTGACACATATTAAACCTTAAAATAATTTTTTTCTTCATGATACATCATAATCAGTTATTCATATTCAAATCATCTTCTTTTCTAAGAGATCAAAATTATTTCTTCTTATTCTTGTTCTTTTCTTCTTCTTCTTCTTCCTCCCTCTAAAACTCTAATAAACCCTACCAAAACTCACCATCATCATTAACATCATTTTTTTTTATTATTATTTTGAAACTCTAAGCCCTAGAAGAAAGTTCGAACAAAATCAAATAATGAATGAGAGTTATACGGGAAAGAAATAAACCTTCTCGTATAATCCTGTTGATCAAGTCTACACTCCTCCGTGCGACGTCGCTTTACTACTTGAAAATACAAATGTGAGCTAGCCGGCGGATGTGTGCCGGAAACTTCTCCGATGCCTAAGTCAGCAAACTAGACAAATAGACAAAAGTTCTGTGTATTCGGGAATCAAAGTTGCGTTACCTCTCCATAGGTGATGTTTGTGAGCTTTTATAGGTTCCGTGTGGCACAATCCCAGTAAGACTTTTATTCCTCCATGCAGAGTCCTCCTAGGATTCATACTCCTGAAAGATAATGCTTATCCTTCAACACCCCCCTCGCTACTTTAACCAAGTGAGATGGTTTTACCATGGCCGGACTACCATACGACCGAAATAACATTGCCATGCTACACTAATTGGAGTGACCGACCTAAACGTTAGTTCGGCTCTTCCTTGCCTTTCTCCTATCTCGGTTTCATATGCCAAGACCGAGCTATCCATAGAAGAGTTAAGCCAAACTAACCCAAAAAACCAAGCCCAGAAGAGGGCTCATCATACCTCGGTTCCTCTTGTACGAATCGTGGTACGTTCAAAACCGAACCAATCTTTGAGGAAGGTTTAGACCGAGCTAGTTACACTGCACCATGACCGGTATAAACTCAACGCACCTTTAAACCGGTCTAACTACAAAGCATCCTTCGACCGGAACAACATTAAGCCTCCCTTGGACTGGACTAACTTCTGGGTTTGGGACCGGACAAACTTTAAGCCTCTTCAAGACCGGAGTAACTTTATGGCCTTTTTACTCAGCCCTTCGTATTGAGGCCCATAACGGCCTAGCTCGGCCCAATTTGCACATAAATTACCCTCTCAAGAGTAATAATCAAAATAATTTTTTGAATCAACCCATCAAAAAAGAGGTATGTATTTATATAAAGGGGTTTCACAATTTTTGTAGAGTACCATCAATTATTTTCTATATCGTTTTTTTAACAAAAACTAAAGGCCCCAGTAGTTAAATTAATAATAACATATTATTGAAGTTGTTCTTATTTTATCATTTAAATAGTACATTATTTGAGAATTACTTTTTTATTAGTACCTGATGCTTATGTGCTTATAAGTTTGATTTTTACTTTTTTATGATGTAAATTTTTTTTTTTTCTGTATTGAAAAGTTTTATAATACTTGTGTAAAAATTTGATTTTTTGTTGTATTTATAATGCTTATGTGCTTATAAGTTTGGTTTTTTTTCCTGTACTTAAGAATTACTTTTTGTATTAAAAAGACTCTGTTTGGTAAGCATCTGAAAATATAGTTCTACCCATTGATTTGAGTGTGTTGTTTGTTTCGAGCTTTCAAATCATAATTCTACACCCATTTCTCAAAATTCAATTCAAAATATAATCATTACTTTTCAAAACTCATAACCAAATACATAATTCAAAACTCTTTTCAAAACTCAATTCAAATCAATATTTTAATTTTTTAAATATTTAAATATTTTAATATTTTAATATTTAAATATGTTATGATTTTTTAAATTTTTAAATTTTTTGAATTTTTTAAAATATCTTAATTTCAAAATATTTCGATTTTAATTTTTTAAATTTTAAAATATTTTATAAAAATATTTTTAAATATTTTAATTTTTTTGTTATGTATTTGGTTACGATTTGAGTGTAGAGTTGCGAAGGTAGTATGGAGTTTCGAGTTATGTGTTTGGTTATGAGTTTTAAAAATAATTTCTTAATTGAGTTTTTTTTTATGTGTTTGGTTATGATTTGAGTTTAGAGTTGTTCTTAAATTTAAAATATTAACATTTTAAATTATTTAAAATTTTTGAATATTTAAATTATTTAAATTTTTACGATTTAAATTTTTTGAATATTTATTTTAATTTTTTACTCATTAAATTTTTTAGATTATTTAAATTATTTAAATATTTATAATTTAATTTTTTTGAATATTTATTTTGAAAAAAAATTATTTCCTTTGTAGTATTTTCAATTAAAAAATTGATTAATGTTATTTTCTGTTAATAATAATTTTTTTTAATTGAATTTTAAAAAGAATTGTTTTATAAGTGTTGATCAGAATTTTCAATAGTGTGAAAGTAGTGTGTTTTGTTATGAGTTATAATAATTTGAATTAAGTTTTAAAAACTCTTTCCAAAACTCATAACCAAACAAATTTTCTTACTTCACATGTCAAATCAAACTTTCAAAACTCAATTCCACACTCAATTCAACACTCTATTCAAAAACCATAACCAAACAAATTTTCTACACTCAAATCATAATTCCACAACTCACAAACTCAAAATACAACTCATACTCTCAAATTATATTTATAAAACTCTACCAAACGCAACCAAAATTTTTTAAATAGTACAATTTTTTTAATTTATTTATTATTTGAGTTTACCAAGGGGTAATTTTGAAAAAATAATAGAATATAATAAGAATAAAATAAATTTTTAAATAATTAAATAAAATGAACTTAAAAATTGAAAATACTTAATAATTTTTTTAAGTGTAAATAGAATTCCCGGGTTATTTTCAAGAAGTGAGAGCCCTGCGGGCCACATGGCCTACCGTCAAAGCTTGGCGGTCCAATTTTACAAGAACCAAATTTCTATATGGCAGGTCCGGTTTGCAGTCTTTTTCAATTCCAGTCAAAACAAAATGAGAAAAAAGGGTTTATCAAGAGCACAATGTCACATTCCGCTGAATTACCAATACAAAATTACCTATAAAAAGGAAGTCTCAAAGAGGGGAGGTTAAGGGAATATTCTGAAAGCTTCTGGAAGACTTGAGAAAATATGAAGACCATGCAGGATGCTGGAAGTTTCTAGAACTCCTTAGAGTCTTGTAGACAATTGTACATAATTCTAGAAGCTAGTACATAAGTCTTGTATATTCTAGAGTAGGTTCTTTTGAGAGGATGAGGGAAGGATCTAGAATCCCCTCCATCCATGTAGATCTAGAATAGTCTATTAGATATCGTGGGAGGAAGTGTCTAGAACACTCTCGACTAGTATAGTTCTAAAATGTTCTATGTAGCCTATAAAAGGGAGAGGGTCTCATTTGCCCAAACCCATCCAAGTAGACTCAAGCAACCAAGAGTTGTAAAGCTTTCTCTCAAGAATGAATACAAGGCATTCTCTCAAACTCTCTTGTGTTCTTCTAACGTCTCTTTCCTACATGTTTGTGAGTTAGGCTGACTTAGCATCATCAAGTAAGACTTGAGATTGTCTAAGTGCCGCACGAATAGCTTGGAAACAACCAAGTCCGTGACAATAAGCTCTTTCTTTTTCGGGTCTCATTTGGAAGAAAAAGCCTTCGCATTCCTAATCCGGTGGGGCATATTGCTTT
Organism: Camellia granthamiana; assembly: GCA_036172215.1. Lineage (NCBI taxonomy): Eukaryota > Viridiplantae > Streptophyta > Magnoliopsida > Ericales > Theaceae > Camellia > Camellia granthamiana. The sequence goes on along the minus strand of CM069906.1, from coordinate 138,691,474 downwards.
CTTTGCCCCAGCTTAGTGAATCGCATCTCCGCGCAACAACGTTGTTTGTTTCGATGGGAAGGCTCTATTTGATTTGGTTTGGTTTACAAATTATGTTGTTTGATATATTTTTTTTAAAAATTCAAAATCAAATTAGTGAAAAAAATAATAAATAAAAAATTCATTATTTTTATATAATTTTACATTTTTTGAGGGTGAAAATAATTTTCAAAAAAATGCATTTTAGTATTTATATTTGTCAAATTAATGTGTACTTTTTAAGAAAATTGAGGGCTGGTTTGGGGTGTACTAAAAAAGTGCACTTTTTGGCTTTTTGGACTAAAAAAGTTGAGAAAAAAATATGGAGGTTTGGGTTAACTTTTTGGATTTTTTTGGAAAAATGTGTATTAAAAAATTGTATAAAAAGAGTGTGTAAGAGATGATTTGAAAGGGGTGGGGCCAGCCGTTGAAACTTTTTGCCGTGTATTGGAGTTGGGAATTATTGGGTGAATAGTGAACAAAGCAGTGGACGGTTTTGTTTGGCTTGTGGGGGCTATCACGGGTCCTGTTTTGATAATCTGAACCGTTCAATATGTGTAACTCGTCGAACACTATGTACCTATAAAAAATCACGTTAATCGGATATTGATAGCTATCTGATCAGATTTATTTAATTTTCAATCATTAATTATAACACCATCCATTTGTTGTAGATAACTGATTTGATCATATAGTTACCGATATCCGATCAATGTGATTTTTTGTAGACATATAGTAATCGATGATTTCTACACATTTAACGGTTCAGATTATCAAAACGGGACCCGTGATAGCCCCCACAGGCCAAACAGTGGTGTGTGTGCAAATCACACCCAACCATTTCCTACTCTGCACTGCCGCTGCACTTCTAGCAGACCCGTGGTCCATTCGGCGTCCTTTTTGACAGAAAAAATTATTATTATTATTATTTTTTTTGGTGAATAGTGATGTATTTTTGGATTTTGGAGTAACTTTTTGACTTTTTGTCTGAATTAGGTCACCCCAAACCAGGCCTGAGTATGAAATTGAAATCAAATAGATTTTTTGTGATTTTTGATAGCACATCAGACAAGGTTTTTAGTAGATTTGGTTCATAAGTTTTTAGTTAACATAAGAAATCTTGTTGATTTAACCTAAGGGGTGTGACAACTTGGTAAGGTCAACACATAAGTCTTGAGATCCCATGTTTCATTCTTCTTGAGAACAGCCATTCGGGCGACATCACATATGGTTGGAATGACGCACCTTTCAGGCCTAGGCAAATCGTACCCAGTGTTAGGAGTATGGGTTCGAATCTCCAATTGTGTGCGAGTTTACGACTTATTGCTACGTGGATAATTGCTTCTGTTATATATGTAGCACCACCTACGGATGACTTCTGAGATCCTAGCTTCTTAAGATCTAACCCTAGAGGTCACCCCCCTCTGTAATTATGTTTTGTTCTTTAATAGATTAAGTCTTGTTTTAAATTATTTTTTTTCTCCACATATATGATCTAATGGATGTACCCAAACAAATAAACGGTTTGTATCATCAAAATTAGCTCTGAAATAGGCTTCATCACAACAACCAACCCAATTCCCATATGTTATTATTAATAGTGGTTTTGAGTTGCCAAACTATTTATTTATTCTTTTTCACCTTAAAATGTCTTGACATTCATGGTATACATTCATTTTTGATAAAATTTAATTTTTTCATTATCTTTTCTTCAACATCTATAAAAAAAAGAGCAATATTAGATATAAAATTATATAAAATACAAATTTTCAATTTTATGAAATTGTAAAATTTCGTAGTTTCTATATTGTGAAATTTCACAATTCCGAAGCTGCCAAATTGCACAAATTTTATGTTTGAAAAAAGTAAAAATTCTCAACTTTTGTATTTGAGAAGCTGAAAAATTCATAATTTGTACATAAAAATTATGAAATCTTACAGTTTTTATACTAAAGTTTGAAAATTAATGAAAACTATAAAATTTATTAGTTCTTTTAAAATAGCAAAATTTCTCAAAATTTTCTTCAAAATTTTGTATTGAATTCTTAGTTTTGTGTTTAAGAAAGTAGGATTGACTGGTAAAAAGCTTAAAAACTTAAGCCTGTAAGTTAGGGTTATGCAAAATATCACCCAATCCGCTAAAACTGCACTGATCCAAATCAATCTGCGCCGCTCTAACTGCTAACCGTGGTTTAAACTTTAAAATTTATAATTCGCCAACCGAACCGTTCCGCTTCGCTATAGTTAATACATATATATTTTTTAACTTCCAATGAAATATCAATGTAAAAATGAGTGTGAAAGAGATTTAAGATATGAAATTTATTACAAATTAGTGGTTATATATATGAAACATATTATGTAAAATTATTTTGTGCTATATATCTAAAAAATATTATACAAATTAGTGTTATATATTATGCAAATGTATGATAATTAGTTAGAATATTCTTCAATCCACCAATCCGTAAAAAATCGCCCAAACCGCAATTTGTCAATCTGCTAATCCACTAACCCATTAACCCACTATTCGGTTTGTAATTTTATTCTCAAATCACCCGAACCGTACCGCGCACACCCCTACAGCCCATCTAATGTATATTAAGATCCATTTATTTTATTCTTTATCCGATGTAAAACTCCACCTTTACACATGCTCTAACACATAACCATCACAGGTCCGGCCCTAAATGAATGTCTAAATCTCAAGCCCACCCACTTAATCCAATAAATATGAACTACTATTTTTTTTTTTTCCCCTCTTGAAGGCCTATTAAATTATTTAAACCCTTTTAATAATTATTTGAATTTAAAATATTAATAAAATTCAATTATAAAATAAATATAATCTTTGAAGAAGTGAAATAGTTTAACCTATAGAAAAAAGTGTATACATATGTATATTTTTCTTTATCTTTTATTATTATTTTTATTTATTTTGTAACTAAACAATATTTATATTAAAATTAATATTTTCTAAATGGGCGGTTTGGACTAGACTGGGCCAAAACTCTTTATTTCAAGTCCAGTCTAAAAATTAAATGGGCTAAAAAATTTTGTTTAGCTTACCCCTATGGGTTAAATATTTTTTTTCCAAGTGCTAAAAATATGGAGTTAGGCTGAGTGGGTTTGGGCAAGGGCATCGGGCCGATAACCACCCCTACTTTGTTAGGTTATTTTCAATTGAACATGGATCATTTAAATTTCATATACCTATCTCTTATATCATATTGTCCCTTCTTTGATTCAAATGCTATAATACTTCCAAGCTACTCAATTTGCGTCAAAGAGTTCTAAATATTGTTAGAATTATGAAGGCATCCAACCAAGGATGAAGCTAAAGGCTTGCCTCTTTACTATAGTATTAGCTGGTAATTATTTTCAAATTATCTATATGTATTTACAAGTTTTAAGTGATTCTTCCCTTTAGATTTAAAAAATATAATAATAATAATTTAACTGACAGTCTCTATATATATATCTATAAAACATGGGCTCAAAATCTTAAAAAAATTAATTAAAAAAAATATTAATTATCCATTATAAACCTTTATATATAGAGAGAGAAGAAAAAAGCGAACAAGTCAATAAATTACTTAAATTACATTCATTGAGACCATTAGACTATATAAACCAACAGTGGTGGAGTTAGAAAATTAAATTAGAGGAGGCACTTATTAATTACAATATCGGAAATTTTTACAAAAATATTTCACGCAAGTTTTTACGATTGATTTCGAGAAATATCAAAAAAATAATGTTATTTGTAACTAATGTATCATAGACAATACAAAAAAATATGGATATAAGTCTTAAAATAAATTATATAATGATAAATTTTTTTTATACAAAATTTGATTAAAAATTCAATATAATGGTAATACCAAGTCATCATTAATATGTGATATTACCAACTAATAGTACATAAACACATAGAGAGTGAACCTCACATGTGAAATGCAACTAACAATCTAATAAATTTCATATCTTTATAGTGAGATTACTTATACTTGCATATCAATAATAATGAAATCACCGTTACATTAAAAAATTTTCATAGATAATATGATTTATAGTAGTCTTTTCATTTTCAATTAAAACAACCATTATTGTTCTCATAATTTTTAAAATGTCATTGACATTTCACTTTAATAATATTTTTGTAATTTTTTTTATTTGAAATATTTTCTTTATGTTTGTAATTTTTTTTTTAAAAAAAAAATTCAAAATTCATGGGGGGCACGTGATCCCCCGGGCCTTCACTTCCTCCGCCACTGTGAACCAATGTTGAGTAGCTTAAAGAAACAATATAAAAAGTGAAAATTATCACATACATTAGTTTAAGTTACATTTTTATAGGATATTAGGCTGAAGATTGTTCTTTAGAATTGTACACAACACATTAGTTTCTAAAGAATTTTATATGTATATACATATTGAGATAAGCGTAAATATTGTTTGAAGGGTAAATTACACTTTGTCCCCTTTAAATTTCAAAGTTTTCCCAGTTTGGTTTGCCCTTAATGGTTAAAGTTTTTTCCCACGATAAAAATGCCACATTGGCAACTACGTGACATAAACTTAGATATATTTGTAATTTTTCTAAATTTACTTCAACTTGCAACACCTAAGTATGTATTTTTAGAATTTTAGAAGCATCTAAACTAAGACTATCTGACGAACAGTGGAGAGCCCTCTAACAAATAATATGAATAGCAGTCTTAAATGCATATGATTTCTGTGCACAAAATGCATAGAAGTTCTCACATCGAGGGTGTGTCCTATACATGTGAACGTTTATGTGTATTCTGTGTACAAAAATTCTGTGTAAAAAGTATTTTTCCAATAAGAATGACTATGCTATATGAACAAGCACATGCATTATTTTAGACAATCATGTCTATACATAAATAGAGAAACGTTGAACTTGGCTCTTACTTGGACAACTGCCTATTACGCAAACAGTGAAACATTTGGAAGACACATTCATGGTTATGTTGTCCATCATTACCTTTCACCCAAGAGCTCCTTTCATGTCAATGGGAATTGCATAAGTTTTGAACCAACCCACATGCAAATGCAAACAAACCAACTTATTATTGAAAATTCATTAGATATGAAAACACCTTCAATATGTTTCACAACCACCCTTTGCCACGTTGATCAATGTGGGAGTTCTTTGACATAACCAAGATTGCAATTGATTTGATAATTCTACAAAATAGATATATATATATTCATTTATACTCATTTTATAGGTGATATATATTTGTTTACTAAATTACGTTTGATGAGATTATGAATACAATGTGATTAAGTGACAAGATTATTGATATGATGGTATTAAGTTAAAGACGTAAGATAAATTGTGTTTGTTAGTTTGATGAGATTATGAATATACAATGTGATTGAGTGAAAAGATTATTAATGTGATAGTATGAAGTTAAAAACGAAAGATAAACTATGTTTATTTGTACCACAGTGTAGTTCTTGGGATTAAGTGTGTGAAATTATACAAAAGTCTTTATTATATAAAAGACGACTTTGTTGTTTTTGTAAAATGAAAGAAAAGATAGTCTTTTAACTACTATTCTCATATGATTGGAAGTGATTATAATAGAAATCTCACCTCCCCATAGAATTCTTAATCACTTTCGTGGAGGGAATTAATAGTTTCAGGGAACTTTTAGGCTCGTTTTGTTTTCAAAGTTTGGTTGGTTGGGACTATGAAGATTGAGGGAATTATTACTATGGTGGTATTAGGTTTGAAATGTAAAACAAATTGTTTTTGTCTGTGTAGTAGTAATTTACATAAAAGTTCTCAATATATATGAAAATGTAATTTTTTTATTTTTATAAAGTGGGATATAATAAATTTTTCACCTCCAATCCCACATTGGATTGTGAAATTAACCATGCCATGGGATTGCCAATACCCTTTGGAATGGGGGGAGGGATTCGTAGTTCGATGGTATGACATTGCTGCAAAACAAACATAATTTATGTGAAATTCACCAAATTGTTAATTCAATCCTACTACTTTTTAACTAAAACAAATGAGGCCTTAGCCCAAGGCTTTTGTTCCAACAAAAGTACATTTTTTTTGTTTGACTCGTGGAATTACAGATCCAATCCCAAGGCCCGTAGACTAATTTATGTGGTAAATTTTTTTTGCTCCAAATTTCATATCTCTCTCATATTGATTTTTACTTTGATATTTTATTAAAAGTAAAAAATTATATATATTAATTATGGCTGAGCGTAACGATTTTAAAAACAGATTATAAATTTTAAATCGCAAATCAAACTAACTTGCAATTAACAGGTAAATTGATATGGATTGAATGATTTTAACAAATTGAGTGATATTTTGTACAACCCTAATTATCTATGAAAATGATACCCACCCTAGCTATTCGCCAACCGTTGTCCTTCCACGAGTTACAAATATGTACCGACTTATGCTTTCAAAAATATTGCTTCACACACACAAATAATTTCTCATCAAAGGCCCAACTCTAATCTTCTAAAACACTTCCGCGTTAATAAATTTTTATCTTCTTCACTACAATGGGAAAATTGTTCACATATTTTCCAGCATATATGAAAAGACGGATAAATTTAGAAATACAAACATTAAATACAGAATAAAACACATATGTCTCGTATGAGCTGGGTCTTACATGTAAGTTTCACATGATGTGAGACCTACCCAATGTGAAAAATATGTGTCACATTCTATATTTGGTATTCATGTTCCTAACATTACTTATAAAAGGCTCCTCATTGGACCGTCATGTCTAGTGACGTGAGATGAATCTCATAATGGACCCTATATATGCTGTGCAACTCACTTTTTACCCTACAATTATTAGTCACTAAACCAACTAAGATTAATCTAATTAGCCACCGTGACTCTCTTCATGGCTTAATCCCAAGGAGGGTGTCATTAATTCAACTCTCCTTAAGGGGGAGTTAAATTATGAGGCAAATACTCTGTGCTTTGCAATGGTAAGGAGACTAACTGGCATAGGTACTGATCTAACAACTAACAATTGGCTTTCACCAATAAATAAATAAATAAAATTATTAGTCATTGTGATTACAGAGTAGTCTATATATGTATACTAGAGGTTTACACTTGCAACGTGCATAACTCAAGAAAAAGTAATAGTATAAAAATAATAATAAAGAAAAATACACATATAGCATATGTTTTCTAAGTGATAAGGATCATCTTCACTAAACCTATGATCGCACTTTGGAGTCTTATCCTCCTCTTAATATAAATTTTATATAAACTCCAACTATATGGATATTTTTAAAAGAATCTAAAATGTAAGACATTGTATCAACACCATGAGGAACCTTCACATATGTAATAGTATAAATAATAGTACAGATACGGGTCATGCTATTATATTCACCACTTTTAAAAGTGGTGTACCATATATAAGTTATAACATTTGTAATGTTAATCATTACAATTGTCATAACTGAACAGTACATAAGGTATAACCAATAGACATTTTTCAATCATAATAAGTCAAAACTAACAAGATAATGAGTCAACCAAACACAACCTAAGAAAATTTATGTACACCAATTAAAGGACATGTACAACCATCTACTTTGATCCATAATGGACCCTTCATGCTTTTTGCTTATGTATCACATTTTTAAGACTTGATCAACCCTACTCTAATTTATTTCAAGAGACAATTTAGATAATGTGAGGCGTCTACTTTAATCCTTATTATTATTATTATTATTATTATTATTATTATTGAGAACTATGAAAAGCATGTATCCACTTCAATCCTTATTTCAATTCATTTAGGATGGATCCCATACTAAACCCCACATTGTGTGGACTCACCACCTTCTTTTTTTTCTTTTTCTTTTTTTTTTCACAATTTACTCGAGAGAAGCCAGACCCTTCCCTTTGACAAATATCTTTTATTTTTTAAGACTATTTCTTCAAAGAGAAAATTTATGTACAACACTTAGAAGATGCATCTTTCTTCAAACAGAAAATTTATGTACAACAATTAGAAGATGCATCCACTATAATCGTCGTTGAATCGCATAGTGAACCTGACAAGTTTTTTGGACTCAATTTTTCTCCCCTCACAAGTTACTAGTGACTGGAGAGAGGCAAAACCCTCACCTTTCTTCCTATATATGCCATGATTTTAAGACATGATCTACCCAACTCTATTTCTTCTAAGAGAATTTACATACAATAGTTATAAGATATATACAACTATCCACTTCAACTATATTTCTTGATCCTCACAAATGACATCAATCCATCTGCGTAAGTTTTCACATGTAAGCCGAAAGAAAAGAGGTATATAACTTGTTTTCATGAAAAATAGAAATGATATTGAAGCTCCTACACAAGGGAAGCTCATGAAACTCCAGAGAATCATCCCAGGAGGATGAAAAATGAACACGAGAGTGTTGTTTGAAAGAACAGCAAATTACATTCGACTACTCGAACTCCAAGTAGGTTATCTCAAGAATATGTGCACTTTCTTTCAAGTCTAAGAAGATAGGAAGATTCTACAGGTACTTGGATAGAAACCCAAGTGAAGATTTCTGAGAAAAAGTACCAGTATCAATCATGTATTCAAAGTTCTGACTAGAAGACGAAAAAAAAGCACCATTTAAATAAACGTAGTTCGTAACATTTTCTAGAAATATTTTCAAGGTGCTAGAATTGCAGGACAATAAGATGCAAAACTAAGAGCATTACTGAATGTGTGTATGTTTCATGGCTTGTTAATGCTATGAAGAGACAAGGAAAACAAGAGAATTTGGAGTCATCCAAAGCAAGTGATACATATTTTCAGTGTGTTGCTCATCTCCTAAGCAAAGGTACATGAAATGCGAATTTTTATTTTAAGAATAAAACAGATCAAGACAATAAGGTGTATGACAACAGACAGTACCTAGTACACAATGATAGAGATAATGGTACTGACAAGATTTGAACTGAGAACCTTCTGAAACTAGATGTCCGATACTACATTAAATCACCAATTATCCCCAAAACATAAACTTCTAGGAAATGAACTCAATAATGTCTATCAAGCTAACAAATGCAAACCCCCTTCATCCCCTGTTACCAAGAACCACTGTAGGGTTAAATCAAACCCAATTTTTTTATGCTTAGCTTGCATTCTTAGCTAGTCATTTATTTACATGGCTTAGGTATAAGTTAGCTCAATAAAGTAATCTAAAGACTACGGTACGAAGGCTCAAATCGAGCATAAGTGTAGTCCCTATACAAACAGAACAATTGTACATAAAACTAATACAAAAATGATGTGACCAGTTTTGATTTTATCACTTTAAAAAAAAAGACCCGTTAACATAACCAAATTCCTAGAAACAGCTCATCTCCCGCCAACATCGTTTAAAGTTTGATGGTTTAGATAATACCATTTACAAATCCAAAACAAGAGCCAAGTAGAAGATACACATGGATTGTCCCATCTCACTGTAGATACAAGGAATCTCACAACATTTGACACTACAAGTTAAGATCCATGAAAAAGCACAAGAAATAAAAAGCGAAAAAAAAAAAAAAAAAAAAAAAAAAGTGGAATAATCGCAGAACCAAAGACAAACACACTAATAGTGCTCCACAGTAGAAATTGGACAAGGGTCTAGGTGGCTTCTTGCAGGTGATTAGATGTTGTGATTATCCCAAAAGATGATAAAAATTATCTCAAATGGCAAAAATGGTTCCTCCTGCATGTGTGGTTGCTTTCAGTGTTTCAAGTTTTGAACATCCAAAGAATACTTATGCGTTGGGGATCGAGAATCCCGCCCTAGACCTTCCAGAAATTATGCCAAGCAGAAAAACACACCACACTCAAGAAGACACCATATTTAACGTGGTTCGGCCTCAATGCCTACGTCCATGGGAGAGTAGCCGGTTATCACTATAACAATGGAGAGGTTACAGAAAGATTACAAAAGAGGAGGAACTCACACTCTCCCTACTCACCCACTCACCCATCTCCCTCGCTCACACCGAGAGAGACGGTCTCTCCGCCTCACATCTCTCACTCTCTTTGCTTTGCTCTCTCTCTCTTTCTCTCCTTCTCTCACCCTCTCCATTTATACACATAATGGTAGGAGAGAGAGCTTTCCATGTGAGCTGGCTGCCAACCCTTTTCTTCTCCTTTCGGTGGCCGTCCATTACGGCTTGTTGGTTGGCATATGCTGCAGCACATGGAGAAGAGAATCACCCCTCACATGGGGTGATATCTAACAAATCACCCCCTCAACCCATGTGAGGTGATCCACTGCACCCACTGTTGCTAATCTTTTCACGCTCTATTACGCCCAACATAATTTGCATCTCCTCACTGAGACCCTTGCATCCCTTGAAGCTACAGATAATACACCAGAGATATAAGAGGATGAGGGAATCCTACATCCTCAACTCAACTCACACCACCCTCTGATTTGGAGAGAGCCTTTGCTCCTATCTCCCACAGATCTCTTCCACGCTTCCTGTCTCGGATGTCTTCACTTGCTATGCTTGAACTTGCGTAACCAAGGTATCCGACACCCCCTGATTGGATGTCCTGCACCCCCTGCCAAGGATGCCCTTGATTGACATGCATCACCTAGCACGACCAGTCATTGGAGTAATAGAAAACTCGTTGTTTGTTCCATCAACGCCCTTGGTTTTCTTTGCTCGGAGCTCTTCCTCTGAACTATCAGCCTTTGCCCTCTGCACTTCTGAACAACCTCCTAGCGTTCCCATACGCTTGTCGTCTGTGCCTTTGCAATCCCTGATTTGCTGTTCAGTAGATTGATGGTTGACAGTAGCTCCATCTGTCAAAGCATCGTCAGCTATGCAATTTTGCATAGTGCTCGCACACATGGCTTCTGGTCTCCTTGCGTCGAGCTTGCTTGAGAGATCTGCATCAACTCTATCCTCCACTGCCATGGAACTAAAGAAACCACCATAGAAGAAAAAAAAGACTTGCCACTCATTGGCGCGCACTCTTGCATTTTATCCGTCTTAATTTCTCTGTCTGGCAGTTCCTGTAAACTTTCAACAATCCATTGCTATACACTCTTCTCGCGCCTCTGTACGACACTCTAGTGTACCCTTGCACTGTTGCGCGTCTGCATTTATGCTTCTGCGCTTAGTATGCTCATCTGCAACTATTGTTCTACATGTCCACATACCACCAGTACCTACTCGTATATAGTAGCTCCAACAGCCACAGCATTTCCTTGAGCCTGTACTTGTTGCCAAATCATCTGTACGTCAATGAATGGACTTTTGATTGAACCAGATCTTCTGATCAACTCCGAAGATAATTATCTCTGCAATCCTCTGATCACCCTTTTGACTAATCCTGATCTCCCTCGATTTGCCATTTGATCAAGCCTGATCTCCTTTGGTCTTCAATGATCTATCTCGATCTGTATCTAGTTGTCCAATCTGGTCAGAATCTGCCCATTCTAACCTCTTCAGTGAATCCGCAGCGTTCCACAATATCTGGCAACCTTCCTTCGACTATTGAAGATGACAAACTCCCATGTTTTGACAATCTTCAAAAAAAACCGTTTAGAATTTCACTATTCTGACCTTGCGGTTGCGCCCGGAACGGTCCGGTTAGCTAGGACCAACCTTCGCTGCAATTTCGAAGACCTCACTGAAAAATTTTCCCAAAAGTTCGGCCACACCATAATTTTCAAAAAATTCTGGGCTAAATTGCAATTTTTAGAAGTTTAGGGAACATTCTGTGTTCCAACAAAATATTCCGTCTGATGACATCACTCTGCATCAGCACCTGTGTCATCTTGGTATCGCTAACGTCATCCTTGCATCGTGATGATGTCATCGCCCACTAACCCTTGGGTCGGATCTGGGTCGGGTTAGATCCACCCACTGCTGATGTCATCTGGGTCGGACCCCTCATGGGTTGGGTTGGATCCACCCTGCTGATGTCATTCTTGCATCACGCCTTGCCTCCAACTTCCAAGAAAAAAAAACTTCAATCTCTGTGCTGCGTGGATTTGAACTCAAGACCAAAGTGTAAAGCCTAAGCCTTAACCACTGCGCTAGAAAAGTCCTTGTGTAGAATGATTCCAAACATATCATATTTGAACCATTTTAATTTCTTCTTCTTCACAACTCCTCCATCAACCGGACTGAACTTTCTGGTGAGTGCCGGCGAACTCCATCGAAACTGCGGGCCACGCGTGGCAACGCGTAACTTCTCCTTTTCGGCTGGTTTTTCTAGGGTCTAGATTCCACTCGTCAAGACACACCTCCTGGTATGCTCAAAATTCGATTTGAGCAAGTTGATTTCTGGGCCATTTCGAAAAACACACTGTTTTTCCTTCACCCGGGCTCTGATACCACTTGTTGGGAATCGGGGATCCCGCTCAAGACCTTCTAGAAATTATACCAAGCAGAAAAACACACACATACTCAAGAAGACACCATATTTAACGTGGTTCGACCTCAATAGCTGCGTCTACGGGAGAGTAGCCGGTTATCACTATAACAATGGAGAGATTACAGAAAGATTACAAAAGAAAAGGAACTCAGACTCTCCTCACTCACTCACTCACCCGTCTCCCTTGCTCACACCGAGAGAGACGGTCTCTCCGCCTCACATCTCTCACTCTCTTTGGTTTGCTCTCTCTTTCTCTCTCTCTCTCTCTCTCCCTTTCTCACCCTCTCCATTTATACACATAATGGTAGGAGAGAGAGTCTTCCATGTGAGCTAGCTGCCAGCCCTCTTCTTCTCCTTTAGGTGGCCGTCAATTACGGCTTGTCGGTTGGCACATGCTACAGCACATGGAGAAGAGAATCACCCCTCACATGGGGTGATATCTAACATTATGGACCCATAAAGAGTCACAATGATTGGGAGAATAATGATTAAAATACCAAACCAAACCAAGCCTTACATCCCATCAAACGGGATCGGTTACATAAATCTTTCTTCTCTACTTAACTCTATCAAAAGCTATTTAATTAGTCAAATTAAGGAGAGTGATTGAAATACATGAATCAGTAATATTGCACGTATTAACAAAAACCTATTAAAATCTCATAGTCTGAAAATATTTTTGTAATATATGATATAACAAATATTATATTCCATTCAGATTGATAGACTGTGCCCCAGCAAATTCACATAACTATAATGGCCAAAAATCAGAAAAATTCTTGCTATTTTACATGTCCAAAAGATATTGAACCAAATGGAACTCAGAGAACCCCAAGTGTCCATATAAAACAACAGGAGGAATAAACTATGAAACAGTTTCAAACACACTATTGACAATCACCAAACAGAAGTTTCATTTATAGCGTCACATTGTAATTCCAACAGATGGGGAAAAAATACAGCTACAAGCAACCAAGTTTACATAATATACAATTCTGTCTCACACGTGCCAGTACTTCAACCTTACCAATGCATCGGTGATCATACCAGAATAAGCTGCTCACTCCACTACAAGCTTCTTTCGTTCAGTTTCAAGCAGCCCTTTCCCTGTGGAAAGGAATAAAATCAATGAGTCAAAAGGCGGGATACAATAAAGATATTTTTGCATAATCAATGTTTTTGCATAATCAATATTTAAGCAAAAAGAACATATATACTAATGTCTACAATGGTCGTGCCTTGTTTTCCTTGCATGACTACATTTTCTTCATAAGGGTTAGATCAAAGATCTTGCGCAGGATTATGATGTGTTAGATTGTACATTTGTTAATAAACGGATATGATTTCCTCAGTAGATGATCAAGGTTGCACTTGTTTAAATAAAAAAGATATATATACTAATGTCCACAATGTCATGCACTAATATCCACAATGTCATGCATTATGTTACTTTTTTTTCTGTATATAATTCTTATGGTGAACTGAGAAATATCTAACAGGAACATCTGTTTGTGAGCAAATGCACACTAGCTGGAACTAGGCATATATCACTTATCTATGTGAAATAAAATCAACCATTGTTCCTTCTATCAAGAAACAATTCCCAAGACACAATGGACCCATCCAAAATGAGATAATCAAGTTGAAAGTCCATGTATTCCAAATGAGTAATGTTATACAAACAAAAAATTCATACATAATGATGTGGCTCATTATGGATTTTCATTTCAAAACAAAACACCACTGAATATGGATTTATTAACAATAATGGCATTGCTACATCATTTTTGTCATGTTTTTTTATATAAATTTTACGTATGTTTAGAATTTTCCACTCCGAATACAGCTGAATTATCCGTATTAAAAATGAAATCAGCTGAGTAAGGAGGGAAATCAGAGCATTATTCAGCCAAAAAAAAAAAAAATGTGACCTGGCACAGATGAAGAGCAACAGTTTTGGTGAGCAATGTGCTTCACTGTTTCGCAATGAGTTTGTCAGAGTACAGTGCTGCTTTTAAGATGAGAGTTGTCAGAGGGTTGAGTTATTTTCCTTGTTGAAGCTGCTATGGTTACCTTTTTCAGATGCCAAACTGTTCCTGCAAGCAAAAAAATAATTTATAACGCAAAATATGCACTTTCCAACAGTTTCAATTCTCAAAGACAACTAAAATAGAAGAAGGCTAAAAACTGGAGAGAACCTGGACTTAATCGATGAAATGATAAATAAATAAATGAAGAAAACAAAACAAGAAAAATATTAACAAGGATAACATGAATCATGGGATAAACTACATCCACGATATCTTATGCCCTGGTTAACTTGCATCCTTTTTCTTCTCCTCTTATTTCATAAAATTAGCAACCTTAATGTCCTGGACTTATTGTTCACAACCGCTATTTCATCTCTAATACCCTTCCGAATCAAGTCTAAATCAACCCTTTCTTGCTCATATAATTATTAACCTTTAACTCAAACATGAAACCCTTGAAATAGCAGCATAGAAAGAAACTTATGAAGAAGTGGTATATGTTGTTCTCCAGATGCTTTTGAGCTAAGGAGCATGGACACTTCTACGAGCATGGTGTGTCAATGACATATGCATGTCAGATATGTTTTGGACACTCAGTCATCGGACCTCTCCTGATAGGGGTCAAATACATGTCTAACCATGTCATATTATTTCTTATGCTTTTAAGATGTAGACACACTTAAAATATTTGGAGAACACTAAACACGTTATAAGTTCAAAGAAATGACTTAGATAATTGAATAAAAGAAAAATAATATAAATTTATATAAATTTATACTTATTAATCCCTCCTCTAGAATTTAAGAATTTAGTGTTACATTTATAATAAATATATAAAAGGGATTATTGGCCAAAACTCCTCATTGGTCCCCTTTAAAGTGAAAATGACAGTCCAAACTTTTTTAATTTGTAAACCCCTGGAAAAGAAGCGTCTCTTTCATTAAGGACAAACAAATTTGTTTCTATTTTTGTATAAACAATCTTACCCTTAGTAACTACTATTTCAAACTTTAAAATAATATAACTTTTGATCTATAAATTGGTTTTTAATGAAAGTAGTAGTTTAGAATCCTCTCTTCAAGATCTATTAAATAAGATCCATATTGATTATGAAATTCTTCAACAAAAAAAAAAAAAAAAAAAAAATCATATTTTTTTCTGTCGAAATTAACGTCAATAGCAAAATTTTACTTCGTTTCACAATAAAATTTTACTGTTTATGTCAATTTTGACAGTAGAATTTTTTTATTTTTTATTTTTTCACAGTTAACCTTGATCTTGTTTGATAGATCTTAATGAGAGGATTATAAAAATACTAATTTTATTAAAAAACGACATCTAGATTAAAAGTTATATGATTTTAAAGTTTAAAATATTAAATTACTCACTAAGGATATATGGTAATAGTGGTGTGTGCTGGACTTTTCAAGGAAATTTTTTTGTGCTTGTCCTTAATGCATTAAAGTTTTATTATGAGAGGATTTTGACCAAATCTCCCTAATAAAACTATATATTTTGCACATGCTCCCCTCATGTCATGTCATTCGTTTTAAAAAAAATTGTTGTGTCAACATGTCCATGACATATTTGTGCTTCTTAACATAGGACCATCAAGTGAGACCAGTGCGAGGGTGAACCTCAAGAGGGATTTTTTGCAAATCATAAGAGTGAAAAGAATTTCAAATCATATTGATTAGTCCAAAACAGTAGGTAATGGGAAGAATGAATAGGGAAAAAACCTATGACCACCCCATGAATTGGTTATTCCTAAACAAGTGAAGACTAATGTCCGAGAAATACTTAAAAAAAGTTCATACTTGCTTTCTTGGACCTCCAACCCATAAGGTGCAAGTAATTTATGAGTAACAGCACATAAAATAGAGAAGAATGTATGAACTAAAGAAAATTTTGGGTGTCATGGAACAAGAACTTCCCTCTTCGGTTATAGATAGACTATATGCAATGGTTATGGTAACTGATGTGGTATATATTAATGGGCATTGAAGCGATGGTAGTAGTGTGTGACATTGTGACAAGGAATTGATTGAATAGAGACCGAGTTGACAATAAGCCAATTGGGATTCAGCCAAATATATCTTACATTCCATGCCCCTCGTACTAACATTCGAAATTATCTAAAACCCAATTCTACTAGCACCACTCTATAGTATGCAACAAATTGCTATTTTTTCTTTTCCAACACCAACAAACATAAGGGTTGTTTGGTACAATTTATAGAGGCTGCTTATAACTTTTATATTGTAGGAGTCTATGTCAAAATGTTAGATGCAGTCTTGGCATAATTTATGAAGCAAAAACAGCTTAAATAAACTGATGGAAAAAAATAATAATAAAATAAAATAAAATCCTTATTATTAGAAAGCTAAGGGAGGCATGCCTTAGTTTCTGATTATCAATTTTTAGTTTGCAGTAAGCTATACTATATAGGCTCGAATCTATTTGTCATACCACCTACTGTCTTAAATCAAGATCACAACTCAAGTATACCATTTGGCCCTTCAAAGTCTCTATATCTAGAAGAGTTATCTCATTGAGCTGCCCAACACATAGCAGGCCATAACAGAGCATGTTTAAGTGTGGCATTGAAACAGTCCACACTGGAAGAAACAATGGTTCAAGTACCTGGTGACCCATCAAAAACCCCCATCAAGAAAAACGAGAAACAAGCAGAAAGTCTAAATCAACTAGTGATTGAACAATAACAATAAATAAGAAAAAAGAAAATGACAGAAAACAGAAACAGAAAACAAAAAATCTGTACCAGAAGGAGGAGTGACAATGTTAGCATCAAAATCATGCGATGGTCTACGACAAATCAACGGGGCATACATATAACAATCAGATTTCAGGCACTCCCCAACCTTCTTTAGTAATTTCTGGTCTTTTTGTTTGCTGGATTTCATAATCTCAACTCCTAACCACAAAATAACATTCAATTGAATCAATCTTCAAAATCCCATTAACCAAGGACAAAAAACCAAAACCCAATATTGAAAAATGTATGTATATATGTACATATTTGGCCAAATTACGCTGGTAGCCCTTCAATGGATAGGATTTTTTACCCAAAAAAAAAAAAAAAAAGTGTTGGGTTATGCTTAACCTATTGAATTGGATAAGTTTAATAATAATAAATAACATAAAAAAATCAAATTTGGATAAAATTATAAATTTTAGGAAAATCGAGTCAATTGAAATTATAGAACCAAAATAATAGAAAGATCACAATATAAGGATTATATATATATATACAAATGATTACCGGTAGGAAGCGTGTTTGTTGGTAGGAAATCAGAGGGTTGAGGAGAGACCAAGGGAGCAAACATGTAAGTATCTGACTTGAGATAGTGAATTAGTTTCTTGAGGAGTCCCTTCTTCTTGCTATGTTTCTTGAGTTTCTTGTGAACTCCTAGAGAAATCACTATCTTGTCCATTGATACAAGGTTTTGGTTTCAGTTTCAGAGGAAAGTTGATGTGGGTTTTGTTTTTGGTTTTGGTCACCCAAGTTTTTCTGCTCGGTTGGGGATAGATGGTATGAACAGGTGGCAGTTGGAGGAGGACACAACAAGCCATTTCTAGTCTTCCGATTTTGAAGCAATTCAATACAGGTGGCAACCCCCTACGATCCCAACCATGGCAGAATTGAAATGTTACATTTACCCTTTTTTTAATTTTTTTTTTTTTTAAATATATGTACTAGGAATGAATAACTCGTAGAATCTTGTTCAATCTAAATTAATTATTAAAATTTTAAAATTTCAAATTTCAAATTTTGAAATTTTAAAATTGAATTTTAATTTTTGAAATAAAAAGGAATTAAATCTTAACCCTATAATATAAGATAAATGATCTTACAAACTAGACAATCGTTCAATTTTCTCCTTAAAATTGAATTGAACTAAAGTGATCGTCTCTTATATATATACTAGTATAATATACATGCTATACACGGAATTTTATAAAATAAAAAGCTAAAATAAAAATAAATTAAGACATAATCTCTACTCAAACCTTCAAAATTTGATATGTGAATTTTTTTTTTTTTTTTTGAAAGGCTTAGGTAACAAATTGACATATGCCAATTTGAGATGGAAGCTCTCCACTCGATATGTCATATACTATTCTATTATTTTTAAAATTTGAACTCTTTCATTTGGAAAAAGAAGAAGAAGAAGAAGCATGAAGTGGTTTTCATGTCAAAATTGATATAAAGAGTGATACCAAAAGCCATGTCAGCTTTTAGCACATTGGGTGAAGCTTATTTGGTTTGCCAAAATAGAGCTGTTGGATTGTCACATTGGATTTGACATATAAAATGGAAGCGCTCTAAGTTTTTTATTTTAATTAGTCCATTTTATCTTATTTAATCTAATTCATTTATGGTATAATACATGACTCAAAAGAATTAATATGCATGTTAATTTAAGTTATTTGAAATATAAAAAAATTAAAATTATTTTTTATTATAAAAATTAAAATTAAGAATATTTAGACATGTTTTATTTGATTGAATATAAATTAATTTTAAAAATTAAGTGGTAAGTAATTCTTCACAATTAGCTACTATTAGTTGTAAAATATTTGAATATAGATGTTTTCACTTACTTA
This sequence comes from Camellia granthamiana, assembly GCA_036172215.1. Taxonomy (NCBI): domain Eukaryota; kingdom Viridiplantae; phylum Streptophyta; class Magnoliopsida; order Ericales; family Theaceae; genus Camellia; species Camellia granthamiana. Next base: position 138,672,354 of record CM069906.1, on the reverse strand, counting down.
ATTCCATTATCAAATAGAAACTCGATATTAATCCATCTAAAAATATTTATATCCAAATTTTCTAATTCAAAAGAATAAATGAATCGTTCCCACATTATAGAAGCAAATTTGCACGTATGAGTTAAATAGTTATAAATTTATCAATTCAGTACCTAACAAATTTATAATAATTTTTATAAATAAAATAATCTAATTTATAATATAAGTCTCCAAACATATAAATTTATTTTCTATTGTGTTTTTATTATACTTTCTAACATAATTTGGATATCTCATGTTAACAATAGTTCTTTATTTTTTTTCAAAGATTACATAATTATGTGTTTTCATTTTTCTTAATTAGCAATAACCAATACTATACATGTGATTTTTATACTTTAAAAAGAAAAGAAAGAAAGAAGAAGAATAAAAAATTTAGTTATAATCAAAATAGAAAAAAAAAAAATTTCATAAAACAAAACTTAATTATAACATGAATGGAGAAATGCCAATTGAAAGTGTATTTTTTTTTTTTTTTCAAATTATAAACTACTATAATTAAAAAAGTTCCCATCTACTACTTTCTAAAGTGAAGATTCTCCCATCCAAAAATAAAAAATTGAGAATTTCTTAAGTGAGTAATAATTTTTCGAACCATGCTACATACACCCAGTGAGTCAGCACCCCCAGTGCTAGGTGGCGAGTTGCTACTGGCGAAAATCCCAAAAAAAAAAAAAAAAAAAAAAAAAAAAAAAACTGTTTTTCTGCCCAATCAGGAGAGACCCCCAGTGACCCCCACTGGGGTCTAAGTCATTTTTGTATTTTTTCAGGCTTCCATTACAAAAAGACTACCATGCAAATCTTTTACAAATAGTTTTCTTAAAATTTTTAATATTGTGCTGCATTATATACTAAAATGTCTTGTTGGTCTTTTTTTCTCTATTTTTTACAAAAAATTTTAAAAATTATAAAAGTTCTAAAATTTCTCATAATGGAACTTTACATTTTTCATTGGAAATTAGATAAAAATTTCATTTATTGGCCAAAAATATGCTTAAAAATTTCTTAAGATATAAAGATTGTTTGTTTGATAAATTTCTATTTTTTCTTTTTCTTTTTCAGAATAAATCTTTCATCGGGATTAAATTTGATTTTAAACCTATTTAATTTATAGACTAAAAGTATACAAAATAGTTAAGATTGAAAAGATAGTTTTGTTTGGTATAATTCTAACTTTTGTATTGTTTTAGGCATAATTATTTTATTGGAATTAAATGGGATTTTGAACCTATTTATTTTATTGGAATGATCTTGGGAGAGAAATTTCGATACATCATGTCTATTTACAAAATATTATTTTTAAAAAATAAAATAAAAGATAAGGAAAATATCTATATATGATCTTTTCTCGAGTTTAAATTCTAATATTTTCTTAATGAAATTTATTTGGTTACCAAAAATACGAAGAAATTAAAAAAACAAATGATGTGGATTCGATCTTTCGTCATAAACATTCATTTATACAAATATGATCAATTTTGTTATTTCTCGCAATTGACAATTATAAATAAATATAAGAAAAACATAATAAATTATAACGCCCCCAAATTAACATAATAACCCAACCACAATATTAATAAATGACAACAATGAGAATGTAATTATCTTCCATTAATTCCCAATTAAGCTTACAACATAGTAACATATGCAGATATACATTCATAAGCCTATCCCTGAATCTATAGTATATTTTACATAATAGAGTGAACATTAAGCAAAAGAAATGCCCTAAAGACTTACAGTTTTTCAAAATAGTGCTTTTTTTCAACAAAATGGATGGAAAATCCAATACAGTTAAAACCCTAGGCTTTTACAAATGAACAACACAAATAAACAAAATGAAACTCTTATTTCCAAGTCCTCCCAAGCTATTGCCTTGGCAGAGGCATATCATCATCATCAGCATCTGAAAATGATTTTTCCATATAGGGTGAGTCAAAACTTAGTAAAAATAATCCAACACAATATATGAATCTTAACAAAGGTATGAGGGTGAAATGCATATACAATGCTCGTGACACAACATCTTACATAACGCCCTGAAATAAATACAGTATACCCATCTTATAACGACTAATAAATAGTAACATAAATGAAATGATAATCTTTCATTAATCAGAGTTTAATATACAAAAGGTGACACATGCGATATACATTCATAAACAGTACATCCTTGATCTACAACATTCGTTACAAGGTAGTGAAAAGAAATGAAAGTTAAACAGATAACCATATTCCCTAATGGCTTTCATCTTTCCAAGTCAATGCTTGGGTACATAAAAAATAAGTCTTAAGCTCAACACAGGTAAAACCTTAGGCTTGAACAAAATTAAATACAAAATAACAACAATGAGCCTTCATCTCCAAAGTCCTCCTAAGCCAAGTCCTTGGTGGAAGCATATCATCAGCACTTGAAAATGGTTTTCTCACATAAGGTGAGTCAAAACCCAGTAGAAACACTACAATACAATGTATAAATCTTAACAGAGCCATAAGGTTTTATGCATGTACAGTGCCAGGTCCAAAACATTTATAACCTTTTTCAAAAGCCGTGCTATGCCAAATTTATGTCACAATTCTCAAAACCATACCCTTTACAATAGAAAGAAGTGGGAAATCTCAAACCGGTACGACCTTTCATGGATATTTCGTTTGCGGGAAACCATCAAACAGCACCCATGTAAACGTAGCCTATACAAGCGCTACTATTGCCATTTTACAGATATTTCGTCCACGGGAACCGACACCCATGTATATGTGCATTTTTCGAGATTTTCACCCTAGACACACAAGCCAACTTTATTTGGTGATACTGTAGACACCCCATTTTTGACCGCCCTTAAGACTTGGGCACTACTGATGGTTTGCTCGGTGTTGAGAGGTGTGCAGGGCACAGGTTCAGTTTCTTCGGCAAGGAGAGAGGCAAATCTCAACCTCATACCCCATTGTGGACCAAAATTATTTTGGATGGTTTTTAGACCTTAAAACCCTCTCTTTCAAAACATTTTTGAAATAAAACTCCCACGATGTTCCGACGCTCGCATTTCGGTAAATGGTGCGCTTTTCGGTAAACCGAGCAAGGACAAAGTGGAGATGAATGAAAGAGAGATGAAATCTTTGAAAAATCTTTCAAAACACCTTACTTCGGGGTTTGAAGTTGAAGAAAAGAGGAGAAGAGGGGAGAAACCAAGTTGGAGAAGAAGATAGGCAAGAATCGCTAAGAGAGGGATGAGCAGTCCTCGCTAAATCAAGCTTATTTGTCTATACACTTGGAGTTAAGTTATGAGGCTACCACCATTGGAAAGAAGACTTCCGGGGCTTCATTTTTCATACAAGAATCTCTTAAACCTGAGTCCGGATGGCGGAGATATGATTGGTTGAAGTTGGGCATCATCCCGGTTGGACTGAAACTGAGCAACCTTCACCAAAACAAGAATAACTTTCTGCACAGTTGGAATTTTAATTCAAGGTTTGCGGCATTGGAAAGCTTACTTCCGGGGCTTCAATTTTGACACAAGAATGACCTGAAAAGGAGTTCATATGAAGAAGTTATGCCCGTTTGAAGTTGGACTTGCAGAGCAGACTTTTTCTGCCGACCGGCCAAATAGAGTGCCAACCGGCCAGAAAAGAGTGCCGACCGGCCAAATAGAGTGCCGACCGGCCAGTAAAGAGTGCCGACCGGCCATTTTTGCTAGCCGACGACCATACGGAGCATTCTACAGATTGAATGGATGCCAGCTGTGCCAGCTGGAGGGCACAGACTGGATCCTCCATACACGTGTATGGAGGATCTTGGCTCTTGGTTTTGAAGCTTCTAAGAGAAGTCTTGCCCCTTTGGCTCTATAAAGGAAGCTCTCCTCTTCCTTATGCTAGGTTAGGAAAACCAGCTGGAGTTAGATACATTTAACCCTATATATCTCTCATCCAAGCCTCCAAAACCCCATTGTTCTTGGGCCATTTCTTCATCACCACATAGCACCACCTCTCCATCCTCCTTTCCAACACTTGGAGCTGGTTTTCCAGAGGCAAGGAGCACATTTTCTCAAGCCAAGAGCTGCTAAGGGGCTGGTCTACAAGGGTGAGTGATCTTTCCCTCTTTTCTAGTCTTTTCTTGCTCCATATCTAAGCCATAGTTGCTTACTGTTTTGGGCTCCGACCCTAACTGAAAGGGGCACTATTTTGAGCCATTCTTCATGTTTGTTTAAGGGCTCAACCCTGTTTGAGCCCTCCATAGTGCACTTGCTTCAATACTCCTTTGTATGCCATTATTTTGCATGCTATTTTTAGCTTATTTTTAATCTGTTTTTGAGCATGTAATAAACTGTAAGTAGGCTCATTTTGAGCCCTTCTTCAACATTGAAGAAGGGCTCAACCCTATTTGGGACCCCTATCTTGAACTTGCTTCATAATCTCTTCTATTTACCGTAATTTTGCATGCTTTGTTAGCCTATCTTGCTGCTGTTTTTGGGCCATCATCAGAACTGGAAAGGGTCATGCTTTGACCCCCTGGACATATTTCATTAAGGGTCTTTGTTTGTTTGATGAATGTTTGGTGTACCTCATGTTATAGCCTTTTGTTATCCTAGTTCTTGCATGGCTTTTTTTAGCATGTTTGCATATTGATTCGGGGGCTGTCATCTACTGTGAGTAGTCATATTTTTGGTCCCTCATCAGTGTTGTAGAAGGGACTTTTCCTGTTTGGGCTTTGCATCATACACTTGCCATGTAAATCATGCTAGCTAGTCAAAATCACATGCTAATTTAGCCAAGCATTCTAGCTTATTTTGGCTACATTTCATACATGTTTTAGCATTATTTTGGGCTGCATGAGGACTGTTTGTGGCTGTCTTCATCATTTGAGCATCGCTTTGCATGCTTATAGTGTATTGCATCTCACTAGCTTTAGTGCTTAAGTCCTTAGCAATGCATTACATGAATGTTTGCATGCTTCGGAGTCGTTTTGCATGCCATTTCAGATCTGAAACATGCACCATTATATGCCATGTTTCATCATTTACCATGTCTTGTTAGAGTTGCATGTTGTATCTTAGGATTGGTCCATGCATTGGACATGTTTGTGTGCATTTCGGTTGCCTCATTTCACCTAATGGCCTCCTTGTATTGGTGTAAGCCCATCTTGCATTGTGTATGCCATGTTCAATGCGTTGTGCATGTTATGTTGTTAGCATTGTGTATGCCACGTAGTTGCATCGCATGTTTGCATGTTTGCTTGCATGCTTAGGTCGCATGTGCATTGTTGTGCATTGCCTTGCCTCTTGATCAACCATGATTGAGGTTGGGTCCTTTGTATGTTTTGTATGCATTGCATTTGACATTGAAGTTGCAAACTTGGCCTCTTAGGCCATCATGCATCGAAATGCACAATTGATGGCCCGGGGGTCGAGGGCCATGCTTCCTTGAGTCCCATACATGATAGGAAGCATTGGCCATGCTTACATATGCCTAAAAATTCATGCCATGCACTGCTTGTCTGCTGCTGCTGTCAAACTGTCTTCTGCAGGAACTTTCTGCCGACCGGCAGTATAGAGTGCCGACCGGCACTATGTGGGTGGCCGATAAACCCTTTAGCAGCCGATGGAAATTTTAGACAGCCGGTGGGCACTCCCTCCAGCCGGTGGTGTACTGCAGTCTGCAAGGAAGGCATTCTGAGACTTTGGCAATTTTTGGAGAGACAGAACAGTAAGAACAGAGGCAACAGTGCTATGGTGCGGGTTTTCCGGGCAAGACGAATCGAGCATGCATCATTCACGCATCCCGAGGCAGAGGCTGTGGCCACCCTTCTCTTTGCATTTATTTATTGAGTAGTTAGAAATTTTGTAATAATTAATTTTATTCATTATTCGGACTGTATATTCTTTTAGTCCCTCTGTGTGAGGGCGTATTTGTAATAAGTGTGCGTGGGTGTGTGTATGTCTTCCAATCCCACGTCTTTCTTCCCTTTTACTTACCTGCTTTGATGGTTAGTATTAGGGCACGTTGATTTTAGCATACCTTATGCTATGCACGTGTGCATCCATACATTTGTTATACATGCATCAGGCTCGGCACATCATACAAACTGCATTGTATCTCAATTCCAAATTGAATACGTGTTATTTGTAGCATTTCACATGCCATGTTTAGGATAGCCGAGCCTACCTAGATTGCATCTTTGTATGTGTTGCATTAGACATTACAGTATGCTTAGGTCCATGCAAGGATTTCTAATGAGCTTCTATTTTGGCTTGGAGTACTAGGTGAGCTTTTATGCTTTAGCATATCGCATGCGTGTGAATGTTGCCATAATAGCATGATTACCATGAGGCTAAGTGCTTATGTGATATAACTGCTTGAATGCCTGTGGATGGAGGTCAATTTACCTAAATTGGGACAATGCATTAAAACTGTGAGTTTTAAAGCCCACTAGATAGTGGCAAAACCTTCTTTTATAAAAGCCCACTTGAGGGTGGCAAAACCTGCATTTTAGCCTACTTGCGAGTAGCAAAACATTTTTAAAATAAACATAAAATGTTTTGTTCCAACTTAGGCGATTTGGTCTATACTTGTTTGCTGTGCGCACAACATAGTAATTCTAGGCTAATAATTGGAATAAGAACGTGTAATGTTTTCAAAATCGGATATAACGGTTAGTAGAGGCCGGTCTTCGGATCGGGCGAAAGGGGGTGCTCATAGCTGACCTTCCCCGATCGTACCTAAGCTCCCGAGCCAAGACCACTTTGGTGATGACGGACACGTGGCCTTCGGCACCGAGTCAGGGTTTCCTAAATTTCCCCTTTTAAAAAAATATTTAGGTGGCGACTCTGTATCTGGCAAAGCAGTCCATGTTTGGCACTTCTTTTCAAAAATCTGTTTTCTCAAAACGATTTGCCGGATTTGGACTCTTTGGTTCAGATTAAGAACCGTGACATTTTGAGTCCTTCGAACTGTAGTGACCCCAATATGAACGGAACGGGACTTAACCCTCCCGGGGCGTTCGGGGACGTCTACAGTTTCTGGCGACTCTGCTGGGGAGTTTAGAGAGCTTGACTCGAACTCGTGATATCCTGTTTTGACTACACATATGTGTTTCTTTGCATTGCATGTGCATTGGTGCGCCTAGGACACCGTGTTGGCCATCTGCTATTCCTGAGCGGTTTGCCGGAGGCTTGTCTTGTCAAGGCATGTCCGTAAGGCTGACCGGTTGCGAGCTCTGCCAGAATGGGAACACAAACCCCAGTTTTACCGGGGCACCCTTTTTGACCATTCGACCTAGTGCATATCGAAATCCGTAGTGACTATTCCAAACTAGGACAGGTTGCTCACCCGATATTAGGTTGTTTGAAACTGCTGCGTGCGTAGTGAAACCCTAGCTCCTGACAAAATAGGACAGGGAAACCCTACCCCAACATAGGGGTGTATTGGCTCTCATTTACTTGCTATGTGCTTTTAGAGTGTATCTCTACAGGGAATGCACACACCAGTTTGCGAGTCTGGGTATCCGGCCTGAGGGCACCAGTATCAGTGTTTTTGAAAATCAGTTATATCTGCGGGTATCAGATTCAGATTTGGGGCAGTGATTTCGGGGAACAGTGATCAGTAATAGAATACAGTCGTTCAGCTTTGCTCATATCCGTTCCAGTGAAGTTGAGCTGAGATGCTGTCTGTTTTCTCTTTTGCTAGGGTAGTCTTGGAATCACAGCTTCAGAAGGCTCCACTATCCCCCGGGTACATTGGATTTGTGCAGATAGACTTTGTCAAGTCAGAGACTCAGTTCAAGAGTAATCAGGGCCAGAGAAGGCTAGTCAAGCACAGACCACCAGTACAACAGCTACCAGATCAGTGATCTTTGAGCAGTCGGGTTGAGATTTCCGAGCCTACTGCAAACACATATATACCGGTTGCTCAGTCGAATCAGGACAATATGTCGAGTCTGGAAGAAATGGTGCGCCAACTCCAGGATAGTATGAAAGCCATGCAGCAAGATGCTGTCCGTCAATCTGAATTCACCAAGCAACAGGCTGTGGTCATAGCCCAACAGGCAGAGACAATTGCCAGGTTAGAGCAGCAAGCCGGGGCATCTGCTTCGCATCAGGCTCCTCTCCCACCAAGGGTTTCGATACCCGAGGAGACGCCAAATGTCCAAAATGTCCAAAAGGATACAGGCCTTCCAACGGGGCCAGCTCCGCCCCCGGTTCTACCGCAACTATCCAAGGCGCCCACGCCTATCAATGTACCGGACTCTCCCTTTGAGTTCGAAGCGGACCCCACAGCGCTGAAGCTGAGTAAGTTGGAAAAAATGTTTAAGAAATCCCAAGGAGTCAAGTCCATCCCGGACATCGAAGATGGATATACCGACACAGCTGTGACGTTGCCAGATCGTTTCAAGATGCCTCACATCGACCGTTTTGACGGGTCGGGAGATCCCATGGTCCACTTGAGTTTGTTTTCAGATGTTCTGCGCCCGATGGGCTTGACAAGATTACAGAAGCTCTCCCTTTTTGGCAGGACCCTGTCGGGTGTGGCGGCCATCTGGTATGCCAAGTTGGAAGACGATGTTAAGAGGAATTGGGATGAGATGGCCGAGGCCTTCGTTTTACAATACTCGTATAACACACAAATTGAGATTACAACCCGTGATCTCGAGACGACGAGACAAGAGGTTAAGGAAAGCTTCTCTGAATTTGTGACCCGATGGAGAGCAAAGGCCTCAATGATGACCATTAGGCCAACGGATAAGGATCAAATACGGATGGTTGTGCGCAACCTCCAACCCAAGCTTATGCAAAAGATGATTGTGCTCCCCTTTCCCACCTTTTTAGATCTACATGAGATGGGAGTACAGATCGAGGATGCGATAAAGCAGGGTCTGATTGACCAAGACCGAGAGCAGCCCAAGAGGGCATTCAACCGCAGTTCGAATGCAACCACCGGTGGTGATGCAGCTGCTAGGACTTCAGACGTGGGCATGGTCACCACCATCACACCAGGAGCAGCCACCCCCTTTGTTGGTGCGCCCACTTCAAACCCCCGAACTTCAGACTATCTACCCCGAGGCAAGAGGGTCTTCACCCCACTCTTCATGCCTTTGTCTAAGGCTTTAGGGGTCCTACTCAGGAAGGGACATCTGAAACCGTTAGAACAACGGCCCCTACCCGATCCTCTCCCTGCAAAGCATGACCCGGCTAAGTACTGTGCTTTCCATCAACAAACCGGTCATGACACCGACGGTTGCATCCGTCTCCGCCACGAGATACAAAATTTGATTGACAATGGGGTCATCCCCGCACCAAGCTCTGCAAAGTCTGTCGGCACTTGATCAGTGAACCTGTGGGGAGATAATGTGATGTGATCAGGGGATGGACCACCTGCGAGCAGCGCTTAGTTTACTCCAGATGTGGCGTATGGCACGCACCGTTTTGAGCATTTGTGAATGCTGGTTTTTGTACATTCTGACTTGGGTATTGGGTCAGTCTCGTTGTGTTATTTCGAGTTTGTCTCTTTGTTTTGAGTTAGTCCTTTTGTTTTGGGTCTGTCTTGTGGTGGTTTCGAGTCAGTCCTGTTGTATTGGAGTTGGGTGATTCCGGGGATATTACCTCGAATCTCACTATTTTGTTTTGTGTTTGTCTTTTCACTTTCTTTTGAGTCTGTTTCTGCCAAGGAGCCAGTTGTGCCAACAGATTTGAATGGAACAGCAGTAATTTTCACACTCTTGTGTTTGCTTCTGCCATGTGCCAGTTGTACCAGAAATTCCAAATGAGATGGCAGTATTTGACTAGAAGCTGTGTCTTTTCTGTGCCTTGAATTCATTGCATCGACCTAAGTTTTCCAAAAGCTTTTTGAACACTGCGGTGAAAACGAAGAGGAAGGGATTCCTCGGGATTTGAAAAATTTGATCAATTTGAGAGAAAGAGAGGCGTGCTAAGCCCTTAATGATTGAGATCATGCTTGTTAGTGTGAGTACTGAGAAGGACCCTAGCTTTGATCCAGATTGGTTCTACACTGTCTTTAGCACGAGCGATTTGTCGCTTTCTTAAAAACTTTCAAAAAATGTTTTGCGCGATCCTGCGAAGACATGTGTGGAATCACTCTTGAGATTGTGCAGCTTAGGATCGCTCTCAGCCTCAAGACTCGACCCCCCCCGGCTTTTAAACTTGGATTCAGAATGTTCAGAGGTCAATTATGATGTGAGGCTTGTGTGGCCCGATTTGAAGCAGCCTGTAGACACCCCATTTTTGACCGACCTTAAGACTCAGACGTCACCGATTGAGCGCTTGGTGATGTTGCATGCTGTGCTCGTTCAGAAGTCTCAGAGTCGCGGCCGTGCGCCCTGCCTCCGGACTTCCGAACTCTCTTCTGTGCCTTGTCTCGGTTTGCGAACCAGGCTCGGTTTTCTCTGTTTTCTTTCCTGAGGGGAGGGAGTGGTCCTGTAGGCTATCTCCCGGTGGCCGTGAGCTACTTTTCGTGGCCGTAGGCCATTTTGCCCATTTCGGAGCCCGGTTCCCGGTTTTCGGAGCCGTTAGGCTGTGTGCCTCGGCTCGGGACCGTCCAACCATCTCCGACTTCTCCGGTTTTCGGCGGAGACCTCTGTTTTAATGTTCCGAGGAACACTGGGGCCCCTGATGCCCACTTCGTGGTCGTATGCCACTTCTGGTACCTGTAGCCGGTTTTCGGGATCCCGAACCACGCGGTTTTGGCCCCCGAGCATTCATTTCGCATTGTTGTTGGTTCTAACTTGGCAAGTACCTCTGTTTTATCATTCTAAGGAACACTGGGTTCTCAGAAACCCACTTCGTGGTCGAGTACCACTCCCGGTGCCTAACAGCCCATTTTCGGGGCCCCGAATTGCGTATTTCGGCTCCCGAACCTTCATTATACATTTTTGGACTCCGACCCGAACTACAAAGTGTCTTATTTTGAGCCCCTCTTCGACTTTGTTGAAGGGCTCTCGGCCATTTGAGAACCGTAGCTGCCACTTTTCCTTTTGGCCCCTTTTGGTGGGAAACTTGAAATGTTTCCCCCCCTTTTTTCCCCCCTCTTTTTCCCCCTCTTTTCTAAACGTTTTTGGCTATATATACAGCCCTCCAGATCAGTTTTAGGGGTTAGAAATTCTGATTTGGGAGCTCTATATTGTATCTCTCTCTCTCTATAATTCTAAGCTTCAAAAACCTCCAAGTTCTTGGGCCATTCCTTCACCACCACCTAGCACCACCACTCCTATTCCATTTCCAGTGGCAAGGAGGGATTTTCAGAGGTTAGGAGGCTCTGTTTTTCAGTCCAAGAAGCAACCAAATATTGGTCTTCAAGGGTAAGTATCATTTCCCCTCTTTTGAGCTCTTTTTTGTACCATTTTTTTAGCCTTCTTGGCTTGCTATTTTGAGCTCCGACCCCTACTGAAAATGTCACTATTTTGAGCTATTCTAAATGTTTGTTGAAGGGTTCTACCCTATTTGAGATTCATATCTCACCCTTGTTTCAATATCTCTTCATATGCCATGTTTTTGCATGCTATTTTTGACTTATGAGTAATCTGATTTTGAGCATGTAATAAACTGTAAATGTGCTTATTTTGAGCCCCTCTTCAACATTGAAGAAGGGCTCAACCTTGTTCGGTTGTTGTATATATCACCTCCCTTTGAAATGCTCTTTTGGCCCTAAATCTTGCTCATTTTGTAGCCTTTTGTGCTTATGGTTTTGGCTCTTGGTCAGAGCTAAGAGGGGTCTTATTTTGACCCCCTCTACATGTTTCATGAAGAAATTTTGGTCATTTGGTGTATAGATTTGCATGTCTCATGATATAGCCTATTTGGAGCCTATTTTGCATGGATTTTCTAGCATGTTTTTATTCTGATTTTGGGGCTACCATCTTCTGTAAATGTGCTTATTTTTAGGCCCTCTTCAATGTTGTAGAAGCATGTTTGTCCATTTGGGGTTTGTATATATCACTTGTCTCAATACCCCTCTTTTGGCCACTAATCTTGCATGATAATGTTGCCATATCTATGCTTACATTTTGGCCATGTTTGTTACTGAAAAATGCCATATTTGGGACTGCCTTGCTACTGTTCTTGCTGCCATAATCATATTTTGCATATATAGCATGGCTATAGGCCATTTCGGGGCTTAATTTCACATTTTCGGGATGATTGCATGCTTCGGGTGTCATTTCGAATTGTTTCGGGGCTGTTTCCCCCTTCATTTAGCTGCTGGAATTTCATGTGCATGCTTGCATATCATTCCCATGCCATTTTGTGCCTTTTATCATTGCCTCGGTTTGCGTGCCCGTGTGCACGCATTTCGAGGCACCTCATTTTCATCCATCGGCATCTTATGTGAGTGCGACTGAGGTCCTCTCATGTTAGTGTAAGCCCAATCTGCATTTTCCATATCATTTGCATTGTGTATGCCACCACCTCGATTTGCGTGCCCGCGCGCACGCTTTTCGAGGCATCTCATTTTTATCATTACGGCAGCCTATGTGAGTGTAGCTGAGGCTCTCTCACGTTGGCGTAAGCCCAATTCGCATTTGCATATCATTTCGTGCCTATATGACTCCGCCTCGGTTTGCGTGCCCGTGTGCGCGCATTTCGAGGCAGCTCGTTTTTATCAGACGGCAGCCTATGTGAGTGTGGTTGAGGCCCTCTCATGTTGGCGTAAGCCCAATTTGCATTTTCATGCTTGTATGCCATTGCCTCGGTTTGTGTGCCCGTGTGCACGTATTTCGAGGCAGCTCATTTTCACCTCTCGGCAGCTTATGTGAGTGCGGTTGAGGCCCTCTCATGTTGGCATAAGCCCAATTTGCCATTTCATGGCTTGTATGCCATCGCCTCGGTTTGCGTGTCCGTGTGCGCGCATTTCGAGGCAGCCTATTTTATCCGACGGCAGCCTATGTGAGTGCGGCTGAGGCTCTCTCATGTTGGCGTAAGCCCATCATTGCATTCCGTATGCCATTACATTCCATTTCATCATCGCCTCGGTTTGCGTGCCCGTGTGCACGCATTTCGAGGCACTTCAGTTTTATCCGATTTGCATTTCACATCATTGCCTCGGTTTGCGTGCCCGTGTGCACGCATTTCGAGGCACTTCGGTTTTGCCCGATTGGCACTTCATATCATCGCCTCGGTTTGCGTGTCCGTGTGCACGCATTTCGAGGCACTTCGGTTTTATCCGATTGCATTCCATATCATCGCCTTGGTTTGCGTGCCCGTGTGCACGCATTTCGAGGCACTTCAGTTTTATCCGATTTGCATTTCACATCATCGCCTCGGTTTGCGTGCCCGCGTGCACGCTTTTCGAGGCGTCTCATTTTCATCTTATTTTCACAGCATTGTGCATACTAGGCTGTATCTTAGTTGCATTTCATGCATATCATGCATATTGCACGGGAAACGAGGCGCGTTCTGTACTCCGAGTAACGGAACGGGTCTCAATTCCCAAGTTACCGATACTCCGGATTACCCATGATGGAGTTAGGTTTTGTTGTAGCATTCATATGCATTCATCCCATATTGAGTTGTGCAATTCGGTTCCTCGGCCATCATGCATCGATATGTGTGATTGGTGGCACGAGGATCGAGACATGCATATATTTGTGAAATACACTGCTGTGCCCTTTTCCTGCTCTCTGTTGCAGCAAAATCCAGAGTTAGCAACTTTTTCGGAATCCGGCGCGCATTTCAAGAAACATTGCAAACAGAGGCTAATCAGGGCATCCCAGTGGATTTCCGCACCAGGCAGCCCAGCATTCACCGCTCATCAGAAGCAAGGCAGTCCCTGGCTTGCATGCCAGTTTTACTTCTTTTTTTAATTAATTTGTTAATTAATTAGAATTTTGTATATTCTTTTATTCGGGCTGTATATTCTTTTATTCGGACTGTATTATTATTTATTTGGACCCTCTGTGCGAGGGCATAATTGTAATAAGGGTGTGTGAGTGTGATGTATGTCTTCCAACCCCACGTCTTTCTCCCTTTTATTTACCCGCTTATGATGGTTAGATATAGGGCATATTTCAATTAGCATACAGTATGACAGCATGTTTGCATCATTCATCTGTTTGCATGCACCGGGCTCGGCGCATCATACAAACTGCATTGTATTTCAATTACAAGATGAATACATGTTGGTTGTTGCATTTCACATGCCATGTTTAGAATAGCCAAGCCTGCCATCTTAGTTGCATCTTGCATGTGTTGCATTAGGCAAATCTGTATATTTTAGGATCATGCATGATTTCTAATTAGCTTCTTGTTTTGGCTTGGAGTACTCGGTGAGTTTTTATGCTTTAGCATCCTTGCATGCGTGTAAGTGTTGCCATGATAGCATGCTTGCCATGAGGCTATTTGCTTATGTGATATAACTGCCTTGAATGCCTGTGGGTGGAGGTTGAGTTATCCGGACTGGGACAAATCATTGACTGTTTGTTTTAAGCCCACTAGATAGTGGCAAAATCATTGTTTTACTAAGCCCACCTGAGGGTGGCAAATCCACATCTTAAGCCTACCTGCGGGTAGCAAACCATCTTTCAAACAAACAAACATGAAATGTTTTATTCCAATTCAGACGACTCAGTCTATACTTGTTTGCTGCGAGCATCACATAGTAACCTAGGCTAATAATCGGAATAAGAACTCACAATGTTTTCAAAAACAGATATCATGGTTAGTAGAGGCCGGTCTTTGACCGGGCGAGAGGGGGTGCTCACGATGTGACCTTCCCCAATCGTACCCAAGTTCCCGAGCCAGCTTTGGTGATGACGGACACGTGGCCTTTTGGCACCGAGTCAGGGTTTCCTAAATTTCCCATTTTAAAATATTTAGGTGGCGACTCTGTTATCTGGCAAAGCAGTCCATGTTTGGCACTTCTTTCAAAAAATCAGTTTTCTCAAAAACGATTTGCCGGATTTGGACTCTTTGGTTCAGATTGAGAACCGCAACGAAAATCGAGTCCGAGCTGTAGCGAGGTCCCTCGCGGGCTTGTTACACAGCCCTCGAACAAGAGGCACCAAAGTCAGATCAAGAAGATCAGATCTCATCAGAAAAAGCTTGTGAAACTAGAACAGAAGCATCCTTCCAACTAGGGGCAAAAATGTCCGATGTGCTCGCAGAGCCGAAGATGGGTCCTTCTACAAATCAATACAACAGCCACTCTCCTGGATACAGAGGGCTTCAATCTCAAAATCATTTGGCATGGACTCGTTATACTTTTACCCTTTGAGAGGCTCGCTAGGCCGAAAACCCGGAAGGGCGACCCAGGCAAAAGTTAGAGCAAGAAAAAGAACAAAAAGAACAAAAAGAAAAAAAGAAGAAAAAGAACAAAAAAGAAAAAAAAAAGAAAAAGAAAAGAATATCAAAAAAAAAGAAAAAAAGAAAAGAATGAAAAGAAAAGAAAAACAAAGCTCGCAAGGTCGAAAACCTGCAATAGGTGCCTTGGCAAAAGTTAGAGCCTAAAAAGGAGAGGTTAAATACCCGAGTGTACCTTAACCCCGAACTACGTAAGACTTGATTCCCATGTTTGGGATACGTAGGCAACTTCATCCTGAAGTCCAGCCGTAAACAATTCAAATTCAACTGTGTCCATGCGATGGTTTTGGCCATCTTTGTCTTCTCTGTATCTGAGGATTTGGTGTGTTCGTCGCTCTGAGGACTGACTGTCATGCGCTGCGGTGCCATTCAAACAAGGGGCAACTTTCCGTTGCCGTTCGACGCGCCGCAGTGCCGTTCAAACAAGGGGCAACTTTCCGTTGCCATGCAGCTCTCTTCAAGCACGGGGCAGTTTTCCTTCGGATCTGAGGTTGTGCATCTCAAGAATAGGTTCCCTGCTCGCTGAGCAGTGGCTGTTTGCAAAAACAGTTTTTGAGAATTTTTACTGAGGTTGACTAATTCTCTCGAAAATTATTCCATTTTTCTAAAACTGGACCACTTTCTTGGACCCAAAAAGGGAAAATTTTCAGTGCTCATAACCCAACTTGCATGATCTCAAATCAAAAATCGAACAAGCATGTTAATCGAACTCTCATTTTGGTCAAAATTGTTTTAGTAGAAAGCAAAAACAAAACATGGTCAACATGATGAACTAGGGGCACAGTTGAGTCAGGCTTCCTGTCTTTCCCCCATTTTCAACATACTCGCCAAGAAGGGCACTCTGCTGGCCAGAAGAGGGCACAACTGGAGTTAACAATAAAGGGCTGAAAGCTCTTTCATCCTCCAAGCAACGAGGTATCAAGCCAAGTGTGAAGCACGAATTGGAATGGATCAAGATGTTCCACTTCCTCGTCTGGACAGATCTAACCGCGTCCAAACTCCCCAGCAAAGCATCATCAACCGATGTCAGCCACAGATTTGCTACACACCCAGTTGTAGCACAACCCCTCTGTGGGAGAAACTCACTGTTGTGAACAAGAAAAAGAGTCTAGCGAAATGCTAGGGGCACGAGCCCACAACTTTCTGTTTATCCATCAACCATCCAGGGGAGGGATTGAAAAATGAGAGATTGAAGAATAGAGAGGTGTGCGATGAGAGAAAAAGTGAGAAAAGGGCTTTTTCAGAAAACAAGAGATTGAATGCCGAGTGATGTGAGAATCACAAATGAGAAAGGGTGGGAAATAATACCCGGTGAAACAGGCTCCCTGTGCGCATTTGAGTCTTTCGTTGTGTTTTGTTTGTCTCGATTCTTGTTTTGAGTCGTTTCAAGTGTCAATAGATGTGTTTAGGTTGTTTACCTTTATTTTCCGTTGTTGGGTCGTCTTTGCTGTGTTCAGTTGTAGGCTCAATACCCGGTCGAGAACTCATTTCCTCAATTTCAAAAATGATTTGTTGTGTGCTCAGAGTGCTGTGCCATTCTCCACATTTGTGCAAAAAAGGAATTTGTTCTTTCGAAAACTGTAGGGTCCACCCCCGATAAGTGTGAACAGTGAAATCAGGGCCTATCTGAAGCTATACAGGTTCCGGACTGCAAAGCAAAAGAAAAGAAGGAAAATTGAAGCACCTGAGTGTATTTCACCTTCAGCGAATTCCGTGATTGTACTCCGGATGTACCTCCTCAGGCCTTGTCACTACTCCGAAGTATGAGTGTATCTCGACCCCAAGTGTAAGCCTGCTTCAAGTCAGAATGGCAATTAAAGCAACAGCAGATGTTATCTCTCTCTAATATGAACAGGGTGTGCCCGTTCTTGAGCTGAATGTGTTGCAAACCCCTCCGAAAGGTAAATCGGAGGTCGCGTTTTTATCTGGTCTCGTTAAGGCTTGTATACCCTTATTCGGCATTTTGTTTCAACTATGCGTTGTCACGCACATTCCACTTGCATTGTTATGCACCGTTACACCTGCATCGTTATGCACATTATATTTCCAGTCTCAATACACATTGCGTGCATACGTGCATCGCTTTACTTACATGTGTTCAAGTTACTTTTTATACACATTGCGCGCATACGTGCATCGCTTTACTTACATGTGTTCAAGTTCCTTTTCATACACATTGCGTGCATACGTGCATCGCTTTACTTACATGTGTTCAAGTTCCTTTTTATACACATTGCGTGCATACGTGCATCGCTTTACTTACATGTGTTCAAGTTACTTTTTATACACATTGCGTGCATACGTGCATCGCTTTACTTACATGTGTTCAAGTTCCTTTTCATACACATTGCGTGCATACGTGCATCGCTTTACTTACATGTGTTCAAGTTCCTTTTTATACACATTGCGTGCATACGTGCATCGCTTTACTTACATGTGTTCAAGTTACTTTTTATACACATTGCGTGCATACGTGCATCGCTTTACTTACATGTGTTCAAGTTCCTTTTCATACACATTGCGTGCATACGTGCATCGCTTTACTTACATGTGTTCAAGTTACTTTTTATACACATTGCGTGCATACGTGCATCGCTTTACTTACATGTGTTCAAGTTCCTTTTCATACACATTGCGTGCATACGTGCATCGCTTTACTTACATGTGTTCAAGTTCCTTTTCATACACGTTGCTCGCGTTGACCGCTTGCTTTACTTACATGTGTTCAATTTTCAGTCTCATTACACATTGCCTGCGCGACTGCAGGCTTTACTTACATATGTATTTTCAGATTTCATTACACATTGCTTGCATGCGTGCATTGTTTTACTCACATGTTCAATTTCCCCATCACACACATTGTACACGTTGTTGCGTGTTCTTTACTTACATGTGTTTGTACTTTCATAGCATTGTTATGATTACTCTAAATTGCATTGTTATGCACCCTCTTTACTTGCATTGTGATGCACGTTTCAATCGCATTGTTATGCACACTCTGTTTTCGAAACACCGGGATACGTCCCTAGGTTTCTTCACCTTCTTTCCGAAACACCGGGATGCGTCCCTACGTTTCTCTCTCTTTTTCGAAACACCGGGATACGTCCCTAGGTTTCTTCACCTTCTTTCTGAAACACCGGGATACGTCCCTATGTTTCTTCTATCTTCTCTCCCTAATCTTTGGGATACGTCCCTAATCCTTGGGATGCGTCCCTAACCTTTGGGATACGTCCCTAAACCCTGGGACACGTCCCTAACCATTGGGATACGTCCCCAGACACCGGGATACGTCCCTATGTCTCTTCTTCCTTTCCAAACACCGGGATGCGTCCCTACGTTTCTCCCTTCATTTTCAAAACATCGAGATACGTCCCTACGTTTCTCTCTCCTTTCCGAGACACCGGGATACGTCTTTATGTTTCTCTCTTCTTACCGGGATACGTCCCTATGCTTTTTCTTCTTATTCCGAAACACTGGGATGCGTCCCTATGCTTCTCCCCCTTTGGTTACAAGCGTTCGGAATACGTTCCAATGCTCACATCATTCTGAATCACCGGGATGCGTCCCTATGTTTCTCCTTCTTCGGTCAAAAGCATTCGGAATACGTTCTAATGCTTAAACCGCTCCGAAACACTGGGATAAGTCCCTATGTTTCTCTCTTTGTTCCTTCCTCAGCATTTCATTCGCGTTATCTTGCGCACCTTACCTGTACCTGTTAGTACATTGCATTGTTTTGCATACAAACCGGCTTCGCGTTGCGTGTAAGTCCAATTATCAAAGTCTTCCTGCATATCGTTGGCATCCTGCCCCTGAACTACGCTGGTTTGATTCCTTGCAAAGGGATACGTAGGCAGCCTGCGAGCACAACCATTTATTCATTTGTATTTTGTTTGTTTGTCCAAGTCTTCGGCCTTGTCAAAAATGGGTCGTCTCTGGGCTTTGACATTCACTCCCGTCATTGTTATGACTTCCAAGTTCTGTCAAAGAGGGGCAACTGTAGACACCCCATTTTTGACCGCCCTTAAGACTTGGGCACTACTGATGGTTTGCTCGGTGTTGAGAGGTGTGCAGGGCACAGGTTCAGTTTCTTCGGCAAGGAGAGAGGCAAATCTCAACCTCATACCCCATTGTGGACCAAAATTATTTTGGATGGTTTTTAGACCTTAAAACCCTCTCTTTCAAAACATTTTTGAAATAAAACTCCCACGATGTTCCGACGCTCGCATTTCGGTAAATGGTGCGCTTTTCGGTAAACCGAGCAAGGACAAAGTGGAGATGAATGAAAGAGAGATGAAATCTTTGAAAAATCTTTCAAAACACCTTACTTCGGGGTTTGAAGTTGAAGAAAAGAGGAGAAGAGGGGAGAAACCAAGTTGGAGAAGAAGATAGGCAAGAATCGCTAAGAGAGGGATGAGCAGTCCTCGCTAAATCAAGCTTATTGTCTATACACTTGGAGTTAAGTTATGAGGCTACCACCATTGGAAAGAAGACTTCCGGGGCTTCATTTTTCATACAAGAATCTCTTAAACCTGAGTCCGGATGGCGGAGATATGATTGGTTGAAGTTGGGCATCATCTCGGTTGGACTGAAACTGAGCAACCTTCACCAAAACAAGAATAACTTTCTGCACAGTTGGAATTTTAATTCAAGGTTTGCGGCATTGGAAAGCTTACTTCCGGGGCTTCAATTTTGACACAAGAATGACCTGAAAAGGAGTTCATATGAAGAAGTTATGCCCGTTTGAAGTTGGACTTGCAGAGCAGACTTTTTCTGCCGACCGGCCAAATAGAGTGCCGACCGGCCATTTTTGCTAGCCGACGACCATACGGAGCATTCTACAGATTGAATGGATGCCAGCTGTGCCAGCTGGAGGGCACAGACTGGATCCTCCATACACGTGTATGGAGGATCTTGGCTCTTGGTTTTGAAGCTTCTAAGAGAAGTCTTGCCCCTTTGGCTCTATAAAGGAAGCTCTCCTCTTCCTTATGCTAGGTTAGGAAAACCAGCTGGAGTTAGATACATTTAACCCTATATATCTCTCATCCAAGCCTCCAAAACCCCATTGTTCTTGGGCCATTTCTTCATCACCACATAGCACCACCTCTCCATCCTCCTTTCCAACACTTGGAGCTGGTTTTCCAGAGGCAAGGAGCACATTTTCTCAAGCCAAGAGCTGCTAAGGGGCTGGTCTACAAGGGTGAGTGATCTTTCCCTCTTTTCTAGTCTTTTCTTGCTCCATATCTAAGCCATAGTTGCTTACTGTTTTGGGCTCCGACCCTAACTGAAAGGGGCACTATTTTGAGCCATTCTTCATGTTTGTTTAAGGGCTCAACCCTGTTTGAGCCCTCCATAGTGCACTTGCTTCAATACTCCTTTGTATGCCATTATTTTGCATGCTATTTTTAGCTTATTTTTAATCTATTTTTGAGCATGTAATAAACTGTAAGTAGGCTCATTTTGAGCCCTTCTTCAACATTGAAGAAGGGCTCAACCCTGTTTGGGACCCCTATCTTGAACTTGCTTCATAATCTCTTCTATTTACCGTAATTTTGCATGCTTTGTTAGCCTATCTTGCTGCTGTTTTTGGGCCATCATCAGAACTGGAAAGGGTCATGCTTTGATCCCCTGGACATATTTCATTAAGGGTCTTTGTTTGTTTGATGAATGTTTGGTGTACCTCATGTTATAGCCTTTTGTTATCCTAGTTCTTGCATGGCTTTTTTTAGCATGTTTGCATATTGATTCGGGGGCTGTCATCTACTGTGAGTAGTCATATTTTTGGTCCCTCATCAGTGTTGTAGAAGGGACTTTTCCTGTTTGGGCTTTGCATCATACACTTGCCATGTAAATCATGCTAGCTAGTCAAAATCACATGCTAATTTAGCCAAGCATGCTAGCTTATTTTGGCTACATTTCATACATGTTTTAGCATTATTTTGGGCTGCATGAGGACTGTTTGTGGCTGTCTTCATCATTTGAGCATCGCTTTGCATGCTTATAGTGTATTGCATCTCACTAGCTTTAGTGCTTAAGTCCTTAACAATGCATTACATGAATGTTTGCATGCTTCGGAGTCGTTTTGCATGCCATTTCAGATCTGAAACATGCACCATTATATGCCATGTTTCATCATTTACCATGTCTTGTTAGAGTTGCATGTTGTATCTTAGGATTGGTCCATGCATTGGACATGTTTGTGTGCATTTCGGTTGCCTCATTTCACCTAATGGCCTCCTTGTATTGGTGTAAGCCCATCTTGCATTGTGTATGCCATGTTCAATGCGTTGTGCATGTTATGTTGTTAGCATTGTGTATGCCACGTAGTTGCATCGCATGTTTGCATGTTTGCTTGCATGCTTAGGTCGCATGTGCATTGTTGTGCATTGCCTTGCCTCTTGATCAACCATGATTGAGGTTGGGTCCTTTGTATGTTTTGTATGCATTGCATTTGACATTGAAGTTGCAAACTTGGCCTCTTAGGCCATCATGCATCGAAATGCACAATTGATGGCCCGGGGGTCGAGGGCCATGCTTCCTTGAGTCCCATACATGATAGGAAGCATTGGCCATGCTTACATATGCCTAAAAATTCATGCCATGCACTGCTTGTCTGCTGCTGCTGTCAAACTGTCTTCTGCAGGAACTTTCTGCCGACCGGCAGTATAGAGTGCCGACCGGCACTATGTGGGTGGCCGATAAACCCTTTAGCAGCCGATGGAAATTTTAGACAGCCGGTGGTGTACTGCAGTCTGCAAGGAAGGCATTCTGAGACTTTGGCAATTTTTGGAGAGACAGAACAGTAAGAACAGAGGCAACAGTGCTATGGTGCGGGTTTTCCGGGCAAGACGAATCGAGCATGCATCATTCACGCATCCCGAGGCAGAGGCTGTGGCCACCCTTCTCTTTGCATTTATTTATTGAGTAGTTAGAAATTTTGTAATAATTAATTTTATTCATTATTCGGACTGTATATTCTTTTAGTCCCTCCGTGTGAGGGCGTATTTGTAATAAGTGTGCGTGGGTGTGTGTATGTCTTCCAATCTCACGTCTTTCTTCCCTTTTACTTACCTGCTTTGATGGTTAGTATTAGGGCACGTTTATTTTAGCATACCTTATGCTATGCACGTGTGCATCCATACATTTGTTATACATGCATCAGGCTCGGCACATCATACAAACTGCATTGTATCTCAATTCCAAATTGAATACGTGTTATTTGTAGCATTTCACATGCCATGTTTAGGATAGCCGAGCCTACCTAGATTGCATCTTTGTATGTGTTGCATTAGACATTACAGTATGCTTAGGTCCATGCAAGGATTTCTAATGAGCTTCTGTTTTGGCTTGGAGTACTAGGTGAGCTTTTATGCTTTAGCATATCGCATGCGTGTGAATGTTGCCATAATAGCATGATTACCATGAGGCTAAGTGCTTATGTGATATAACTGCTTGAATGCCTGTGGATGGAGGTCAAATTACCTAAATTGGGACAATGCATTAAAACTGTGAGTTTTAAAGCCCACTAGATAGTGGCAAAACCTTCTTTTATAAAAGCCCACTTGAGGGTGGCAAAACCTGCATTTTAGCCTACTTGCGAGTAGCAAAACATTTTTAAAATAAACATAAAATGTTTTGTTCCAACTTAGGCGATTTGGTCTATACTTGTTTGCTGTGCGCACAACATAGTAATTCTAGGCTAATAATTGGAATAAGAACGTGTAATGTTTTCAAAATCGGATATCACGGTTAGTAGAGGCCGGTCTTCGGACCGGGCGAAAGGGGGTGCTCATAGCTGACCTTCCCCGATCGTACCTAAGCTCCCAAGCCAAGACCACTTTGGTGATGACGGACACGTGGCCTTCGGCACCGAGTCAGGGTTTCCTAAATTTCCCCTTTTAAAAAAATATTTAGGTGGCGACTCTGTATCTGGCAAAGCAGTCCATGTTTGGCACTTCTTTTCAAAAATCTGTTTTCTCAAAACGATTTGCCGGATTTGGACCCTTTGGTTCAGATTAAGAACCGTGACATTTTGAGTCCTTCGAACTGTAGTGACCCCAATATGAACGGAACGGGACTTAACCCTCCCGGGGCGTTCGGGGACGTCTACAGATACACACATCTTTCCCATGTTCACCAATTTTTTCTCAAAATCATATACATTTTCAATGTATTAAATGAGCAACAATGTTCAATGCACATAGATGAGAACTTAGTTTTAATTCACCTAATTGTCATGCAATTTCTACAACACTCATAACTATCCTCCACCGATAGCCCAAAACCAATATCTCTAAACAGATAAATAAATTTCATTAAAGATGCATGTGGGGAAGTGGTTTGGAAATACTCTTTTGATCCACACTGGGACGCTCGAGATCCTCAGCTAGTAACCTGAAAAGGAATGAACACTCCGGTCGGGGGTGCCGGAATTAGCATTCCGACGGTTAAGTCAGTGTATGCTCTCTTAGTCACTTGTATTTTAAGTTAAGCGTAATAGTTCTCACATACCTCTATTTGGTTGCTGTTCTTCTATTTATATACACTCCTAGTCCTCAGGATGGGGCCCACTACTAATCTATCGTGTGATTGCTCACTCGGCCCTTTTTTCGTCGTAACCCAACTTCCAATTGGGCCCTCGTTCGGCTGGCTTTGTGGCCGACTAAGATATTCGGCATCCAGAACGTACAAGACGGGGGCGAGTACAACATGTACCGATTATCTAAATGTGTATTCGGCCTATCTGCATTCATTTTTATCTGGCTCCCACAATGCACTTTTCCAAAATCTCAAGATGGGAGTGATAAATAAATTTCATTAAAGATAAACTCATAGCTCGAGTGAAGAATATCTACTCCCAGTAGTTTTACAGACCTGCAAAAGTATTGAGAGTTCACAAAGATAGCTCAAGCGCAAGAAGTGACACTCGAGCATAGAAGCAAAATTCTCGGCAACAAGGTTTTTGAAAAACAAGGTACCAACCTGTTCCAAATGCAACCAACACAACCCAAAAGCCAAACTCAAAGGGGATAAGGGAAAATAAGACATAAATGACTATACAAGGCAATAAAACCCAGATCCAAAACATCAAATGGTTTGGGTCCGAACTAGAATCGTTATAATCTTCCTCTTTAAAGAATTTCGTCCCCAAAATTAAAACCAAACATTTAAAACCAAGTTTAAACCAATTACAACAATGATAATCAACTAATCTCATTACCATGACCCATCCATCGGTTATTCAATCATATCAACATGATGAACAAATTCTCAATACTGAACATACAATTTACATTTCCAAAACATATACAATGTTTATATTACATTAAAAAAATAAAACTCTCAAAACATGCTCAAGTACCAACAAATAGGTCTGGATACTTCTCACAGACTTCCAACTCACGTTCCCAAGTTACTTCATCAACCTCATGATGTTTCCATAACACTTTTACTAAAGGAATTGTCTTGCCTCGCAAGACTTAGTCTCGAGTATCCAAGACTCTCACTGGTCTCTCTTCATACGAGGCATCCTTATCTACCTCTAACTCGGTCCAATCCAACACGCGTGATGGATCTGGTTCATATTTCCGGAGCATACAGATATGGAACATGTCATGAACCCCAAAAAGTTGTGACAGCAAGGTTAAGCGATAAGCTAACTCTCTAATCTGCTCTAGGATATCAAAAGGCCCGATAAATCTAGAAGATAACTTCTCATTCTTCCCAAACCTCATTAAACCCCGTCTAGGTGATATTTTCAAGAAAACATGATCTCCTACCTCAAAGGAAAACGGTCTCCTTCTACGGTCAACATAGTCTTTTGATGACTCTGAGCCGTGACCAACCTCTTACAGATAAGTGCAATTTTCTCTGTCATTTTCTGGACTAATTGTGGACCCAACATAGGTGCATCACCCACCTCAACCCAACACACAGCAGATCTACATAGTTGGCCATACCAGGCCTCAAACGGTGTCATACCAATACTCGACTGGAAACTATTGTTATAGGCAAACTCCATTAAGGGCAAGTGCCTCTCCCATGACCCTTTAAAGTCAAGAACACAATCCTGAAGCATATCTTCTAGAATCAAAATGGTGCACTCTGACTGCCCGTCAGTCTGAGAGTGATACATGATGCTAAAAGTTAATCTCGTGCCCAAGGTATTCTATAGGCTCTACCACAAACGAACCGTAAAACGCAGATCTCTGTCCAAAACAATCGTTACAGGGACCTCGTGCAACCTCACTATGTCTCTAATGTAAAGGTCAAATAGATAATCTATCGAGTCACTCGTGCACATAGGTACAAAGTGCACTAACTTGGTCAATCGATCAACTACCACCCAAATGGCGTCACTACCCTGTTGAGTCCTCGAAAGACCTACGGCAAAATCCATTGTGACATGCTCCCACTTCCACTCGGCTATAGGTATGGGTTGTAACAAACTCGCAGGGATCTGATGCTCAGCCTTCACTTGTTGACAAGTAAGGCACCTCAATACAAACACGGCCACATCTCTCTTTATACCTCTCCACCAAAATTGGTGACTAAGGTCATGATACATCTTTGTGCCTTCCAGGTGCACTGCAAGGCGTGAGTGGTCGGAGCACTTCCTCTTGGCAAGACTTTGGCACGAAAAGACGGTCAAGGTATCTAACACTCGAGTCAGAATATACGTTCAAGCCTTTCTTTACCATCCCACTAGAGATTTTCTCCTGGAGGGTTTCTACCTCAAGGTCACCCCTCTGTGCTTCTACAACTCGACTCAAAAGTATAGGTTGAGCACAACGGTAAACAAAGCTGCCGACTTAACAGACTCGCTAAGATGTAAGTCAAACTCGCCAATAGTGCCCAACATCTCCCACTCCCGAATGGAAATACTAGCTACACTGCCAATGAATTTCCTACTCAAACCATCGGCCACAACATTAGCCTTCCCTGAATGATAATACAACTCAAAGTCACAATCTTTTATAAACTATATCCACATTCTCTGTCTCAAATTCAAGTTATTCTGTGTAAATAGATATTTCAGACTCTTGTGGTCAGAAAATACTTCAAACTTCTCACCATACAAATAATGCCTCCAAATCTTCAAGGCAAAGATTACTGCTGCTAACTCTAGGTCATGAGTAGGGTAGTTCCTCTCATATGTTTTTAACTGTCCTGAGCCATAAGCTACTACTTTCCCTTCTTGCATCAATACACAACCCAAACCTTCCCGTGAAGCATCACAATACACCGAATAGCCCAAACCTCTCTCCAAAATAATCAATATTGGAGCAGTGGTAAGTCTAACTTTAAGCTCGTGAAATTACTTCTCACAGGTCTCACTCCACAAAAATTTAATTCCTTTCCTCGTCAATCTAGCCAATGATGAAGCTAATCTAGAGAAATCTTGCACAAATCGACGGTAATATCCAGCCAACCCTAAGAAATTACGGATCTCAAAGGTATTCTTAGGTTGTTCCCAATCTTATACGGCTTCTATCTTAGATGAATCTACAGTCACTCCTTTCCCGGATACTACGTGGCTTAAGAACTTAACTTCTTTTAACCAGAATTCACATTTCCTAAACTTAGCATACAGTTTGTGGGCTCTAAGCAACTTGAGTATAACTCACTAGTGTTCTTTATGTTCCTCCTTGGAGGGTGAGTAGATCAAGATGTCATCCACAAAGACGATCACAAAGTGGTCTAAGAACTCATGGAAGATTCTGTTCATTAAATCCATAAAACAAGTTGGTGCATTAGTTAGCCTAAAAGGCATCACTAGAAACTCATAATGGCCATACCGTGTACAAAATGCTGTCTTCTAGATATCATTCTCTCTTACTCTCAACTGGTGTTGACTCGACCTCAATTCTATCTTAGAGAAACAACAAGAACCCTTCAACTGGTCAAACAAATCATCTATATGTGGTATTAGGCACTTGTTCTTAACGGTTACCCCGGTTCAACCTCCGGTAATCAATACAAAGCCGCAAGACACCATCCTTCTTCTTGTCAAAGAGAGTCGGTGCTCCTCAAGGCGAAGCACTAAGGCAAATAAAACCCTTATCTAACAATTCCTAGAGTTGAATCTTCAACTCATTCAATTCGGTAGGTACAAATTTATATGGTGCCATAGAAATTGGTGTCGTGCCAAGCACTAACTCAATAGAGAACTCGATCTCACAATGAGGTAGTAAGCTAGTGAAATCCTCAAGAAAGACATCTGAGTATTCACAAACTACCTTTGGCAAATCAACTCGGACTTCGTCACACTCACTATTTAAGAAGTTTGCAAGAAGACAACTAAGCTCACTCTGACCACGCGGATGATACACCGGTGATAAAACTCTATTGGCTATGTCCCCCATGAAATAAAAACAATTACCGTTCAAGGTACATACAGTAACCCTCTGACGGTAACAATCTATGACAGCCCCGATACGATGACAACCAGTCCATACCCAATATAGCATCAAAACTCGACATGTCAATCAACACAAATGCAACAGGAAGTCGGCAATTGGCAACCTCTATGTCATAACACTGACACTCTTGTTCCAAAACAATCTCACCACCAATAGGTGATTCTACACTAAGTGAAGATGCTAACCGAGCCAATGCTAACTCCAATGCCGATGCACATGCAGACGAAATAAAGAGTGGGATGCACCCATATCAATCAATTCATTGGCAATAGAATTGCATAACAAGAAAGTATCTCTCACTACTAAAGGCGTTGATACAAGGTCTGGCGCAGTAACAGCATACACACGCCCTGTAGGTCTCTGCTTCACTTGGTCACCCCTCAGAGCATAAGTCTGGTGTATTGACTGAGCTGAAGAGGCTCCCTGATTGGCCCTCGAGGCCTGTACTGACTGTGCGGGCTAGTGGCTCTGTGTTTGACTTGAACTAGATGCAACTTGTGTGCCACCCAACTGAGGACAAAACCTCTTTAAGTGCCCTGCCTGCCCACACTAATAACAAGTGAGCGGCTGCCCTCTCCCCTGACTCTGGCTCTAAGAACGAGCCGGCAAACAAAACAGATTGTTGCCCTTCTCCCTTTTGTGGACAAGCTGGAGACTTGTGGCCTAACTGGCCACACTTAAAGCAAGTGAAATCTCCCTAACCACTTCTGCTAGAACTCGAACTCGGTACTGGAAAAGTGGACCTCGGTTATGCTCTCTGGGACTGTTGTGGGGTAGAACCCTTCTGCCTCTTATTGTCTCTCTGAACATCCTGACTCCTCTTGGAGCCCCCCATCCGCTTCTCCTCCATCTACACTACCGTCTCAAGATGAGCCGCCGACTCTATAAGTCATCCGTAATCTCTTAGCATCGAACCGGCTACCTTAAAAAAAAGCTCGGTCCTTAACCTTTTCTCGAACTCCACAGAACGGCACTCCTTTGTCGCCATTAACGCTGGTGTAAACCTTGATAGACTAGTAAACGCGGCCTTAAACTTGGCCACCGATGTGTTCAATTGCTTCAGCTTTGAGAATTGCTCCCTAAACTTCTCCCTAATAGTGGGAGGTAAGAAGTTGTCTTAGAAGGCGTCAACGAAAGCATCCCAAGTTACTCCAATGCGTCCACTCGCATGTTTCCACCATTGACCCGTATCTCCCTTCAACTGGAAGGATGCCAAGGTCATTCTCAATCCACCGTCTTCGATGCCGAGCATCTCAAACGTCTTCACCATTTGTTCGAGCCATTCATCCGCTTTCAAAGGCTCTTTAGGATCACCCAAAAACTCGTCCGGGTTAGACCGGAAGAACTCCCTCTTCAAGAATGACGGCCCTGTCTCAACTACTTGAGCTTGGACTTGATTTTCTACCCTGAAAATGTCCATAGATTCCCGCAAAGCTCTGGCCATCTCATGAGCCAAAGCACCTATGGCCTATTGACCAACTGGTTCAGCCACATTAGCCTGACCAACCCTTTCCTCTTGCGTCGGAATCTCATCCAATAAAGACACCTCAGACCTTCTAGGCCTGCCACACCTACCACCACCATGTCCACATCCTGACATCCTAATGAAGATAACAAAAGAGATTAGCACATTTACAAATGTGTCGAAACTAACTCACTAGCATCCTAATACGCTGGACAACAATAATTCATTCCACATAAGTAGATAGTCACATAAACACATACAAATTTCCTTCCTGGATAATGACCATCCCACGGTGTTACCAGAGTTCCAATTAGAAACAGCAGTGATCAGGTGCTCTTCTAATAGGACTTCTAGAAACCCGTAAACCCAATTAACATCCTAGAAATTAAATCCCATGCCCATATAATCACATAAGTATGTTATCACATAGTGTACCACACATACAAATGTCTTTATCAAGCGAGACAAACACATTGTGGTAATAACCACTTCCCACATGCCCAAAGTATTCAAACCCGGTACACTCTGATACCAAGTTGTAATGCCCCTAAATGAATACAGTATACCCATCTCATAACGACTAATAAATAGTAACATAAATGAAATGATAAGCTTTTATTAATTAGAGTTTAATATACAAAAGGTGACACATGCGATATACATTCATAAACAGTACATCATGAATCTACAACATGTGTTACAAGGTAGCGAAAAGAAATGAAAGCTAAACTAATAACCATATGCCATAATGGCTTACATCTTTCCAAGTCCATACTTGGGTACATAAAAAATGAGTCTTAAGCTTAATATAGGTAAAACCCTAAGCTTGAACAAAATTAAATACAAAATAACAACAATGAGTCTTCAACTCCACAGTCCTCCCAAGCTAAGTCCTTGGTAGAGGCATATCATCAACACTTGAAAATGGTTTTCCCACATAGGGTGAGCCAAAGCCCAGTAGAAACACTACAACACAATGTATAAATCTTAACAAAACCATAAGGTTTTATGCGTAGGCATTGCCAGCTCTAAAACATTTATAACGTTTTTCAAAAGCTGTGCTATGCCAGATTTATGTTACAATTCTCAAAACCATGCCCTTTACAATAGAAAGAATGGGAAAATCTCAAACTGGTACAACCTTTCACGGATATTTCGTCTGTGGAAAACCGTCAAATGACACCAATATAAACGTAACTTATATAAGCACTACAATTTCCATTTTACGGATATTTCGTCTGTGGGAACCGATAGCCATATATACGTAGGTTTTTCGGGACTTTCATCCTGGACACATAGGCCAACTTGATTTAGTGATACACAACTCTTTTCCACGTTCACCCCTTTTTTCTCAAAATCATATACATTTTCAATGTATTAAATGAGCAACAATGTTCAATGCACATAGATGAGAACTTAGTTTTAATTCACCTAATTCTCATACAATTTCTACAACACTCATAGCTATCCTCCACCAATAACGCAAAACAGATATCTCTAAATAAATAAATAAATTTCATTAAAGATACACTTTTCCAAAATCTCAAGACGAGAGTGATAATACATATCCAACTCACTATCATCATCAACATTATTTCAATTTCATAATTCTCAACATCAATTCTATTTTCTCTTTACAATCTCAAACATTTACATTTTAGGGAAAAATCCTTTTCTCTTTGAAAATCAATTTTAACGTAGGAAATACCTCATTTCATCATATATCAACTCCAATTTCACACCCACAAGCTTTTCCAAGAAAACATTTAAAAATCCCTCTTTTTCATTGTGAATTCAAACCCTAGATTTTACCAAAAACCCCTAAACCACAATAATCCTTTGAAATAGCAAATAACTAAGGTAAAACTCATACAAGAGTGTGAAGAATCCCTACCTTAAGCTTAAAAGACGAGAGAGAGAGAGAGTGAAGAAACTTCAACAACACTGAAACCCAACTTTGTTTGGATAAAAATGAAACTCCAAGTGAGCTTTACCTTTTTCTCAAAGGGAGTGGGGTAGAGAAATCAATGGATCTAAAATTTTTAGAAGAGAGAAGGTGAGTTTTAGAGAGAGAGAGAAAGTGTGTGTGTAGATCTAGGATTTTTTAGAAAGTTTAGAGAGAGACTGAAATGAAAAAGTGATGTAAAAAGTGACATTTACGGACTAATATACATGCATTCCGCTCAAGTGCAATAAGTGATGCTCGAACATAAGACACAAAAGATGTGACTGCTTGAGCGCAAGAAATTGTTGCTCAAACGTAAAATACAAGCTCCTAGTAGTTTTATAGACAGAAGACTAACGCTCGAGTGCAATAAGGGCTGCTCGAGCAAAGACTGCTTGAGCACAAGAAGCTTCGCTCGAGCGAAGAATACCAACTCCCAGTAGTTTTGCAGACCTACAAAAGTACTGAGAGTTCACAAAAACCGTTCGAGTGCAAAAACTGATGCTCAAGCATAGAAGCAAAATTCTAGGCAATAAGGTTTTTAAAAAACAAGGTACCAATCTATTCCAAACGTAACAAACAGAACCCAAAAGCCAAACTCAAAGAGGGATAAAGGAAAATAGACAAATGACTATACAAGGCAATGAAACCCGGATGTAAAACATCAAATGGTTCAAATCCAAACCAGAATTGCAATATCTTATATCCCTTTCCGAAACTGTGCAATGCTAGATTCATACCACAATTCAAGAATCATTTCCTTTACATTACAGAATAGGGCAGTGAATCCCAACTCTGGGAATCCCAAGATAAGTATCACATTTCATGAAAATTTCTTCCGCTGGAAACCGTAAACCGGTGCCCATGTAAACGTAGGCTATACAAGTACTACTATTGCCATTTTATGGATATTTCGTCAGCGGGATCGACACCCATGTGTACGCACGGTTTTTAGAACTTTCATCGTGGACACACAGGCCAACTTATTTGATGTAATAACAACTTTCTCCTAGGTTCACCCCTTTTTCTCAAAGCAATATATGTTTTCCATGTATTAAATGTGTAACAATGCCAATGCAAATGGATGAGAAAGTAGTTTCAATTTGCTTAATTCTCATGCAATTTCTATAACAATCATAACTATCCTTCATCGATAGCCCAAAACAGGTATCTCTAAACAACTAGATAATTTCAATAAAGATAAACTTTCCAACTTTCAAGATGTGAGGGATAATACATATCCAACCCCACCATCCTTGTCCATAACAACTCTATTTCACAATTTCAATATCAATTCCATTTATCAATACAAATCAATATTTAAGATTTCTACGGCAAAAACTCCTTTTTTTCTTTATAAACAATCTCCCAAGGTAAAAACCCATCGTTTCATCGTATCTCCTTAATAAATATCTACCCACAACCATTCCCAATAATCCATTTGAAAAACCCCTCCTTTTGATTTCGAATCAAAACCCAATATTGTTCAAAAATCCACTTCTTTTCATATTGTTGTCTTATGAAAACAAATAACTAACTTAAAACTCATAAGGAAGTGCAGAGAATCCCTACCTCAAGCTTAGAAGATGGAAGAGAAGAACTCGAAAAAAAACTCAACGTCAATGAAACCACGAGCCACTAAGATCAAAAGGAAGCCATTGAAACGATCTGTGACCTATTCCAAAGGACCAAGATAAGAAGGTACCTCTAAGTTAGTAGATCTGAAGATCTAGGTGAGAAAAGTTGAGTTTTGAGAGAAAATAGAGAAATCACGGTTTAAAGAGAGAAGAGAGGGAGAGAGAGGGAGAGAGAGAGAGAAGAGAGAAAGAAAAGTGAGTGAGAAACGTATGTTTGGAGTCTATTTATCGTTGTAGAATAATAGCCCTAAAGTCAAAGGAAAGAATAAGTCAAACCCCCAAAAAGTAGGGCCTAAAGCCAAACAAAAAATCTAGAAATAACTCACAGAGGTCGACCCTTGTGATAGTGGTGTCGATCCTCAGAAGGAAAAGCTAAGACACTAATGTTTTGTAACAGATGAGGGTCGACCCTAGGAGACAGTGGTGTCGACCTATTTTTCAGAATGCAACCCAGAACAAAACAGAAAGGGGAGGGTCGACCCTAAAAACTCGAGGTGTCAACCCTATATTTCAGTATGTAACCTAGGACAAGGCAGCGATGGAAGGGTCGACCCTACCAAAACTGGTGTTGACCCTAGAGGCTAATAACAGGGCAAGTGTTGACACCACGAAGATTGGTGTCTACCCCAAATTTCTGTAGCTATACCAAGTAACAAGGTGGTGTCGACACCTCGACCCCCGAAGCAGAACAAAAAAAAAAGAAGAAGAAGAAGGCAGTGCCGGCACCACCAAGGATGGTGTCGACCCTTAAGCCATAATCCAACAAGAGAAAAAGGGAAAGACAACCACTATGGATATGGTTTCTCAGATTTGAAGGCAATAAATGGGTCGGGTCTACGCCCAGATTGCTATAACCTCCCCCCTTAAGGAATTTCATCCCTGAAATTTCAAATCAACAACAATACCATATTTAAACCAATTACAACAATTATAGCAATTCAATTTCATCACCATGACCCATCCACCGATCATTTATTCTCATCACCATGATAAACATGATAAACACGTGCCCATTACTGAATATACAATTCACATTTCCAAAACATATACAATGTTTATATTACATTAACATGACAAGATTTTTAATACAAGTTCAAACATCGACAAATAGGTCCGGATACTTCTTATGGACTTCCGCATCACATTCCCAAGTTGCTTCCTCAACCCCGTGATGTCTCCACAACACCTTTACCAAAGGAATTGTCTTGCCATGCAAGACTTCGTCTCCAGTATCTAAGACTCTAACTGGTCTCTCCTCATACGAGGCATCATCATCTACCTCCACTGTAGTCCAATCTAACATGTGTGATGGATCCGACTCATTCTTTCAAAGCATACAAATGTGAAACACATCATGAACTCCGGAAAGCTATGACGACAAGGCTAAACGATAAGTTACATCTCCAATCTGCTCTAGGATCACAAAAGGCCCAATAAACCTAGGAGACAACTTTCCACTTTTCCCAAACCTCATCAAACCCCATCTAGGTGATATCTTTAAGAAGACATGGTCTTCTATTTCAAAGGATAATGGTCTTCTTCTACGGTCGGCATAGCTCTTCTAACAACTCTGCGCCATAACCAATCTCTTACAAATAAGTGCAACATTCTCCATCGTTTCCCGGACTAACTCAGGACCTATCATTGGTGTATCACCCATCTCGACATAGCACACAGGAGATCTACACAGTCGGCCATACAAGGCCTCAAAAAGTGTCATGCCAATGCTTGCCTAAATGCTATTATTATAGGCAAACTCCACTAAGGGGCAGTGCCTCTCCCATGACCCTTTAAAGTCAAGGACACGGCCCCTTAAAGTCAAGGACACAACCCCGAAGCATATTCTTAAGGATTTAGATGGCATGCTTTGACTGTTCATTAGTCTGAGGATGATAAGCAGTGCTAAAGGTCAACTTAGTTCCCAAGGCATTCTGTAGACTCTGCTACAACCGAGCCGTAAAACGCGGATCTCTATCCGAAACAATAGTGACTGAGACCCCATGAAGTCGAACAAATTTCCTTAATATAAATGTCAGCAAGATAATCTATCGAGTCACTCGTGCGCATAGGTACAAAGTGCACTGACTTAGTTAACCAATCAACTATCACCCAAATGGCATCATTATCCAGTTGAGTTCTCGGAAGACCCATAACAAAATCCATCATAACGTGCTCCGACTTCTACTCGGCTATAGGCAAGGGTTGTAACAAGCCCACTGGTCTTTGATGTTCAGCTTTCACTTGTTGACAAGTAAGACACCTCGATACAAACACGTCCACGTCCTTCTTCATTTCCTTCCACCAAAACTGGCGACTAAGATTGTGATACATCTTTGTGCTTCCTGAATGTACCGCAAGACATGAATAGTAAAACTCCCAGAGTACCTCCTCTTGACAAGCCTCCGGCACAAAAAAATAGTCAAGGTATCTAACACTCAAGTTAGAATACATGTTCAAGCCCTTCTCTACCTTCTCGCTAAATATCTTCTCCTAGAGGGTTTCTATCTCAATATCACCTCATTGGGCTTCTATAACTTGTCTCACAAGTGTAGGTTGTGCAATGACAGTAAACAATGCAACTGACTTGACAGACTTGCCAAGATACAAGTCAAACTCACCAATGGCATCCAACATCTCCCATTCCTGAATGGCAATACTAGCTATGGTGCTAAAGGATTTTTTACTCAAGGCATCGGCCACTACATTGGCCTTCCCTGGATGATAGTGCAATTCAAAGTCGTAATCTTCCATAAACTCCATCCACCTTCTCTGCTTAAGATTCAAATCTTTTTGTGAAAACAGATACTTCAAACTCTTGTGATCCAAAAATACTTCAAACCTCTCACCGTACAAGTAGTATCTCCAAATCTTCAAAGCAAAAATCACAGTTGCTCATCAGTGGGATAATTTATCTCGTGTGTTTTCAACTAGCGTGAACCATAAGCTACTACATTCCCCTTTTGCATCAATACACAATTCAAACCTTCTCGAGATGCATCATAATAAATCGAATAACCCAAACCCCTCTCCGAGATAATCAAAACTGGAGTAGTGGTAATTCTAACCTTAAGTTCTTGGAATGACTTTTTGCAAATCTCACTCCACACAAACTTAACTCCTTTTCTCGTTAGTCTGGTCAAATGTGAGACCTACCTAGAGAAATCTATCACAAACCAACGGTAATACCCGGCCAGCCCCAAGAAACTACGAATCTCAAAGGCATTCTTAGGTTGTTTCCAATCTTGTACTGCTTCTATTTTGGAAAAATCTACCGTCTCTCCTTCCCCGGATACCATATGGCCTAAGAACTTCACTTCTTTCAATCAGAATTCGCACTTCTTGAACTTAGCATACAACTTGTGGGCTCTAAGAAACTCAAGCACAACATGCAAGTGTTCCTCGTACTTCTTCTCAGATGGTGAGTAAATCAAAATGTCATCAACGAAGTCAACCACAAAACAGTCTAGAAACTTGTGAAAGATTCGATTCACCAAATCCATAAACAAGGCCAGTGCATTGGTTAACCCAAAAGGCATCACTAGGAACTCGTAATGGCCATGCCGCATATGGAATACTATTTTTTGGATATCCTCCTCTTTCACTCTCAATTGGTGGTAACCCAACCTCAGGTCTCTCTTAGAAAAGTAACAAGACCTCTTCAACTGGTCAAACAAGTCATCTATGCGAGGTAGTGAGTGCTGTTCTTAACAGTCACCCGATTCAACTTCCGGTAATCAATACAAAGTTACAATATGCCATCATTCTTCTTGGCAAAGAGAGTTGGTGCTCCCTAAGGTGATGTACTAAGGCGGATAAAGCCCTTGTCTAACAATTCCTGAAGTTGAATCTTCAACTCACTCAACTCGGTGGGTGCAAATCTATACGGTGCCATAGAATGTAACAAGTAGAATCTTCAACTCACTCAACTCAACTAAGCTAGAACCATATCACTCTCAACATCCAAGAATGTAACAAATAGAAAACTTAACTCGCTCCAACCACACAGATCATACACTAGCCATAAGGCTCTATCAACTCTGTCCCCCAAGAAATAAAAACAATCACCACTCGAGGCAACAATCTATAACAGCCTGATAAGATGACAACCAATCCATACCCAAGATAACGTCAAAACTCAACAAATCAATCAACACAAATGCAAAAGGAAGTCGGCGATTGGCAACCTCTATCTCACAACCTCGACACCCCTGGTCCAACACAACCTTACCACCAACTGGTGACTCTACCCTGAGTGGAGATGCTAACCGAGTCACTTCTAACCCCAATGACAATGCAAATGTAGATGAGATAAAAGAATGGGATGTACCCGTATCAAATCAACACATTGGCAATAAATACACAATAAGAAGTTACCTCTCACTACCAAAGGCGTTGGCACTAAATCTGGTATGGTAACAGCA
The DNA here is from genome assembly GCA_036172215.1 of Camellia granthamiana. Lineage (NCBI taxonomy): Eukaryota > Viridiplantae > Streptophyta > Magnoliopsida > Ericales > Theaceae > Camellia > Camellia granthamiana. The sequence goes on along the minus strand of CM069906.1, from coordinate 138,635,129 downwards.
TACACACACGCTGTAGGTCTTTGCTCTACGTGCTCACCCCTCGAAGCATAAGTCTGATGCATGGACTGAGCCGAAGAGGCTTCCTGATTGGCCCTCAAGGCATAAGCTGACTATGTAGGCAGAAGACTCTGTGTTTGCCTTTGACCCGACGCACCAGATGTGTAACCCGACTAAGGAAAAAACCTCCTCACATGCCCCAACTGCCCACACTGATAACAGGTAGGTGGTTGCCCTCTCCCCTGACTTTAGCCTTGCAAACGGGCCATTGGCCACACTTAAAAACAAGTGAAAACTCCCTGACTACCTTTCCCTAAACCCGAACTCGGCATAAGAAATGTGGATCTAGACTGTGTTGCCTGGGATTGCTGTGGGGTGGAACCCCTCTACCTCTCGTTATCTCTAGCGCTCCCTTGAACATCCTGGGACCTGTGTCTTGAGCTTCTCATACGCTCCTCCTCCGTCTGAATCATGGTCTCTAAGTGAGTTGCTGCATCCATAAGGCGACCGTAATCCCTAATCATGGACATGGCCACCTTGAAGAAGAGTCTGGTCCTCCGCCTCTTCTCAAACTCCAAGCAATGACGTTTCTCCGTCGCTACTAAATCTGGTGCAAATCTCGAGAAACTAGTGAAAGTAGCCTCAAACTCGACCACCGGTATGTTCAACTGTTTGAGTTTCAAGAACTGCTCCCCCAACTTCTTCCTAACAGTGGGAGGTAAAAACTTGTCTTGAAAGATGTTGACAAAAGCCTCCCAAGTCCCACCAATGTGTCCCCGCACAAACTTCCACACTGATCCGTATCTTCTTTCAGCTGGAAAAATGCCAAAGTTACTCTCAATCCATCGTCCTCGATGCCAAGCATCTCGAACGTCTTCACCATCTACTCGAGCCATTCATCCACTTTCAAGGGCTCTTTCGGATCCCCTATAAACTCATCCGAATTAGATCGGAAGAACTCCCTCTTTAAGAATAATGGCCCTATCTCAGTAACATAGGCCTGGACTTGATTCTCAGCCCTGAGAATGTCCATGGATTCCCGCAAATCTCCGGCCATTTCTCAGGCCAAAGCGCCCATGGCTTGCTGACCAACCAGTTCAGCCATATTGGCCTGACCAATGCCTTCTTCCTGCATCGGAATATCATCCGGTAACTGCACCTCCTATTGTCTAGGCATGCCACACCTACTACCACCACGACCACGTCCTCACATCCTAATAAAGGTAACACCAGAGATTAGCACATTCACAAACGTGCCGAAGCTAACTCAATAGTGTCCTAATGAGAGGGACAACATATAATTCACTCCACATAAGCACATAATCACATAAATACATACGAACTTCCTTTCTAGATAATGATTGTTCCGCAGTGCTACTAGAGTTCCAATTAGAAATAGCAGTGTCAAGTGCTCTTCTAATAGGACTTCTAGAGAACTGTAGACCTAATCAACATCTTAGAAATTAAATTTCATACATACTTAGTCACATAAGCATGTTATCACATAATACACCATATGTATAACTATCTCTATCAAGTGAGATAAACCCATTGTGGCAAAAATCACTTCTCACGTACCTAAAGCATTCAAACCCGGTATACTTTGATACCAAGTTATAACGCCCCGAAATTAACACAATAACCCACCCACAATATTAATAAATGACAACAATGAGAAGGTAATTATCATTCATTAATTCCCAATTAAGCTTACAACAGAGTAACATATGCAAATATAAATTCATAGGCCTATCCCTAAATCTATAGCATATGTTACATAATAGAGTGAACATCAAGCAAAAGAAATGCCCTAAAGACTTACAGTTTTCCAAAATAGTGCTTGGTTACAACAAATAGATGGAATATCTAATACAGTTAAAGCCCTAGGCTTGTACAAATGAATACAACAAAAATAAACAAAATGAAGCTCCTACTTCTAAGTCCTCCTAAGAAATTGCTTTGGCAGAGGCATATCATCAGCATCTGAAAATGGTTTTCCCATATAGGGTGAGCTAAAGCCCAATAGAAATAATCCAACACAGTATATGAATCTTAACAAAGGTATAAGAGTGAAATGCATATGCAATGCTCGTGAATCATAACTCTAGGAATACTTTTCCGAAACCGTGCAATGCCAGATTCATACCACACAATTCAAGAATCATAACTCAAGAATCACAACTTTGGGAATCCCAAGACAAGTATCACATTTCAGGAAAATTCCATCTGTGGGAAACCGTAAACCGACATCCATGTAAACGTAGGCTATACCAGCACTACTATTGCCATTACAAATATTTCGTTCGCGAGATCGTCACCTAGGTATACGCGCGGTTTTTAGAACTCTCACCATGGACACACAGGCCAAATTATTTGATGTAACAACTTTCTCCCAGATTTACCCATTTTTCTCAAGATAATATATGTTTTCCATGTATTAAATGTATAACAATGCCAATGCAAATAGATGAGAAAGTAGTTTCAATTTGCTTAATTCTTATGCAATTTCTATAACAATCATAGCTATCGTCCACTGATAGCCCAAAATAGGTATCTCTAAACAAGTAAATAATTTCAATAAAGATAAACTTTTTAACTTTCAAGATGTGAGGGATAATACATTATAGACACCCCATTTTGACCGGCCCTAAAACTTGGGTGCTTTTTTTTTATTACCCGATGACGACAATTACAATATGTTTCTCACAGAGTCCTCAATAAGAAAGATGGAATTTAAGCTTTAATCCCAACCTTTACACATTTTTTGGCCAAACTATTTTAGACCTTAAAACCCTCTTTTCAAAATATTTTTTTTAAATGTTTCTACGAAGTCCCAAGGCTCCCATTTCGATTAAAATATTGCCAGTAAACCGAGTAAGGACAAAGTGGAAATAAATGGAAGAGAGGTGAACTCTTTGAAAAATATTTAAAAACATATTTTTTATAGGTTTGGAGTTGAAGGAAATAGGAGGGGATGGAAGAAAAGTAGTTTTGGAAAAGAATGAGCATCAAATCATTAAAAAGGAAATGAACAACCTTCACTAAATTAGGCATATCTCTTTGTACACTTGGAATTTAAATGTGAGGCCACCACCATTGGAAAGTAGACTTTTGGGGCTTCAATTTAGATCGAAGAATCACCTAAGACCAAGTTTGGATAAGGGAGATATGCCCATTTGAAGTTGGGCTTAAGAGTAGATTTTGTTGACCCAGCCCGAGACAGCCTTTACTAAATTAGGCATATCTCTTTGTACACTTGGAATTTAAATATGAGGCCACCACCATTGGAAAGTAGACTTCTGGAGATTTAATTTAGACCCAAGAACCACCTAAAACCAAGTCCAGATGAGGGAGATATGCCCATTTGAAGTTGGCCTTAACAGCAGATTTTGTTGACTCGGCCCAAAATAGCAGCAACCCATTGTTTGGTTCGGTTGGTGTATGGAGAGCAAATATTCCGGCAAGCCCCTACTCCTTTCTTCCAAGCTCTGTTTCTGTCCGATCACCTGCGAGCACAACGGTGGTGAGCTACCCGGCGGTGTGTGGCCGGAAAACCCCTCCGACGATCAAGTTAGCACACACCTTAGGATAGGGAGAGAAAGAGGAAAGAGTGTTTGAGTGTAAGTATTTCTTACAAGAAGGTTCGTCCTCTGGTATGGGGGGCGCAGACATGTTTATATACCCTCTGCGCCCCAAATCTACTCCCAGTGATCTCCTGACACGTGGCTCTGCTATCCCATCCGTCAACACAAACCTCGCTGAACATCACCTAACCCAACTGCCTGCCCACTCTACTGGGAGCTCGACAGCCGAGCTTCTCCATCTCGGCTTTATTCCAATAGCTAAGCTCGACGAGGACCGAGCTAGGCTACATCCCGGCATGACCGAGCTTGGGATAGCTCATGCAGGTTTGCCGTCGGCCTTACTGCCGAGCAAACACAAGTATCTCGGTCCAACCACGCCTTTCCTTGGTGCCGGACTACTCACTTGACCGACTTCGATACACGAAGCTAGGTAGCTCGGTCAAACCACGCCTTGCATTAATCAAAGCAAGTTCTTTCAAGATAGGACCGTACTACCTCGGCCCACCCTTTGTTCGGCCCAAATCTGTCTGGCCCAAATCCAGATCATAAATCTCCCTCTCAATTGCCCCTTAATTCCGGCCGCGCAAGCGTGACTGGGATTACCTATTCTGACCGGGGTAACATCTCCTCGGTCCTTGGTTTCCCGATCGTTGACCGGGCTGGCTGACTTGCCTGTCTCTTGACCTGCTCGGTTGACGCCTCGTCTGACCTTCCTGTCTCTTCAACTCTGGCGCTGCCATTAATGGGGACACGTGTCAATCTCCCATTGGTTCTCGAGCGACCTACCCAGCTGTCCGTTGGCATTCAAATTTTTGGCGGTTTTTCTTGCCTATGTGAACGCCATACATTCCTTCCTCTCATTCCTATTGCCTCTCTTCAAGCCCTCAACGCTTCAGAGCTCAAGCAACCCCTGCCAAGCTTCGTCCCTACCATTCCCAGGGTTTGTGCTCGAAGAAGTAGGCCCTGCCCTCGACTGGTAAGTTCCTTGAGCCCTATTTTCGCTATTTCAATCGGTATTTCAAATGTTAGGGCACTAAACACATAGTTTTTAGGATATAGGCACCCAAAATCCTCCCAAACCCTTAACTGTTCTTGGTGTTCTTCACTTTCTCTGATGAACATCGAAGATCTGGGGCGGACCGGGCTCCAGGTCTTCTTTTGATCCAAAAAATCACTCTGACCGAGCAAATAACGTGTTTACCTCAACCTTAGTAAAAACCGGGATAGCAAAAGAACTTGGCCGCTCGACCGGGCTAACATCTGGTCCGCTTGGGCGACCGAGCTCCTGGGTTAGCCTTTACGACCGAGGTGGTTTGGCACTCTTCATGACCGAGCTAAAGTCAAGCTCGCTTTGCGCGACCACGCTCCCTCTTACACTAGCTATCCTTTTCCTGCAGAGTCCAAGGGGACCACTGACCATTACCGAGGCTCTCAAAGACCGAGCAGCCGTCAATCACCAGACAGTGCCAAACCTCCTCAGCCGAGCTAGCTTAGCCGGTTTCACATGGGGAAATTTCGCTTCCTCGTCGATACTCCGGCTGCGCTGGCCGCGTTCAGGGAGGAATACGGTATCCCGGCCGACGTCCACCTTGAACTCGCAAAAATTAAAACAACGCCTTGGGGCAGGTTAGAACAGTGCCCCTTCACCGTGCGGTCTATCGTCGAAGGAGGCCTCCGCTTCCCGATCAACCCATTGATGACTGAATTTCTGCGTCGAACTAGGCTTGCACCCACACAAGTATCAACAAACACTTACCGAATTATCAACGGCGTCCATGAGCTGAACAACCGGCTAGGCACTAACTTAGGTTTAGCAGAGATATTGAGGCAATACACACTCGGGCACACCGGTGATGGCCTCGCTTATTATTTAAAAATCCGACCGGGCAAAGAAAAAATAGTGACCGGCACCCCAGATAAAGACTTACACAACGATGACTTTTTCTGGGTGTCTGGCAACTATGAAACAGCCAACGTACCGGGCTGGGCAATTAGCAAGAACTTTGGTTCCACATGTAAGCCGCTCTAACTTGCTCGGTTATTTGCCTTGCTTCAATATTCTGCACTTAACCATTTTTCCTGTTTCCTTTGCAACGATTCAAGCCTTGCAAGCTAACTACCAATATCCCAACGTTGAAGCCATCCGGACCGTGCTCCGCTACAACCACCGGGATTGTAACGAGCTGCTCGGTTACACCCCAACTTACAGATATTCAGTTCCACACCGGAGCAAAGTAATAGACTTTCTCCGTGCTCTATCACCTTCTCCGGACCCAACTCTGCCGGACGTTCCGCTAATCCGGTTAACTGAAGCCGAAGAGATGGCGAAAAGAAGTCGCATAAAAAACTTGCTCACAGCAACCTCAGCCGAGATACCGAGCATCGTTACCCGTTCACCAGCTGCCGGTCAATCTAGCGGCCCCGTGGTTGCCTTGGCATCCCCAGCTGCCGGGCAATCCAGACAGGAAACTCGCCGGGCTGGCAAAAGACCTCGCGCAGATCCATCTGCCGAGCTAGTTGCCGAGCTAACCACCGAGCAACCCGCCGAAACTGTCGACCCAACACCGCCCTGGCGACCGCAGCTAAAGCACCGGGGCAAAGACATCCCGGCAACAGCTTCCATCAAGGGCGACAAAGAACACCTGCTCACCTACGATCTTTCTAAAGCCCTTCTCCTACCGAGCGACGTAGTCGGTAGCAACCACGTTCCTGACACTCAGTTGGTGAAGTCGGCAGTTAAGTCCATAGAGGTTCCGTCGGTCTGCCGAGCTCCGTCGAGGTATCCTAACAGTTTGGTTAGGTGGTGATTGCTGGATTTGTGCTGACAGATGGGCTAGCAGCACCACATGTCGAGAGACTAATGGGAGTAGATTTGGGGCGCAGAAGGCATATAAGCGAGTCTGCGCCCCCCATGCCAGAAGGACAAACATTTTTGTAAGAAATGCTTACACTCAACTCCCTTCTCTCTCTCTCTCTCTATCCCTTTGTGTGTTCTGACTTGATCGTCGGAGGGGTTTTCCGGCTACACACCGCCGGGTAGCTCACCGCCGTTGTGCTCACAGATCGATCGGACAGACAGGAGCTTGGAAGAAAAGAGTACGGGCTCGCCTGAATATTTGCTCCCCGCACAATTGGCGCTGTCTGTGGGAAGTTTGCAAACAAAACCTTGTCTTCCAGGCTCGTCTGATCGCGGTACATGGCGAACAACGACGAGATTCCGTTGTCCGCCATTGATGGAGTTACCCCGGAGTCAGGCAGACGGAGAGAAGGACATCCCGCCGTCCCTCCAATGGCAGACCTGGAGACATTCCCAGGAGGACAGTCGGGAGACGCGCGGGATAAGCGCGGAAGAAGTTATGGTCATTCACGAAGTCCAGACGGTCATCGACGGCGGAGAGAATCACACGCCAGACATCTGGAACACAAGCTAAGGGACCAAGATGCCGTCATCCGGCGAATGGCGGCGGAGATGGAGGAGCTGAAGTGGCATGTCAAAGGGAAGGGTGTAGCTGGAGTGGGAGACCACAGTGAGCGCACCCAACCCCGCCGTTCAGGCAGTCAGAGTCAGCGACACACTCCGTCCATTTCTATTACCAGAAGTTACAAGGTTAGTGATTCCGATGTGCGCGCAGAGAAGTCCAGCGCGCAAGATAGCACTTACCAGCCCTCACGTCCGACGACGACGTCGAGGTATTCCTATTCTGCTCGTTCAGAGGATTTGCGGGCAGTCTTGAAGGAACGGGCTCGCCAGCGGGAGGCTCAGAGAGTGCCGGCGTTCCAACAGTTATCCTATGGGGTTCACGCCAGCGAGGAGGTTGGAATGCCTCCACCCCGCCTAGTAGCGCCACTCCTTCTAGATACAGACTTGGCAAGGCTGAGCACCACCCCTTTCTCTCTATAGATAGAAACAACACCGCTTCCGGCAGGCTTTCACCAGCCTAAATTCACGCTCTACGATGGAAAAACCGATCCCTACATGCATGTAAGCCACTTCCGACAGGTCATGGCCGGACATAGGCGGAATGACGCACTTATGTGCCTTATCTTCCCGTCAAGTTTAGGCGAACTGGGCTTGAAATGGTTTGAGAGGTTGCCGGAGGGAAGCACAGAAAGGTGGCATCAGTTGGCCGAAGCCTTTGTGACGCGCTTCAAAACCAACACAAAAACACCAAAGGAAGTTGACCACCTACTGAGTGTCAAGATGGAACCGAGCGACACATTGAAGGCATACAACGCCAGATATTGGGAGACCTTCAACGAGATCTTGGATTGCCCGGTCAACCTTGCAATCACACAATACAAGCGTGGTCTCCCGATCGGACATAGACTGCGAGACTCGCTTACAATGAACTAGCCGACATCCGGGGAGCAATTAATGCAGCGCATCAATGAGCACATCCGAGTAGAGGATGATGCAGCGGCGTCCACCGTGAAGACAACCCCGGTGGCAATAGACAAAAGGGCCTTACAAGATAAACGGTCTGGCGAAAGTGAATTACTTTTGCTAAAGAACTTTTCTGTTTCAGCCGAGATGATTCACTCCGGCTAGATGAGTTTATGATTTGCTCAACTCTGAAGTTTCCGCCGAGATGATTTAGTCCGGCCACATGAGTTGATGATTTGCTCAACTCTGAAGTTTCCGCCGAGATGATTTACTCCGGCCAAATGAGTTGATGATTTGCTCAACTCTGAAGTTTCCGCCGAGATGATTTACTCCGGCCAAATGAGTTGATGATTTGCTCAACTCTGAAGTTCCAGCCGAGATGATTTACTCCGGCCAAATGAGTTGATGATTTGCTCAACTCTGAAGTTCCAGCTGAGATGATGTACTCCGGCCAAATGAGTTGATGATTTGCTCAACTCTGAAGTTTCAGCTGAGATGATGTACTCCGGCCAAATGAGTTGATGATTTGCTCAACTCTGAAGTTTCAGCCGAGATGATTTACTTCGGCCAAATGAGTTGATGATTTTCTCAACTTTGAAGTTTCAGTCGAGATGGTTTACTCCGGCAAAAGGAGTTGATGTTTTGCTCAACTCAAGGCTCTAGCCGAGATGCTTTATCCCGGCGGGAAGCTCAGAGGATGGCGGTGCGAACAACCGTGTAAGAGATCTAGGGAGTTTGGTTTTGGAAGACGTCAGTCAGAAGGCCGAGGAAAAGGGGCAATTGACAATCATTTTGATGGGAAGATTAGAGTTCCTTGCCGAGCTGATCTTGCTCGCCAAGAAAGAAGTCGCGGAGCGGACCTTGCTCGTCTTATTTGGAGTTCCTTGCCGAGCTGATGTTGCTCGCCAAGAAGCAAGTCGCGGAGCGGACCTTGCTCGCCGACCTTGGTGTTCCTTGCTGAGCTGATGTTGCTCGCCAAGAAGGAAGTGGCGGAGCGGACCTTGCTCGCCTTCTTTGGAATTCCTTGCCGAGCTGATGTTGCTCGCTAAGAAGGAAGTGGCGGAGCGGACCTTGCTCGCCTTCTTTGGAATTCCTTGCCGAGCTGATTAGCTTGCCAAGAAGCAAGTCGCGGAGCGGACCTTGTTCGCCGACCTTGGTGTTCCTTGCCGAGCTGATGTTGCTCGCCAAGAAAGAAGTGGCGGAGCGGACCTTGCTCGTCTTTTTTGGAATTCCTTGCCGAGCTGATGTTGCTCGCCAAGAAGCAAGTCGCGGAGCGGACCTTGCTCGCCGACCTTGGTATTCCTTGCCGAGTTAATGTTGCTCGCCAACAGGCAAGTCGCGGAGCGGACCTTGCTTGCCGATCTTGGTGTTCCTTACTGAGCTGATGTGGCTTGCCAAGAAGGAAGTGGCAGAGCGGACCCTGCTCGCCTTCTTTGGAATTCCTTGCCGAGCTGATGTTACTCGCCAAGAAGCAAGTCGCGGAGCGGACCTTGCTCGCCGACCTTGGTGTTCCTTGCCGAGCTGATGTTTCTCGCCAAGAAGGAAGTGGCGGAGCGGACCTTGCTTGCCTTCTTTGGAATTCCTTGCCGAGCTGATGTTGCTTGCCAAGAAGCAAGTCGCGGAGCAGATCTTGCTCGCCGACCTTGGTGTTCCTTGCCGAGCTGATGTTGCTTGCCAAGAAGCAAGTTGCGGAGCGGACCTTGCTCGCCGACCTTGGTGTTCCTTGCTGAGCTGATGTTGTTCGCCAAGAAAGAAGTCGCGGAGCGGACCTTGCTCGCCTTCTTTGGAATTCCTTGCCGAGCTGATGTTGCTCGCCAAGAAGCAAGTTGCGGAGGGGACCTTGCTCGCCGACCTTGGTGTTCCTTGCCGAGTTGATGTTGCTCGCCAAGAAAAAAGTCGCGGAGCGGACCTTGCTCGCCGACCTTGGTGTTCCTTGCCGAGCTGATGTTGCTCGCCAAGAAGGAAGTCACGGAGCGGACCTTGCTCGCCTTCTTTGGAGTTCCTCGCCGAGCTGATTTTACCTGCTAGGAAGGCAAGTTGAGGCTTCAGCCAAGCAAGCCAAGAAACCGAGCAAGAGGAATAGCGCGGTTGATGTCTTGCAAACTGAGGACCGAGGTAGAGTCTACCCTGGTCAGATCATGTAATCCCAGTCACGCTTGCACGGACGGAATTAAGGGGCAATTGAGAGGGAGATTTTATGAGCTGAATTGGGCCGTGGTAATGGCCGAGCAAATTGTGGGCCAAACACAATTGAGCCGTGGTAGCTTGGGCCTGTCTGGAAAGGTTTTGCTTGGTTAAGGCACATGGCATGTTTGACCGAGCTACTTGGCTTGTTGGTGCGGAAGCCGGTCTACTGGGAGTTCGGCCGAGATGTCTACCTGTCTCCATGGGTTCTACGGTTCATGCGTTAGCTCGGCAGGAAGATCGACGGCTAACCGGCTCGATCTACCTTGAGCTCGGCTTGCCGGAATGCAGCCGAGTTCGGTTGTACAGGAGCTCGGCGAATGGTTCATTAAGGTATGCCGCGCAGCGCGGTTAGGAGAAACCGAGGAGGTTCCCCCGGTCTGCCGAGCTCCGCCAAGGTATCCTAACAGTTTGGTTAGGTGGTGATTGCTGGATTTGTGCTGACAGATGGGCTAGCAGCACCACATGTCGAGAGATTAATGGGAGTAGATTTGGGGCGTAGAAGGCATATAAGCGAGTCTGCGCCCCCATGCCAAAAGGACAAACATTTTTGTAAGAAATGCTTACACTCAACTCCCTTCTCTCTTTCTCTATCCCTGTGTGTGTTCTGACTTGATCGTCGGAGGGGTTTTCCGGCCACACACCGCCGGGTAGCTCACCGCCATTGTGCTCGCAGGTCGATCGGACAGACAGGAGCTTGGAAGAAAGGAGTACAGGCTTGCCTGAATATTTGCTCCCTGCACAGTTGGGACACTCCATTGACCCATTTTCTGACCCAAACATGTCCCAATGCATGTATACTCATCCCCCATTACCTAGTGTTTGCTCCATTGAAGATAATGCTCCATTTTTGCTCCCATCAGCTCCATTACCTTCATTTATGCTCTATCTTGTTTTCCACCATGTCTTCCACTTGCTTAGCCTATAAGTATATATATGATTGTTGAGAGGAGGAGGGGGATAGATTAAGGAGAGAACATTTGAGCTAGAGAAAAGAGGAAGAAAAGAGAGAAAAGTTGAGTTTTTGAGCTAAACACACTTCTATCTTCCATATACACCTTATACCTTCCATACAAACTGAAATTCCATCTTTTCTACATCCAAAACTCCTCCAAAAATTTTGAAATACTTGAATTTCAGTAGCTTTGATCAAGAGGAAGAGTGGGTGTTGGTAAAAGTGAGCAAAAACAAGAGAAACAATCACTTTTGACCACATACATCTCCAAGCCATCATTTTAGCAAGAATTCCAAGCTTTCAAATTGAGGATTGAGAACATAATTCATACACTTGAGGGTGATCAAGAGGAAGTTTGGAAATTGAGAAGTTCAATATTTCTTTGGAATGTGAATTTCTAGTGTTTTATTTTTTTTAAATTTTCTATCTCATATTTATTTTCTTACTTCTTATTTCATAATGTTTTGTTATAATCCAAGTGGTTTGTTTATCTCATATTTATTTTCATACTTTATATTTCATAGGGTGTTGTTGTAATCTAGGTGGTTTGTTTAGCTCATTATTATTATTATTATTATTATTATTATTATTATTATTATTATTATTATTATTATTATTATTATTATCTAGGATTTCATCAGGAAATTTAGAAGCAAATTCAATAGAACGACTAATGGGAAGAATAGTACTGTGGTGAATATCATAACCTAAGAAGCAAACTTTAGTTTGGAAAAGTTTAATCTTAGGAGCAAAAATGACTAATCCATTGTATTTAATAAGATGGAAAAAAGAATTAAGATGTTTCCAATGTTCATCTATAGACTTAGAAAAAATGAGGATATCATTTATATAGACAATAGAAAAATGACTAAAGGGGTTAAATATTTCATTCATAATATTCTGAAATTCACTTGAAGCATTTTTTAATCCAAAGGGCATGACATTCCATTCATAATAACCAAAAGGGATAGTGAAAGCAGTTTTGTAGCGATCATTAGGATGAATTTGAATTTGCCAAAAACTACTTTTAAATCAAATTTACTAAAAATTACGGCTTGACTAAGTCTTTTAATTAAATCTTTTTTATTAGGAATTGGATATCGAATCCATTCTAAAACATTATTTAATGGTTTATAATTAATGACTAGTCGAGGAACACCGCGTTCAAGTTCAGCATTTTTATTAACATAAAAAGTAGGACATGACCAAGGTGACTTGCTGTGACTGATAATACCATTTTTTAATAATTCATTAATTTCTTTTTTGCACATTTCAACTAATTCATGATTAATTTGAATAGGTCGAGATTTAGTAGATATTTGTCGTTCATTAAAATTTTTAATATATGGGAGTGTAACTATATGTTTTTTCCTATGCCAAAAAGCACTGGGCAAAGTAGAACAAACAATATTTTCTAATTGGGTTTTAAAATGGTTAATTTTAGATATGAGAAGAGGATCAGTAAATTGAGTTTCAACTCTCTTATATTTAATTTATTCTTTAAGAAATTCAAGTTGTTTAGTTAACCTGCTAATTGATTGAGAAATGGAACATTCTTTTAATTGATTTAATTCTTTGATCTCGGGAGGAGACAAAAATTTAAAAAGTAACTATGTGACCAAAAGCTTGTGTGGTTATACCATGATTAGTAGTAGTAAAGGGATATAACAGGAAAATAAATGGTGTACCTAAGATAACTTTATCAGTTAAATTTCTAACTAAAACAAAAGATGTTTTGAAACAAACATTATTTTGGCAATTTATATTTGATATGCATTTGACTTCCATTGGCAGAACTTCATTGTTCAGTAGATTTGTGATAATATCTGGTTGGAATTAATCCTTCTTGAATACAATTTAAATCAGTGCCAGTATCGATTAATGTAATAACTTCAATTTCAAAATCATTAATGATTAATTTAACTTTTGAATGCCATTTTTGGATATTAATTAGATGAATTATATTGAGACGTTTACTATCTGATCTCGATTCTTCTTCTGATTCATTAGCAGATTTATCTGATTGTTGAAAATCATTAAGACTTTTGTTGATTTTTAAGATAGCAATTTCATCTTCTAAGGATTTGTCTTTAGTTTTTAATTCTTGAATGGTTGATTTAATGTGATTAATTTCATTTTGTAAGTCTTGCAGAGTAATTTCTTTATGTTTTTCTTTTTTAAATCGATCTAATGTTTTGTTTAGACTAATGATTGGTTTATCAATAAAACAGTTAGTGTTCTTAGTAAATCTCAACAAGAAGAAATTGCTCTTATTGAGTTAATTGCTAAATTAGAAAACCAAGATTTTTTTGTTTTTATTGGATTTTCGTCGTGAAGGAGCTATGGGAGGTAGACTATATTGTTCACAGAAATTACCTAATTTATATTTAGCTTTATGTTTATCCTTAGCAGCTTTTTGACTAAGTTTTAAATCAATACACATTTTTAAGCCTTTTTTTTTTAATTGTGCTAATAATATCACCATAAGTTAAGTTATCATATTCAATAATACCAGTAGGTTGACTAAGAACATCTCTAATCTTATGGGCAAAAAGACTGGGTAATTCATTAATAAATTTTTCTTTCCAAAATAACTTAGTGCAATCATCTCTAAGCATGACTCTAGAGGTGAAGACATCTTTGTACCATCGAAAATCACTTAAAGTCGGACAGGTTAAGTTACTAAGTTGATCATGAATGCGAGAATGAATATTAGTAGGTGTCCCAATAAAATATTTGACTATGGTATATATTAAAGTGTTAATACCATCAGGTATAGTAGAACCTATTTCTTCATCAAAAATTGGAAAACCTTCATCATTCATTTGAACAGCATATTGAATAGATTCTTTTTGGTTAGGAGTAAGATATTTGTCCCACCAAGATTTGAGTATTCTAGTAAATCCAGTAGTAATTAAGATAACAATTTCTGGTTGAGTATAATCAGGGTAATTAATAAGATAACTGTTGGAAACCATAGATAAATGATTGAGTTTTAGAAGTATTTGGTGTTCAGTAAGACCATCGATATTTCATTCATATAATTTTTTAGCAGAAATAGAAAATTGATTACTAATATTAGTTTCTTCAAATTGGAGATCAGGAGGTGTAGGTTTAGTGTACCAATTTTTTGTGAGGGTGGTAGGGTTAACTTTAGGATGGGTGATTCTATTAATTTTAGAGGATTGAAATTGTTGTGCTAAATGATTAATCTCATTATCACTAGATGTATCAGACTGAATAGGAAATTCTAATGGAAGTTGTTGTGTTAAGACAATAATTCATTTATTGTTAGATGTAGATGTTTCGTTACTGGTAGAGGTAGATATTTTATTAAATATTTTCTCAATTGCATCAATAGTGGTATGATCTTGAGTGGTCAAACTTAATCGTTTTCTGTTACTGGGAAGATTAATAAGAGGTTTATCTAAGGGTTTATTGACAGAAGTGTGACTAGTAGAATATTCTTCAAAAGAAGTTTCAATCTTATCCAGTTGTTTACCAATAGTTTTTAAACATTGATTTGTATAATTATTTTGTTCAATTACTTTTTTAACTTCAGATGACTCATCACCAGGAAGTTTAAATGGAGAAGCTGGGACAAGAGTTCCTTTATGTTCAATAAGAATTTTTTCTAAAGGAGGATGACTAGCTGAAACAATAGTATTGGAAGAAGTCTTCCATTTAGTTTTTGAAATTACATTTAATTTTTGGTAATAATTTTCCAAATAATCAAAGAAATTAATTTCAGTGTTAATTTCTAACATAAATTTATACCATTTTTGGTAATTTTTTATTGTTGTTTTTTATCATAAGTATCCCTATAACTTTGTCTTTTTAGCTTATTTGTCGTAGATTTAAATTCATCATGTAGTTTGTTAAGATCTGGAATAAAGGGTTTACTAAGAGTTAATAATTGTGGATTAACATGAGGAACTACTTCGAAATCAGTTTGAGTGGGTGAATCTTGGGAAACAGTATCTTCTTCTTGAAGATGGGTGTGAGTAGAGTAAACTGGTTTACTAATTTGGGAAGTAGAGGAATTATCTATTCCTTTCATCTTACTGTGTATGTGGTGAGATTGTGAAGAGGATTCAGTTAATTGAAGTTTCCTGTCTTTTCTAGTGAATAAAGGGGTATTGAATATTTCATCTTCATCAGTTTCTGTAGGTAAGCTAGATGTACTATGTCTAGAAGATTGACTAAAAGCTCTATTAAATCTAATACCAACAGAACCATCATTATATTGTTGAATATGTTGAATATCTTGGCTATTAGAAATTTGTTGGTTTTGGGAATAATTTTCATTAGTAGTAACGCAATCATCAGGAGGATTGATGTTTTTCCATTGAATCATTTTTGGAACAATAATATTGGTTGCAATGGTACTGCTTTGGATTAATAAAGTTTTATCTTTTGGACTTTTGGTTAAAGCTTGAACATTTAAATTAATTTTAATACACTTGTAATAGATTCGATAAATTAAAGCAATGTTGTGGACACTTTCTAACATATTAGTAAATTCACCAAATAGTTGAATATTTAAGAGCATCTCCAACGGTGACTCAAATTTTTCACCAAATTTGAGTAAAAAATGACCCATTTCACCAAATTTTTTAACAGATGCTCCAACGGTTCACCTTTCACCAAATGTGTCCCGGGACAACCGGGTGGTCGACCGGCCGGTTGACCGGTTAGGCCAAAAAAAAATTTTTTTTTTTTTTTTTTTTTGAATTTTTTGAACTTTTTTTTGAACTTTTTGAACTTTTTCCGGGACGACCGGGTGGTCGACCGGTTAGGCAATTTTTTTTTTTTTTTTTTTTTTTTTTTTTTTTTTTTTTACGGTTTGAACTTCTTTTCCTTGAACTGTTTGAACCTTTCACTGGTTGACCGGTTGGTCAACCGGCCGGGCAACCGGTTGGTCAACCGGCTCCTCTTTCCAACGGTCAGGAACAGTGTTTTGATGAATTCATTACTTCGTCGTCGATCTGATGAAAGTTTTGATGAAATCTCATTTTGGTATCAGGTTTGGTGAACGGTTGGAGCCATGAATAGTACCGTTTTCATCAAAATTTGAATTTGATATCAAATTTGCTAAAGCGTTGGAGATGGTCTAACGTTAAAGCTTTTAATATATGAGGATCATGTAAGCTTAAAGTAAAATCAGGGAAGCAATTAAAATGGATAGGACCTTTATGGAGGCCTGATTCCATCATACCCATTACACTTGCATTGTAATTAATAAATTGGGCATCTCTTAAACATAATAAAACAGAAGTATTTTTACCTTGTTGAGTTAACGGATTTATTCCTACTTATATTAATCCTAAATGAATAAAATTATGACCAGAGCATAAACTTGTTCAACAGTTTTGACTTGTAAATCAACATTAAAGGTGGATTGTAAAAAACTAGTTTTATATATTTGTTTAGTTTTAACTTTTGGGATATTCCATCCTAAATCAATTTTTACATTTTGATATTCATGTTCTTCTTCATTTAATACGAAGTCTATACTAGGTATAGGAGCAAGCGTTGTAGATCTAGAGCTGACTGTAGAATTACTTCTGAATAATCGACTCATTGTGATTTTATAAAATTAAATCCAATTTTCCAAAATTTCAATTATAACTTATCATGTTTTCTCATACTAGGTGTTCACTCATACCCTTTCCAGAGACCCCTATATCCATCATTTGCCTAAACCTAAGGACTTACACAGGATTGGGACGAAAGGTGGGTGGCTACTGACAGAGTGGAAAACTAGAGATAGGTTAAGTGAGAATAAGGAAGCTGAAATTTAATTGAACAAAATCAAAACGAGAAAATTAAACAGGAAGAATTACAACAATAAGCAACATATCAACAACTTGGCTCTGATACCAAAAAAGGCGGAAGCAGCACAAAAGAGAAAATTAATTTACAAATTAACTCAAATAATTATCAACAGCAATAAACAAAATACTTGACTTACAATTGTTTGCTAAAATGAAGCAAATACTTCTTCAAAATACATGACTTGAAAATAGATTTACAGAATTTTTAAATTACAGAGATAACTATTTGTTTGAGGTACTAAACTCTCAATTCTTTCTGACTTTGTTTTCCAATTGACTGAGGAGGCTCTTTTATAGGCAAAAGCCATTTACTGTGAGCCTTGTAAAGGAATCTGACTGAAAGAAGCACATGGGAGCCAGCAGCAACTTTTGGTGAGTGACTAAAGTTGATGGATGCTTTTGACTATAGTGACTTTGTCTGATTGATGAATAGTGAATAGTAAATTTGACTTTTTCACTATTCATTGCTTTCGGTGGAGACATGTGACTGAGGGAATCAATACAGATATATATATATATATCAGTAGCTTTTCTCAAAAAGAGAGTATTGATTGAAGCTAATAAATATAGCTATATGAAATCCAATGACTATATCATGCATATGGGTGAATAATAATAATAATAAATTATTATTATTTTTGCTTATTTGCTTGCTCTTGTTTCATATCAATTGTGCTGTAAGCTAACCGGTAATGGTTAGTTGAGCCACCTACATATTTCTTGTTTGTTCCTTGTCTTGGTTTCGCAACAAGACAGGTTTTGCTCGGCCTAGTTGGTCGGACGGCCTATATGGCCGGTCGGTTAGCTTTTTTCGGACAAGATGGCGTAATCTCCCAATGTTAACCAATTTCCACCGACGATTCCAAAGAACATGAAGCTTTTATTTTGTTTATTTTTATTTTGAGTGTTTTGTGAGGTTTTATTTTATTTTATTGCAATAGTCCCTCATCTTTCTCTCATTTGGTCAGTAATAATTTATTCAAAGTGTTGTAATAATTTCTCGCCCCACTTATTTCTATCCCCGTTCTTTTACTTTCTTTCCTTATTTGTATATAAAAATCATATTTATTTTTCATCATATTCATGCTTTACATCCATGATTCATGCATCTTGATTTGGCTAAGTTTGCATTTGTGGATTTAATCAATTCCTATGTGGTTATGTGCGCTACCTCATGTTCTTGAGATGATTCACATGTCATATCTTAGAAGTCGAATCTTTAGTTGCATCTCATGAGTGAATTGCATTAGGATTTTGTATATAAGATCATGCATGTTTTACTAACTTTGTTTTGTAGCTGTTCGCGGGACGTCGGTAAATATGTAAGTTTTTATACTTTAGCATCCCGTTTGTGTGTGTTTTTCTTATTCTGTTTAAGCATCCTACCATGTGGCTACTTGCTTACTTGATATAACTGTATGAATGCCAGTGGATGGAGGTTGTGTCGCTTAATTTGGAATGATGTTGATTTTTTATGCTTGTAAACTCAATTTATTTGGGTTATACATCGTCAAAACTCTTTCAAAATGCATGATATCAAATTGTTCCAAAATGAATGGCATAGTCTATACTTGTATGCTTCACATAGTAAATTTTAGGATTTATTAAATAATCAGAACATGAACATATAAATAAAATAAAATTCATATCATGGTTTAGTAGAGGCCGATCTTTGATCGGGTGAGCCGGGGTGCTCATTATTGACCTTCCCCTCTCATACCTAAGCTTCCAAGCCAAGCATCTTTGGTTATGACGAACAGTGGCCTTGGCACGAGTCATGGGTTTCCTAATTTTTCCAAAATAAATATTAGGAGGTGACTCTAAGATCTGATGACGCAGTCCATTTCTGGCAAAATGTTTTGCAATAAAATGGATTTGCAATAAACATTGCCAAATCTGGACTCTCATCTATGTTTCACATTGCAGCACTTGTGAGACTAGATCAAAGAGATCGAGGGTTCGAACTGTTTAATGCGCACGGGTACCCTCCGGGCATGTTACATACATATCTAACCCCACCATCCCCATCTATAACAACTTTATTTCACTCTTTCAATATCAATTCCAATTTTCAATACATATCAACATTTAAGATTTCTAGGGCAAAACCCTCTTTTTCTTTATAAACCATCTCCCAAGGTAAAAACCCATCATTTCATCGTATCTCCTTAATAAATATCTACCCACAACTATTCCCAATAAACCATTTGAAAAACCCCTCCTTTTGATTTCGAATCAAAACCTAATATTGTTCAAAAATCCACTTCTTTTCACAATGTTGTCTTATAAAAATAAATAACTAAGTTAAAACTTATAAGGAAGTGCGGAGAATCCCTATCTCAAGCTTAGAAGGTGGAAGAGAATAACTCAGAAAAACTCAACGTCAACAAAACCACGAGCCACTCAGATCAAAAGGGAGCCCTTAAGACAATCTATGATCTATTCCAAAGGACCAAGATAAGAAGGTACCTCTAAGTGAGTAGATCTGAAGATCTAGGTGAGAAAAGTTGAGTTTTGAGAGAAAAGAGAGAAATCACGGTTTAGAGAGAGAGAGAGAGAGAGAGAGAGAGAGAGAGAGAAAAGTATGTTTGGAGTTTATTTATAGTGGTAGAATAACAGCCCTAAAGTCAAGGGAAATAATAAGTCAAACCCCAAAAAGTAGGGCCCAAAATCGAACAAAAATTCTAGAAATAACTCATAGATGTCGACCCTCGCGATAGTGGTGTCAACCCTCAGGAAGAAAAACTAAGACACTAATGTTTTGCAGCAGACGAGGGTTGATTCTAGGTGGCAGTGGTGTCGACCCTATTTTTCAAAATGCAACCTATAACAAAACAGCAAGGGAAGGGTCGACCTAAAACTCGAGGTGTCAACCCTATATTTATGTATGTAACCTAGGACAAGATAGCGATGAAAGGGTCAACCCCACCAAGACTGGTGTCGACCCCAGAGGCCAATAACAGGGCAAGTGTCGACACTACCAAAACTAGTGTCGATCCCAAATTTCAATAGCTACACCAAGAGAACAGCAACAGGGTGGTGTCAACACCACCCCGGAGCAGAACAAATCAAAGAAAAGAAGGCAGTGTCGACGTCACCAAGGATGGTGTCGGCCCTCAAGCCATAATCCAACAAGAGAAAAAGGGAAGGACGACCGCTACGGATATGGTTTCCCGGATTTGAAGGCAATAAATGGATCGGGTCTAAACCCAGATCGCTATAGTAAATAAAACTTTGCCATTAGTCGATTAATAACTTTTTTTTGCTAAAAATATATAATCACTTTAAATATAAATAGTTAAAATGTTATTCCATACTTTAACTGTGTGTTCTTTTTCGTATGACAACAAAGTCTCATAACTTATCATCACTATCAACATGATCTCCGTTGTGATATAAATCTGTATTCACAAAGTATTACTATAGTCAAAATAAAAAACAATTAAATAAAAGTTAATTTTCATTCAAAGAGAAAATGTTCTTAGTTTTAAATTTAAAGAGCTGTGGAGGAGAATTTTTTTTTTTTTTAAAAAAAAAAACCTAAAAGAATGAGATAAGTGTTGACAATTGTAGGTATATGTATTGTGGTAATCTTGCATTGAGTCAGATAGCTTTTCTTTTTGAAATCCTTAAATCTCGAGATAAATCATGGTAATTTAAATGAAATTATTAAATCATGAAATAATTATGGCAAATTTAAATTTGTATTGTGATAATTATGAATTTAAATTTTACAAATTTTCTTAATTATAAATTTTTTTAATTGATATTTAAAAAACACAATTATTTTTTTTCAAAGAACATAGTGAGTTAAAAAACCTAATTAGTTTAAAAAAACAATCAGTGTGTGATCAAAATAGAGTGTAAAAAATCAAAATCACATTTTTACTCATAATAATAATAGAAAAAAAAAAAGAACCATTAAAAAATAAATGAAAAGATTACTTATAGGCTTTGAAAATTGTGTTGGAGTGAAAATTGTGACTGTGAATGTGAATGTGTCAGTCTTTTTTCCTAAATTCTCTCAAACTCTCTCTATCTTGGTTTATCCTTCTACTAGAAAAAATAAGTGAAGATTGTAAACAAAATATGATGTGAGGCGGTATGGAGAGAAGTCAAAAAGATTGAAATTGAATGATGTGGCAGTAGAGTTTATGGTTTTCAAAATTCAAAAAGGCTTAAATTGAATAGTGAACGGGAGGTTTTTTTTTTTTAAATCAAAAAATTAAAATTAAAATATTGGAACTTCTACGAGGCTTGACTCAAATATTAAGAAAAAATCACTAAAAATAGATGAAAAGAAAAACAATCAAATATTAAGAAAAAAAATCACTAAAAATAGATGAAAAGAAAAATCACTGTAAATAAAGAGTTACAAATTCAAGTTTGCTTACTGTTTGAAATATGAGGCAAAGTAGAGGGATCGTTGATGATAGTTGAGAAGAGGCATCATTGATGATAATTGATAAAGAGAGGTGGCTGTGGTAAAGTCCAAAAAATAAGGATGTGTGCATGGATGAAAGTAAGAGAAGATTATGGGGGATCAGTTTCTGTAAAAAAAACTATTTGTCAAAGCATTTTAAAAAATTACATATCATTTTATACATAAAATAGCTCTCCAGTATAAATATATATATATCTTATTATTCTCTCGTCTTGCCTTCTTTTTTCTATTTTGTATCAAAAAAATTTCATCATCCTATTAGAGATTGCTTCTATAGTATTTAATTTTTTTTCTATGTATATATATAATTTATATATCATATTATACATACATGTATGTTTGTGTATATATTCGATAATAAAATCTTGGTTTTGTGCGACTATGGTAGTTAGGGTTTTTTTTAATTCAAAAAGTGCCAAAAATAAGGATGAACGAGATTTTTTTATTTTAAAAAACAAAATAATTAAATAAAATTTAAAAATTAAGATTGAGATGTTAGAGCTCCCACAAAACTAGTGAGTTAGAAACTCCCTTTCCATTATATAACATATATATAGATTTGAGTTTCAAATTATTTAGTATAATTTTTACTTAAAATTGATTGTTTCAAAATTGGGAGAGTAGTAGGGTGGACATGGATTCAATGGCCCATTAAGCCCAATTTATAAGACTTGAGATTACAACTTATGCCTTTGTGGTCGTGTTGTAAAAATATTTTAGGCCAAATTATAACATGAGTTGGGCTTGAAAAACTGAGGCCAGCCTGGTGACAATATGTGGATTTGTGAAAATATTTTTAAATTAGTGGTAAACTATATATACATTAAATTATAAAATCATAAGTTTTTCCATTGATTAGTAATTAAATTTGAAACTACCACTGCATTGTAATTGTTGCTATTTTTATATTGTTTTGACTTTATTTTTTATAAACATAAAAAGGGACTCAAATAAATAAATAAATTATTTTTTATTTTAAAATATGAAAGAAAATATTTATATTAAACAATATTTGGGCATGTGAGCAGATTTGGAATTTTTTATTTTGTTTCTAATTTGAGAATAAAGTATAAGTCTCATCTCAAACAAGGCTGAGCTTTGGAAACAACTTTAAGTATTATTATATAGTATGGGTTTAGCTTGGTCCGAATCTACCTCAAAGTTTATTTTTTCTCATTTTGATTTTTTATGTTCTAAGTTTTTCTTAATTTACATTTAAAACTAATTTTTGTTTAAAATTAAACAAAAAATGTTATGATAACTGCCACAGAATATAAAAAAATATATTATTATATTAAAATTTAGGTTTGTGCTAGAAATATGAGTTATATATAATAAAATATTTTTATATCATATGGCTATCAATGTATAATTTTGTGTCTGATTTTGGATAAGTTTTCAGAGTAAATTGAGAAAAATTTGAAATATAGGGGATAAAAGTAGAAAAACATAAATTTTAAAAATCAAAATAAAAAATTAAGAAAAAAAAAAACTAAATACAAAGGGAGCAAAGTATAATTTACCTAAGCTGCACTCAATATACCCAAAGTAATTGTACATAGTGGGCTTTTAGCCTAAGCCCATAACTACACCCAGACAAACAGCCCAACCCAGCTAAGTCATAAGCAAGCAAAGGCCCCCAAAAAAGTATTATTTGGTGTTTGGGGGATACTATCCAGCCATGGGCTTAGTATTTATAAAGGGATATTTTGACCATTTTTAGGGGACCAATAAAAAAACGAGAGAGAAAATGACCATTTGGCTGAAAATCATTAGATTGGACGGGAAAGGTTCAAAAGTTAGATGATAAAAAAATAATAAAAGTAAAGTCTAATTTTCTATGTCAAGTAATTGTTAGTTTAAGGAATGAGAAGTGATTTCAATGATCAACTTAAAGTATGTATTAAAGTGTAGGAAAATGATTTGGAGCCCTAATTTCCCTTCCCCTAATCCCCCTAATTTCTAATTTGGGAAACTGTTTCTTTTTTTTTTTTTTTTTTTTTACTTGATATGGAAATTAGGGGGATTAGGGGGAGGGAAATTAGGGGGATGTAGCAAGACCCTAAAGTGTATGGTTACATAAAAAGTAGAATCTATTTAAATGTGTATGTACATAATGCTGGGAATTTAGAATCCCGTCCAAAACCTTTCAGATATCATTCCAAATAGAAAAATAGCACACACAAATGAGATAATATTTAACGTGGTTCGGTCTAATATCTACGTTCACAAGAGAGAAATCATTTGCACTATATTAATGGAGATGAAATACAAAAAAAAAAAAATTTACACAACGGAGAAGGAGACTCTCTCACTCAACCCCCACACAGCTCCCCTTCTTGCATCGAGGGAGCTCCGTCTCTACCATAAAGGGACTTTTTGTTCTCTCGCTACATTTGGTCATTCTCTGGTTTTTTTCATGTCTTAGCTCACTCCTAAGCCTCTCTATTTATACACCACCAAAGAAGAATATTGGCCGACACTATCCCACAGATCACTCCAAATTTGCTATACCAAATTCGATGCCTCTAACAACCGTCTGTGTGCACTGTACTCCGCTGAATTTGGTGCCGTTTTTCTTCACATGCATCGTTCCCCACATGGAGCTGAATAGATCACCTCTCACATGGGATGATGTCTAACACATAAAAAATAATTTTTTTTTTTTTAAGAAAAAAGAAAAAGTATGGCAGCCCCAACCAATCCCCTACATTTTCTCTATCTGTGCTTGCTAACTGTGTAACAAACCTACTAATTACTACAAAGAGCTATCAACAAAGCCAACATATTCATTGGAGGAAAAAAATGTTTGTTTGTTAATTGGCCTAATATCTTGTACTAATGAACTCTTGAAGTGTCCAATGAAGATACTCAGAGGGTTTTGTCACTTCAAAAAATTTGAAAAACTCATTTATATGAATCAGAGTTTGGGAAATTTTATATGAGATCTACATGTTGTGCGATGGTCTAACGTTTAATAACAATTTTTGAGCGAGTCTGGATATATTGGGCTCGTGAATGGGTCTTCAACCAACAAATGTGTTCTTGTATTTAGCCAATTCTTTGGACTGAGAATTTTTTTTTTTTTTTTTAAAGCCCAACTTGTGTTATTTCTACCTCTAGAGACTGGTGCCCTCAAGAGATATTATTATTATTATTATTATTATTGAAAGAAATATAAGCAACTATGCTCAAACTTGAACTAATAGAATTGAAACTTATACATAGGTGGCTAACTTGGTAGAATTGACTAGAATTGATATTTTTTTTTTTTTTTTTCTCACATTGATAGCATGGCCTGTCAAAAGTCTTGTGCATGGGATCCTAAGTATGTGTGAATACACTATATTGATTAATGCTTTAATAATTATTCAAATAATTTAAAATTTATTACAAACTTGATAACTTAATTTGTTATAATTCCTACATACTTTGAGTTCAACCCGCCTCAGCCTCTAAATCCGAACTCCTAACTCTACCCCTGGTTGAGTAATGTTAGGGATCATGAAAAAAATATTATGAAGATGATCATAAAAGATTCTTCACCTTTAGATTACCTATACAATAAAACACCACACACTAATCAAGGGATGAAAAATCTTCATAATGAATTTCATTATATATTTTTCATGATCCGTAACATTATTGACCCCTGGTTAGATGGACATACGATCTCATATGCATATACATGACTTACATGACTTTTCTCCATTGAGTACATGAGTATGTTAAATTTATCTTCATAATTAAATATTTCCTTGGATGTAACTTATATGAGGCCAGATTTAATGCATTAAGAAGCAAAATTAATGAACTGCTCCTCTCTTTGTTTCCGCAGAATAATATTTTTTGTTTACGAAAAACTTCTTTTGAAAATGCTTTTCAAAGAATTTTTTTTAAAAAAATATTTAATTGTATTTCTGATTTGAAACTAACGCATTCACTACAGGAAATCGCACTTTTGCCGACTAAAAATTTGGTCGGCAAAAGTCCATTTTTAGTTGGCAAAAATTATCTGCGACTAATTTTTCTGGTCGCCACTTTGGTCGCCAATTGAGGGTCGGAAAAAGTAATTAGCGACTAAAATATTTTTTAGTTAAGAAAAAATTATATTTGCCTACTAAATTTTTGGTCGCTAAATATATAATTACTGCGACTAATTCATTTGGTAGCTAAAACAATTTAGTCACGAAAAGCCATATTTTCCTGACCAAACATGTTTGGTCGCCAATTGTCACATTTCACGACCAAACATGTTAGTCGCCAAAATAGTTGTTTGCGCAACTAAAACTTTAGTCAGCAATAGACCTATTCAAACCAAATCCTTTGGTTGCCAAAATTAATAATTTTAACGACTAATTATTTAGTCGCCAAATATGCGTGGTGATACACCGACTACCTTATTTAGTCGGCAAAAGTATAACTTATCTTTCCCGGCTAATCAGTTGGTCACCAAAACAAGAAAAACAAAACCAAAACCAAAATTTGGTCGCCAACATCCAACAAAATAAATATGTAATTTGTAATAATCATCCAATTCATTCAATATAATCTGTAATTTCCAAAAATCATTCAAACCAACAAATAAACTAAATCATGAACATTCAACAAAATACATAAATCATCCAATTTTGAACCCGTTTAATTAAAGTCAGCAACTATTATAAGTTTTCATCTACAAATAATTCCAATATTTCTCCAATTACAAATCCGCTTGTAATCTATATAATCATCCAATTAACATCCATCTAGCATAAAACTTTAAAACATAACATGTACTTTTATTATGTTTTAAAATTTTATCCATGTGCATCAATCAAAAAATATAACTAATAGTCTACCAAATATTTTTTATACACACTCATCCAAAAATATAACTACTAGTATATCCAAAAATATAACTACTAAGCTACCGAAATATTTTCCATACACATCTATCCAAAAATATATAATCCTTCCAAAAATGAAAAAAGTGCTAATTAGTCCTGTACAATTTAGGTTCGTGCACGAGTTCATCCATTTGTACCAAAGAAAAAGAGAAATAATGTCAAGTAAAATTGGACAAAAAATGAAAAATGTCCATAAAAAGTAAAGGTAACATGACCAAATTAAATGACTATCATTACCAAATTGTAAATAAAACAACAACATTCATATGTACATATCATTACCATTTTGGTTTTATTGTTTTGTTTTGTTTTGTTTTGTTTTTTCTAATTGACTTAAATGTAATTCAAAGAAGAACATGTCAAAAATAAATAAATAAAACAAGAATTGACAATAATATGCAATGGACTCCTGAACTAGCAAATATAAACTATATATACTGGCATAGGAGAGTGTCTAACCGTATTGAAGGGACTTGACAATACTCACACTTGAAGACTGATAATTTCTCATCTCTTGATGGTGAAATTCATTACTCTGATGTCTTCACTGTTGGAACTTGGAAGTTGCAAGTGGTATGTATTCTTTGAATATTTCCTTTCTCTATTATTTTCAAGCTCCATGATTCGGTGAGTCATCAAATATCAGTTAAATGGTCAGTCTGGCGTTTCTATGATTCTTTAATTCAAATACATATGTTCAGAAATTATGCTTGAAATAATTGCTTGGCTATGTGCACTTAGTTTTTTACTAATATTGAACTAAATGAGTGTTTTGTGTGTTTTTATAATATTGCAAGAGCAGGCTCAAGATTAGCCTAAAGCGTCTTGTGGGTTCAACTTAAATAGGCAAGTTTCAGGCAGCAGCATTAGTCTTAGGGTATGCAGGCATGTCATAGCCTAACAGAATGAGAAGCGGGGACAAAGAAGTGGCCTCTATTGTTGCATGATTAGAAATCTCACGATGTAAATGCTTGATGATCTGTGTTATACAAAGCACCACCAGAAACAATTAACTATTTGAATATTTCTCTTCTCTATTACAGTTAACTGATATTTTTGATGTCTTTCATGGTTTCTTGTAATGACTCTAGGAATTTACTACTCTTTACCGAAGGATATTCAGAAGAAAAGGACAAGTACCTGTCTCCCCTTTTACAGTTAGATAATTGAGAATATTTTCTTCTAAACAAAAAAATATATGCGGAATTCAAATAGCTTGTGTTTGCCTTTTTTTATCACATTTTTTGGTCTACATATCTAACAGTGCGTCCTATCAAAGCGCCACTTGCTCTCATAAGTTTGTTTAATCTAGGCTGAGGTGACTGTTATGATCTTGGAGTTGTTTCGAGGTTGTTTCCAATTTTGGACACCAAACGGCCTGTTTTTGCCTATTTTTTCACATTTTTTAGTCTAAATATCTAACGTCCTATCGACGTGATGCTTGCTCACACAAATTTGTTTAATCTAGGCCGAGGTCATCATTATGATATCAGGGTTTTTTTGAGGTTGTTTTCAATTTTTGGCTCCAAACGGGCTGTTTTCGCCTTTTTTCATCACATTTTTTGGTCTAAATATCTAACTGTCCATCCTATCGACGCGTCGCTTACTCTCATAAGTTTGTTTAATCTAGGCCGAGGCGACCGTTATGATCTCGGGTTGTTTCGAGGCTGTTTCCAATTTTTGGCCCCACGGCTCTTTTTTGCCTTTTTATCACATTTTTTGGTCCATGGAACAGTTAACAAATCTGGTTTAACTATTGATCCATGGAACATTACAATGTTTGAAGTTTAGGTAGTCAACAAATAGTAAACTGTAAATGCCATCTTTTAAATTTTGGTCACAATTAGTTTAGGTAGTCACCCATTTCTCCCTAATATTCTTATCACACGTTTATTTGCCTTTACTTTGAACATAAATAATGAAATCTGGTTTAACACACTTATCCATTACCATGACTAGCTATCGTGGGAAAATTGATGGATTGCGATTTTCTAAAACTTGCGCCAATATGCTATGAAGTCCAAAAATCTGCTACTGTATCTCCGTACGTTGTCTTGCATTCTTTGCCTATTTTATTTGTTGCTCCTTTTCCTTTTTTTGCTGCTCCTCATGGTTGCTCTGCTGCTTTGTATGCAGTATCTCCAACTCTGATGTAAGCCTTTTCAATTGCTCCCCATGTGCTTGTGATGCAGTATAGAACCCATAATCACAAGAACAAGGCTTTGCTCCAACTCCAAATCCTCTTAAGTATCCCTTTTTCTTACCAAGAACCACTCTTGATATATCCTTTTGCATCATCGGCGTTCCAGACTCGATAGACTCATCCCGCACCATTGCCATTTGCTTCTATAATTGTAAAATATAATTATTGTTACTATAAATCAAACACAATAGTTGCATGTATAAGTGTCCAAATGAGTGGAATACTTGTATGTATATCACCGCATATAGGATCAATCCACTATTTTGTCTTCTTATTCTAATGAGTACCCTTGTAGAAATCACAGATATCTAGCAACAATCCACCATTTTCCTTCACCTGTGATATGCCAAACACCAAAAAGAACACTCCTTCATTAATATGATAACATATTGAATAAGTGTGGATAAAGTTAATAAAATCAATGAAATACATCTCACCACAAATGCTCATCGCCGCCGGAAAAGATCGCGACCCACTAGTGTGATTGTAGGGTAGCTTTCTCCTATTATTTTTGTCGGCGTCGTAACGACGCTACAAAAATCCACATTGTAAGGGTTTGTTACATATATTGTTAAACAATGATAAGAGTACTAAGTAATATTGAAGGTGGTTAGATACTTTGCATGTGGATTAGAGTTGTTTATAGATAGATAATTTGATCTTTCATTCTATATGATTTCACAGAGCTTGTTAATAATGTATTATTATTTTATAACTAAATCATAACATACCTTGTTTTTAGGATCTAACCATACTTGGTCAATCAAATACTTCCAATCATCTAATCTGACTCCTTTGTATGGATGAGCATAGGGATCAGTTCCCGCATCCACAAGCTTCTCGCATTTCTTCTTCATTTTGCACTTCCAATCTTTAGGTAACACATAACACTTTTTTTCCACAACTTACAGGGATAGTGCATTCTCCTCATAATTATCCCCTATTTCAAATTTATCCTACAATCAATCCAAACCTAATAAGTAACATAATTGATATAATGTGAAAGCTGAAAATATGTAGTTACAGTGAGATTTAATTACAGCGAGGTTTACAAACAGGGACTATCATTACAAAAGTAAAGGCGTTATAACAAAAAAAAGAACTTCATTTCAAAAACCTTATTTGGAAAATGTTGCTCCTGGGCAATAAAATTACTACATTGTAGCCATGTTTTAAAAAATTCATTATTCAGCTTCCCTAACACCCTTTCAAATTGCATCTAGTCCTCCAAACATGATGCCCATGCTTGAAGTCGTTTAAATAACTTAATAAGCTTTTAGTATTTAAAACCCAGTAAACCATATTTACAATGTGAATAATTTCTGAAAAGTGGCTTGTTATGGTGTTTTTAGGACATGCTCTTACAGTAATCTGGTTCATCTAGGAACATAGATCTTTCTTCCATTGATTGTCCAAATGGGGAAACATGGATTGGGATTAGCAAGCACCATGGTTCTCTTCTTCATGAACGAGATGGAGCTTATATTGGTGAAGTACTAAAGAATGTGCAGATTGTTACTGATGTAATGAAAACTCTTGTCAAGAGAGTTATTAATGGAAAAATCTGAAATAGCTAAGTGTGCATATCAAATGAGTTATTGCTCCACTTGTTGTACACCTTAATATGAAACATCTTAATAACAAATGACAACACAGTGAGCCTTATGCAGTCTGTGTATAGTTTACGTTGAGCATCTTCAAATAATTTATCCAAGTTTCACCCATCCACACTCTTAGAATTAGCAGGTAATTTGTCCCCTTCATCATCCATTGCAAAACCCCTACAAACCTCTTCCAACATGGTAGGAAAATCATCCTCGTCATCCTGATCTTCCCTAACAATTTCACTATATATGTCATGGTGACCTTTATTTGGTATGAGAGATTGAGCCACGGGAACAGGTTTCCCATGGTGCACCCAAGTCTTGTAAGAAAGAGATATCCCTCTTCGAATCAAATGAATCCTAACAACATGGATCGTACGTATTTTGTCACTCAAGCAATAGATGCATGGACACCGAAGCTTATCCTCCAAGCTTATATTTCTCATCGCAAATTCAATAAATGAATTCACCCCTTCTTGATACTCCCTATTGTTTAATCTATATTTTATTGTCATCCAACCCTTGTTTATTTGGGCCATCTAAAAGGTTAAAGACAACCATTACAGTAATTAATCTACAAAATATTAGAGAAAGTGTTAGAAACTACAAAATATAAGGCTGGGATTATAGAGAAGACTACAATTTATGAATATTGGTGAGTTGTATGGTAGGAGTAGAATGTTAGAAAATTTATCCAATCTTAGAAATTAGTAAGAAACAATAGGAGTTCTGTTTATAACCCCAAGTTTTCCAAAAATATAAACTTGTGGTTTGTAATAAACTACCCTAAACATTCTTAATGTTTATTTTGTAGGTGAAAGAAGCACGGGTTGTTTTGGTGGTTTTATAGCCTGGTATTATGGGCCTACAAAAGGGCAAGAAAATGGGCATCACCAGAGCAAAATATAAAGTGTTGACTTTTATAATTCATTGTGTTTGTCAACGCTCGTAATAGATATAATTCATAAAGTAGTTTAGCTGAAATCATTTTTTATAGTGACCTATGAATGTCTGTGATTCTAAATAAATGAAGAAACTTCATTGATGAACATTAACGCACCTTATGACTCCAGCAATAACACCCACAATTATATATAAGTATGTAAACAAGTGAACAACATACACATGCGTGCAATTGAAGAAAAAATAAATTTTTTGTCAGCCCATGTTGAAATATGTTGGGATTAACTTGCAATTAAAACTAGAGGTGAAATTGATAATGAAGCACCATGGCACTAAGGCAAGCCAGAGACACAGCCAATACAGTCTAAATAGTCCAATTCTAAACTAAAAAGAAGAAATTGAAACACAACTGTCATTCATATCATGGGCTGTATGATTGAATAGTCCAATACAGTCTCTAAATAGTCCAATTCTATGTCCCATTCCATAAAAATCTTCTATGTTATTAGCACAGTTGTCATTATTATCATGAGCTGCATGATTGAATTCCTAAATGTTATTTACTGAATAATTGAAGATGTTCTTATACAAGTTTGCCAAATCTCATCAGGGTGAGCACTCTAAAACTGACAAGGAGAGAGATGAATTAGGTCGTGCACTTGCACTTTCTTTGGCTCCGATTTCTGACATAACCACCTCTTACAAGTTAAAACAACAAAATCTCCAATCAAAAAAAGATTAAAAAAAAAAAAGTCAACATACATTTAAAAGCTGGTGTGCTCTTAATTTGGTAATGAAACTAGGCATATTGTCTTCATCTCCTATAACAAATTCTGATATTCTTAACCTCAAATCAACACAATGAGCATGAGATTGAACATAGTTGACTTCAATATTGTTCCATTTGGTTCAAGTTGAACTAATGAATACGATTGATACATCCATTTCACAAAACTCACATAATGAAAGCTTCGTTCTAGTAACAGTAAAGGCAATGAGAGATTCAAAAAAATAAAATAAAATAAAGTAAAATAAGCAAATGACACATGCGATGCTTGCTACATTAAGAATTGTTCAAATAGGGTTCTACAATTCTACACCAAATGAAACAATTTATGTTACACTTATGAAACAAATCAATCAAAAGAACAATGCTAATATAGATACTGTAAAATATATGTCACATTTTAGATTTTAAATGTGGTAGGTTTACAATGCTAATCCAAATCTTCAATTGAGTTCGAGTGATTTCCAATTCTTTTAAACTAAACACCAGTTAGGTTTCCTTGGTTCTTGGGTTATACAAGATCAAGTCATAACCTTACCCAAACTCGTTTATTCTTTGAAGCCAACAACCACATTATCAGTTTTATGATTTCATGACACTCTAGGATTCATTCTCTTAATTGGCATAGCAAAAGGTGCCAGTCATATTTGCTGAAGTAAATAAAACTAGTTTTAGCCAAGTGTTATGCACAAAACTAATTTCTTACAACATTTCAAAGCATTTTCCAATGGCATGCATCGATGGTCTCATGCCCAGGCCAAAATTTGGCATTGGCGCACAAAAAAGCCACCTGCAAATAGAGTGCCAAAAATTAGAAGCTTTTTCTAATTTGAAGACTTACAATTATTAATATGTTGGGTGCTTTTAAATGAATTGACACCAAAAAGACAGTGAATTGACACCAAAAGAGATTGATATTTCTAGTTAGTAGTTATCTCATCATAGTTAATGGTAAATTAAGGTTTATAAGGGGCCAATCATGAGAACTAATGACATACAACTTCAGAGCTTAAATACAGAATTAAGAAATATACTGATTAGTAGTGTATGCTACACATTTAATTTTAGACAGTATATAATTCAAAACTAAGAGATGATGAATTTGGGAGGTTTTGTGTAGATATATATGTCCATATAAAACAGAAAGTTTTTTTTTTTTTTTTTCTTTCTTTCTTATTGTCTAAAAAATCCAATCAACTTGTTACTTCTTTTTGTAATCAGTAAAGAAATGAAACATATTAGAAAGAGAATGAACAAAACAAGGCCATGGGAAAAGCATCATTGTCTATACAATGCATCCCAACTATGTTGGCACCCAAAGTAAGACCAATCATGTGCACTTCCAAGGGCCACCCAATACAATGTTGAAGAGATTCAAACTGATATAGCTAGCCCCTAACACTGAGAGCAAGAGGCCCAACTCACACCTACAATGGCCAAATAACAATCAACCTCCACCAATACAAACTCTAATCTGCCTAACATTCAAGACAAAAGTCAGAAATAGAAAAATACAGCTCTTTAGTTGAGGACTTGAGCCAAAGCCCAATTTTAGTTTTGAAAATCTCACAAAGCTCCCAAGGATCAGGATTCACACCTTTGAACACACACTCATTTCGAAGTTTCCATATAGACCAAAGAACTGTTAGGAAAATAACTCTCAATATCTTCCTCTCCAATTTGTTGAACCTCCCTTCCTCCCACCAAATCAACTTGTTACTTGAGCAATATAATTTAGTTGAATCTAACACTTAGTATTTGACAGTGTTCTCGTCATTATCATTGAGATATGTGGGATAAAAGGTGAAATATGAACTGAAAAGTGCTTTGGATACCTAGTATGAAAGCACAGAAGGGGATATAATTCACAACTAACTAAAGAGGAGATATGAGAAAATTTGATTGATCTTCGAATGGGACCTTGTTTCGATTATACTCTAGCTACCAATCACTAATTACTAATCATGTCTTGTACTAAATTCATAAAAATAAAAAATATAAAAATGGGATATTTTATTGACCCTTCATCCCCACCCACCGCCTTCAACGTCCCTTCACTCAGTTTACAATAAGGAAAGAAACACTAGCAGTTGCTAAGGTTAATGGAAAGTAGTTGTCCGCATTGCATGATTATGAAGCATACATTCTGTATCTAAAAACTAGTTTGCATACAAGGATTTAGAGGGTTGTTAGCCCCAAGGTTATTCTATTTTAAATTCGTATTGATTTTGATTATTGACAAATATTTTGAGCTTATTTTATTATTCAATGTTTTCAAAATAATGTTATACAAATTGTGCTTCAATGGTTCTAAAAGATATATGCTTCTATAGTGTTGTTCTTCAATAATTTTTGGCCCCTCAAAACATGAAATTAGCATATGCATGCAAAACACTATCTAAGCTTAAAACACGTCTAAGGGTCAACACCAAAATAGCAAAGGTCGACACTAAAGTGATACTCAAAATGCCTAAGTGTTCCAGCTGGAAGGGTCGACACCAAAACAGCAAGGGTCGACACTAATTTTTAAAATGCAATCTAGCAGCAAGGGTCGTCACCAAGAACAGCAAGGGTCAACACTAAATTTCAGAATACAATCCAACAGCAATGGTCGATACTAAATTTCAAAATACAATCTAGCAGTAAGGGTTGACACCAAGAATAATAAGGGTCAACACTAGGAACAACTAGAAATCAACTCAGAAAAGAAAAAGAGAGCAAAGGGGTCGGCACCCAATCTGCAGGGGTCGACACCCGTAAAATCTAGGTTTCAAAAATCCAGCTACCAGATCATATCTAGATTGACACAGCTCTTTTTCTCAGCCACTTTTTCTAATCTATGTGCACAATATGTCATCATTTCTGATCCCTGAGCAGAACTTCTGATATCATATCTTCTTCCAAGAAGTTGACTTATGAAGGTGAGCATTTAATGAAAAGTTTGTGCATTCTCTTCCCAAGACCTATCTACAGTCTGTATACACCATATACTGATCAAACACAACTAGAAGATATCCTCCATGATTTGCTCCAACAGCTAGAAGATTCAAATCTCCTCTCTCCTACAGCTAGAAGCCATTATTGCTATAAAGAATAAGCTCTCCTGGTTGAATATACACAACTCTTCAATACAAGAATGCTAGAGCATTCAAGAGCTT
The DNA here is from genome assembly GCA_036172215.1 of Camellia granthamiana. Classification (NCBI taxonomy): domain Eukaryota; kingdom Viridiplantae; phylum Streptophyta; class Magnoliopsida; order Ericales; family Theaceae; genus Camellia; species Camellia granthamiana. The sequence continues at coordinate 138,600,200 of CM069906.1, read as the reverse complement.
TTATTATACTTCATTGTACTTCCATTTTCATATTTGAGTGAGTCTTATATTCCCTCTATGCTTACATTTTCATATTCATCTTTTGAGAGAGACAATTTGTAAAAAAAAGACTGTTGTACCTCTAATTCTTTCCTATTTTTTAAGAGAAACACTTGTAAAGTAAGGCATTTTAGTTCAGAGGTCCTCAACGAATAGAAGTAAGACCTTTGTTAAAATTCATAACCTAGGTGAAGCTTGGTGGTTCATTAATTCATAGTGAAGAAATTCTTAAGGAGGCATCTTAAGGAGTGGACGTAGGCTGGTGAGCCGAACCACTATAAACCCTTGGGTTTGAGCTCTTCTTTTCCTTTCCTATATTTTCTATTTATAAATTGTTTGTCTAGTGCATTTACTCTCTTAATCATTTGAAATCTATTTTCTAGTCATACTTTTAATTACCCAATTCACGCCCCCTCTTGGGTTGCCTTCCTGTGTAACAATTGGTATCAAAGCCTCATCTTTTGTATTGTGACTTAACCGTCTATAAGTGATCCGTGGCAATTCCTAGTTTCTCTCTTCTTGAAGGTCAAGCCTCAAACAGACCACCTTTTTTCAATGGCACAAATTTCAACTTTTGGAAAACCCGTATGATTATGCATATCAAATCTATCGATTATGAAGTTTGGAATATCATCTGTGATGGTCCCAAAGTCCCCACCAAAACCATAAATGGTCTATTAGTTCCCAAACTTGAGAGTGAATGGACTAGTGTTGATTACAAAGATATTCAAGCCAATGCCAAAGCTGTTAATATGTTGTACTGTGCACTTGATGCTACTGAGTTCAACAAAATATGCACTTGTACAATGGTGAAAGAAATTTGGGATAAACTTATTGTAACTCATGAGAGAATTACTCAAGTCAAAGAGTCTAGAGTTAGTTTGCTTGTTCACAACTATGAGCTCTTCAAGATGAAACCTGATGAGAACATATCCCAAATGTTCACCCACTTTACAGATATTATAAACAGTCTAAAATCTCTTGGGAAGACTTATACAAATGTAAAAATTGTCAGAAAAGTCCTCAGATCATTGCCAAAAAGCTAGGAGAACAAAGTCATCGCAGTGATAGAAGCAAGGGACTTATCAACATTAAGCCTTGATGAGTTAATGGGACCTCTTCTAACCCATGAGCTCATTATGCAAGAAGGAAAAGAACAAGAAGACAAGAACAAGAAGAAAGGGATAGCCTTCAAGTCTACCTCAAAATTTCAAGAGGAAGAAGAAGATGCTTTAGAGGAAGATGAAGAAATGGCATTCATTGCCAAGAGGTTCAAAAAGTTTGTGAAGAAGAAATAAGGTGTAAGGAAGTTCTTTAGAAAAGACTTCAACAAAGATTTTCAAAAAGGTGAAAGTCATAAAAAAATCTGAAGTTACTTGCTATTAATGCAACAAACTGAGACACTACAAATCAGAATGTCCGAAGCTCAAGAAACAATTTAAGAAGGACAAAAAGAAAGCCATGATAGCAGCATGGAGAGAAGACAGTGATGACAACGACTCAGAGACAAACATTTGTAAAAATGAAGTCACAAATCTATGCTTGATGGCACTTGAAGATGAAAGGTAAATGGTGAATCCTTCACTTTTCATGAATTACAAACTGCATTTGATGAATTGCATGCTGAATTTAAAAAACTGAGTTCAAAAAGTAGTTTTCAAAAGAAAATGATTTTGAGTTTATCACAAGAAAATAAATCCTTGACTTCTAAGACCAATACTTTAGAAAATGAAGTCTTGACAATGGAAAAGAGAAAGAATTCTCAACTGAAAAAGAATCTTCCATTTTTTAAAAGAAAGTAGATGATTTACAAAAAGAAAATGAAATTTTGAAAAAGTAGAAAATTGTTTTAAATGAAAACAAAGAAGATTTAAAAAATGTTCTTTCAAAATTTACTTAAGATAGAGATACCTTAGAAAAAATTCTCAAAAGTCAAAATCAAACCTTTGGAAGAATAGGGATTAGATATAAACCTTTTTCAAAAGTAAAAATTCAAAAAAAGACCTTTGTTCATGCATCATCTAACCATTTTCATCTCACATGTCATTATTGTGGAGAAAGATCACATCTCTCCTTTATGTCCTGCTAAGAGAAACTCATTTGTTAGAATGAAAAAGAAATGGGTTCCCAAAAACACTTCAAATCCTAAGTCTCATGGACTCAAGAAAGAATGGGTACCAAAAGGCCAACAAAAATCTAAATTTTGCAGGTGTGCTTTATGTCAAAATCTAGTAACAACCGGTGGTATCTCGACAGTGCGTGCTCAAGGAACATGATCGGCGATAGAGCAATGTTCTCAACCCTTAAATCCAAAGAAGAAGGTCACGTAACCTTCGGAGACAATAGTAAGGGAAAGATCATCGACGAAGGTAGTATTGGTAAAATTTCTCCACCCATTATCGAAAATGTGTTGCTTGTTGAAGGATTGAAACATAACTTGCTTAGTATTAGTCAAATGTGTGATAATGACAATCATGTCACTTTTGAAAAATCCCAATGCACCATTAAAAATTCTGCTAATAACAAAGTGCTTTTTATTGGTCATAGGCATGAAAATGTGTATGTATTTGATTTACATAGTTTATCTCCTAGTTATGATGTTAAGTTCTTATCTGCTATAATTGAATCTAGCTAGTTATGGCATAGAAGGTTAGAACATGCTCATATGGACTTGCTTTCAAAACTTTCAAAATTTGACTTGGTTGTTAGTTTACTAAAAATTGATTTTGAAAAAGATAGACTTTGTGATGCTTATCAACAAAGAAAACAAACAAGAGTTTCTTTCAAATCCAAAAATATTATTTCCACTTCTAGACCTCTTCAATTATTGCATATTGACTTGTTTGGACCACCTAGAACTTTAAGTCTCGGTAGGAAATCTTATTGACTTATTTGTGTGGATGATTATACTAGATTTACTTAAGTGATTTTCTTGCCATTCAAAAGTGATACTTTCTCTGCATTTTCAGCTCTCTGTAAGTGTATTCAAAATATGATTATTCTTGCTATTTGTAGTATTAGAAGTGATCATGGTAGAGAATTTGTTAATGATGAGTTTATTCTTCTGCTCCTCGAACTCCTCAACAAAATGGTGTGGTAGAAAGAAAAAATAGAGTTCTTGAGGAAATGGCTCGTACTATACTTTATGAAAATGATTTGCAGAGATATTTTTTGGGCAGAGGCCGTCAATATAGCTTGTTATGTTATTAATCATGTTATGATTAGAACCATACTTAAGAAAACGCCATATGAATTGTGGAAAGGTAGAAAGCCCAACATTGGTCAATTACGTGCATTTGGCTGTAAATGTTTTGTACTTAATAACAATAAAGAAAATCTTGGGAAGTTTGATGTAAAATTTGATGAAGCCATGTTTCTTGGTAATGCAAATTCTAGTAAAGCTTATCGTGTCTTTAATAAAAGAACTGTACTCGTTGAAGAATCTATACACGTTGCTTTTGATGAATCTAACTCCCTTGCTTCCAAGAATATTGTTAGTGATGATGTTGCAGATTCTAATCCAAGAATTGAAGGCATTTACTTATCGGAAAAGGATGAACTTCATTCTTCAGAACCCAACATTGAAGTCTTTATGGAAAATCTCTAAAAAGAGTATGCCCATCCAACAAAAGAAAATGGTCTACCCAAATAATGGAAGTATGGTCATGGACATCTCAAAGATCTTGTTATAGGAGATGCCACACAAGGTGTAAGAACTCGTTCTTCTATTCATAATATTTGTGGCAATTTAGCTTTTGTTTCTCAAATTGAGCCAAAAACTTTTTTTGAGGCTGAACACGATGAAAACTAGATTTTCGCTATGCAAGAAGAGTTAAATTAGTTTGAAATAAATGAAGTTTGGTGTTTGACTCCATGTCCTAAGGATCATTCCATTATTGGAACAAAATGGGTTTTTCCAAACAAAATGGATGAATCTAATGTTGTTATTCGAAACAAAGCTAGACTTGTAGCCCAAGGTTATAACTAAGAAGAGAGCATTGATTTTGATGAAACATTTGCACCCATTGCTCGTCTTGAAGTCATTCGCATGTTGCTTGCTTTTGCTTGTTTTAAAGATTTTAAACTTTACCAAATGGATGTGAAAAGTGCTTTTCTAAATGGGTATATTTCGGAAGAAATGTATGTTGAACAACCTCCCGGTTTTGAAAATCACAAACACCTAGATCATGTCTTTAAACTTTCAAAAGCTTTGTATGGTTTGAAACAAGCCCCTAGAGCTTAGTATGAATGCTTAAGCAATTTTCTTATTGAAAAAAGTTTTTCTCGCGAGAAAATTGATACCACTCTTTTTATAAAAACTAAAAATGATGATATGCTTATTGTTCAAATTTATGTTAATGATATCATATTCGGTGCTACTAATGAATCTTTGTGTAAGGAATTTGCTAAGGATATGCAGGACGAATTTGAAATGAGTATGATGGGAGAGTTGACATACTTTCTCGGATTACAAATAAAACAAACCCAACATGGAATTCACTTATCTCAAGCCAAATATATCAAAGATCTCCTCAAAAGGTTTGAAATGGACTTATCCAAACCTGCAGCACCTTCCATGAGCACATCGATTAAAATCGACAAAGATGAGCCAGGTAAACCGGTAGACGAAAAGAAATATCGAGGTATAATTGGTTCCTTACTCTATCTAACTACTAGTAGACCCAACATCATGTTTAGTATTTGTATGTGTGCATGTTTTCAATCAGCTCCAAAAGAATCACACGTCACCACAGTAAAACGCATTTTTAGATATCTTATTGGTACTCCACTTTTGGGTCTTTGGTACCCTAAAACAAATGTTTTTGACCTTTATGGTTACTCGAATGCTAACTTTGCGGGATGTAGACTTGACATAAAAAGAACTAGTGGCACTTGTCATTTTCTTGGTAATTCACTCACATCATTGTTTTGTAAAAAAACAATATTCTGTGGCTTTATCGACAGCTGAAGCGGAATATATTGCCGCCACTAGTTGTTGTGTTCAAATGCTTTGGATGAAACAACAACTTCTTGACTTTGGACTTCACTTTAATCATATTTCTATTAAATGTGATAACACTAGTGCCATTAATCTTTCAAAAAAATCCAATATAGCACTCACGCACTAAACACATTGAAATAAGGCATCACTTTCTACAAGATCATGTACTTAAAGGTGACATAAAACTCGAATTTGTGCCTATAAGCCAATAATTAGCTGATATTTTTACCAAACCTCTCAACAACAATATATACCCAGTGACCCGTCCTTTTTCTCTTGCGACACCCATCAAATTCCTAGCCCTAGCCTGTAGACACCCTATTTTTTACCATCTTCAAGACTTGGATGTCATCATTGGTGCACACGATGATTGTGATTGTTTGTGCTCATTTTGGTGCCCGAAGTCCTTGCCGGAATGCCCTGTCTTTGAGCCTTCAAACCTCCATCCATTCTGTGTCCTATTTTGGACCAACATCTTCTAGCCTACAACCCTTGGTGGCTAACGGCCACCAATTGAGGCTGCCGACCACCAATTGATGTTGCCGGCCACCCAAGTGGCCTGCTGGCCATCATTGGTGAACGACCGGCCATGTTAGTGGCCTGCCGGCCATTGATGACTTTTTTTGCAGATATTTTGTTGACAGCTGTTCCAACTGTTGGCACAATCAGCTTGATCACCATACACATGTCTAGACTGATATAACTCAGCTGAAAGCTTGTTTTTCTATAAATACGGGGCCTTCTCCCCCTTTGAAGAGGGTTAGAAATTTTAGAACAAAATTCTCTCTCTCTCTCTCTCTTTCTCTACATTTCTCTCTCTCTCTCTTGAACTTTTGTGCATACAAGTATAGATACACTTCAATTTTGCCTATCAACCCTTAACCAAAGTTGCTTATCTTTGGGCTAAGGTTACTTGAGACCCTCTTTAAGCTCTAGAAGGTGGTCTTGACTTGATTTATTGCCTCATTTGTGTCTTCTCTTCAAAAGGTATAACATTCTCCTTTTATACTTGTTGTGCACACTTACTTTGCCATCTTTTTTCAACTATTTTTGGCCTGATTTTGAACTGTAAAAAACCCTGTTTTTGTGGCGTTTGAGGCCATTTTCAGTTAGGGGGTGTTCCACCCTTCTTGCTTCTTTGCTTGTAAAGTTTTTGTGCCTTTGTTCCTCACTTTCAAACCAACTTTTTTGGGCCTTTTAACCACTAAATTTTAGAGGTTTTTTAGTGGCAAAAAACTCATTTTGAAGTCCAAATTTAGAGGGGTTAACCTCCCTTCCTTGTGTTTTGTTTGCATGCCTAGTTAGCTTCACATGTTAACATATTTTTCTAGCTTAACTTTGCTCTAGTCCAGCATGTTTTTGCCTCTAAAATTGCCTGCTTTAGCTCTGTTTTGGGCTGTTTGGGTCAGTTAAGTCTTGTTTTGCATGGTTGTAGTGCAATAGTCCTCACAAGCTTGGTGTTTTAGGCTCTATAGACCTTCTTGTTTAAGTTGATAGCATTTGTTTATGCTTTTATCACTCATTTTCAGTACTTAATCATCTCTGCAACCTTCCTCATTTCTTGGTTTTATTTTTTCTTTGAAAGTGGTTCAAACCATTTGTTCGTTTAAAACATGAAATTGAGTTTTTGTGGTTAATGGTTTAATCCCTTTGGAGGTTCATTACCAACGACATGAGGTCTCTTTCATGCCTAAAACAACCTTTGGTTTGGACTTTCTTTCCATTTAGAGGACTTAATTCACCCTTTGGACAAATTGATTAAAGAATGGTTTGGTAACTGAAATGTGTAAACAAAATTGACAAGTAAAAGTGGCAAGATAAGCATTTTTTTTGTTGCATTGCGTGTGTTCAAATTAGACGTTAATTTGAACACAAGGAAAATGGGACATTTAATACTCAATAGTGATGAAATGTGCCACTTTCCTTGGTCTCCATTACCCTTGATCATGCATGATAGAGTACTGGCACTTTAGTCTTGTTTTGCACTCATTAAACTTGTACAAATTGGTCCCTTAGCCATCATGCATGGAAATTGCTTGATTGATGGTTTGAGGGCCAAATGTATCACTTATTTGAGCTTATGTTGATGATAAGGGGTGATACATGGTACAAACAACCTGTGAGAATGCCTCTTCTTTGCCCTATTTGCTCTCTGTTGCAGCAAGAAAAGGAGCATCACCAGTGGCCGGCAGGCCACCATTGTTGGACGGTGGCCGGCCGGCCACCACTTTTGGCCTACCAGCCACCAACAAAAATTTTGGTAAGTAGAGTAGAGTTGATCTGGAGAAAGAGGACCAGTGCATAGGGTGTGTAACAAAGGCAATTGGAAGCAAAACAACGGGCGTTCTTCGGGTGGAAACTGAGCATACATTGGGCATCCCTCGCCTCCCAGGACTATTTGTTTAAATTGATTAGTTAGTTAGTTGTAGCTAAATAATTAATGTTGTAATTATTTAGGTAGAATAGTTAATTAATTCTTAGTGTAATTAATTAGCTTAGTTGCTTTGTAATTAATTAATTAAGTATTTATCTAATTAGTTTTCTTTGTAATATTTAATTAGCTTAGATAGTTAATTGATTAATTGTTTTAATTAACTAGCTTAGAGTGAGTGCGTTATTCATTTGACGTGTTGTAATAATTAGCCTAGTTTAGCTAGTTAGTCAGCTTTATTCATTCGGACCCTCCTTCGCGATGGCGTAATGTTGTAATAAGTGTGGGTGCGTGTGTGAATGTCTTCCAACCTTAAGTTTTTCTCCCTTTTATTTATCCGTTTTTGATGGTTAGATTAGGGGCATGTTTCAATTAGCATACCTTATGCTTGCATCCATTCATCTTGTCTTGCATGCACTGAGGCTCGGCGCATCATTCAAACTACATTGCCATTTTAATACTTCTTTAAATACATGTTTAATCGCATGTTATCAAATCAATCCATATGCCATATTAGTAGCCGAGCCTATTAATTGCATATTGCATGTGTCGCATTAGGCATCTTGTATAGTTAGGAACCATGCACTATTTTCTAACTCATATTTTCTTGGATTAGAGTACTAGGTGAGTTTTTATGATTTAGCATACTTGCATAAGTGTGAATGTTGCCATGATTACCATGCTTTCCATGAGGCTATGTGCTCAAATGTTAAATTGCATGAATGCCTGTAGATGAAGGCTTGTTGTTTGAATTGGAACGATTCAACAAATATGCATTTTAAGCCCACTTTGTTGAGTGGCAAATCATGTTTTAAGCCCACTATGTTGGGTGGCAAATCCGCAAACCTTTAAGCCCACTTGAAGTGGCAAATTCAAACCATTTTCACAAAACAAACATGAGTTGAATTGTTCCAAATTGAGCAAACTAGTCTATACTTGATTGTGTGCATTACATAGTAAAGGTAGCTTAATAACCAGAATAAGAACGCATAATGTTTATAAAATATCATATCATGATTAGTAGAGGGCGATCTTTGATCGGGTGAGCGGGGGTGCTCAATTCATGACCTTTCCCTCTCGTACCTAAGTTCCTGAGCCAAGGCAACTTTGATGATGACGGACACGTGGCCTTTTCCATGAGTCATGGGTTTCCTAAATTTTCCCAAAAATAAAATATTAGGTGGCGACTCTGTATCTGTCAAAGCAGTCAATTTTTGGCATTTTTTATACTAAAATCAATTTTTCAAACGATTTGCTGGATTTGGACTCTTTGGTGTTTATCAGTTTCACATTGCACTTGTGAGATTAGATTCAGAGCCACGGGAGTCCGAACTATAGGGTTTTTCTTTCAAACCTTTCGAAAGGGGGCGCGAAAAAGGCAAGCCACACTAGCCCCTTCCTATTTCGGTGACTCCCACCGTCGATTCACATTCCGATCTTCATTCATCTCTCTCGCAACCTCTTTTCTTCCTCTCCATGGATCCTCAAGCACCTCCTCCTGTTCCAACAAGGAAGCAACCACGCACCTCCTTATCTTCCACCGCCGTTGCTACTTCTCCTCCTATGCTTCGGTTCAAGAACCCTGAGTACAGATCTGCTTTCAACAAAGACTTTAATCTTCGAAAGGTACTCTCTGGTCGCACAATAGACATCGCATTCTTTGAAAAACATTTCATTCCTGTCAAAGGTTGGTTTGAAAATCAAAAATGGTCATCACTTTTAAAACTTGACTGTGATGTTTACCCCACTCTCATTAAAGAGTTTTTCACAAATCTCTCATATGATGAGGAATCTTCTTCTTATACCCTAGACTGTTTTGTAAAGGGTGCTCCTTTCATTTTGACACCCTCTATCATCAACTCCATTTTGAAAACCTCAAATGATGGTCACAAAGTCACTCCATCGATTGCTCTTAAACCACCCAATGCTCGCATCTTATTAGTCTCAGATTCCTCACTAATAACCCCGACCTAACTCATCATGTCACTGTCTCTGGGAAAGACCTTTCCCTTGAAATGAGATTTTTACATCACATCATCACACACAACATTATTCCTCGCTTAGGTCATTTTGATGCTGTCACTTATGGTCACACTTATCTCATTTGGGCCCTATTTACTGGTGTTCTCACTGATTTTGGTTTTTTGGTGGTTCACTGCATCATCAATGCTCATAAACAAAATAATCACCCTTCCCTATGAGATGATTTTCACAAATATTTTCAAGCATTTCAAAATTGATCTTAATGGGGAAGAAAAAGTTCCTCGAGACCCCTCTTGTTATGGATCTGAAACACTGAGAAATATCGGGTATTCCTTGAGCAACAATGTCTGGACCAAGTCCAGGAAATCCCTCTCTTCCCCTGCTCCTACAACTCCTGGTTCTTCCCTTCTCAGTCCTTTATGCCTTCCCTTCTCCACTCCTGGCCCTTCTACTCCTCCACCTCCATCTAACATCTTCTCTCTCTTGCTCTCAAAATAGACCATCTTGATTTCATGGTTCAGGGTCCCTTGTTGGATGGGATTGCTTCACTAAATTCAAGGCTTCACAATATAAACCTCAATTCCTAATCCACTCCTGCCTTTGACATTTCCTCATCATCCTACTCTACACCTGTTTCCTCCTCCCCTGGCCTGGAACATAAATTAGATCAGCTGGCCTCCATGGTTCAACAGCTCCTCTCTTAGCAGGCAAAAACGCAGCAAGACATTGACCGCATGAAGCTTCAGTAATCTTAAGTCATTGAAGCTGCCAAAGCTAGTGTGGAGAGCATGGTGATTGCGGTCGATGAGATCAAGGATTTAAATGAAAAATTCCCTAAATCTTCTAACAACACTGGGATGATGATCTGGGTGAACAAATTCAAAAATTCATGCTGTGGTTCACGCAAGGTTGGTGAGAAGCTGCCCTTCATTGGCTGCGCAGTCCTCCATAATTCCACTAGAATCTACCCCTCTTTTTGATAATGACAAAGGGGGAGAAGTTGTAGTTGTCTGTAGTTGTTCTAATTATCGTTGTTTGGTTGTTACCAGTTAAATAGTCTTTTAGATGCTGTTAACTGTTAAAGAAATAGATGTATATGCATGCTTTGGTAAATACAATTCACTTTTTGGTAACACAAGTTGGGAAGTTGATGTTTTGGACATTTAGATACATTATACATTGTGACAATCTCTTTATAGAAGAATCTTGATGAATTATTTTTGAATGATATGAAACATGTTGATATTCGGTTGTGATTAGTTGTAAATGTCTTTATACACACTATCAACAATGCACACACTTAGAAAGTTATGGAAATCGTTTTTGTTTTAAAGAGCTTGTGATTTCATTCAATGCTTGTGATTTCATTCAGTGAAAATAAAAAGAAGAAATTGATTTTACTAATGAATGGTTCAGTGCATATTAATAGGGGGCAGCTTGCTCTTGCTTTATCTACTGAAAATCTCCTTGACGCATATATTTTATTTTATTTTATTTTTTATATTATGTTTTGGCCATGAAGCCCGTCTTATAGGGGGGGTTTTCGATCTCAAGTCCCAAATCCTTGATCTTACAAAACTCCTTGAAAAACTCTTCTTATTGCCTTTACTTTGAAACTCATACTCTGAAAACTTTTAAATATTTGTTATCATCAAAAATGGGGAGATTGTTAGCCCCAAGGTTATTCAATTTTAAATTTGTACTGATTTTGATTATTGACAATTATTTTAAGTTCATTTTATTATTCAAAGTTTTCAAAATAATATTATACAAATTATGCTTCAATGGTTCTAAAAGATACACGCTTCTATAGTGCTGTTCTTCAACAATTTTTGGACCCTCAAAACATGAAATTAGCACATGCATGCAAAACACTATCTATGCTTAAAACAGGTCCAAGGGTCAACACCAAAATAGCAAGGGTCAATACCAGAGTAAAACTCAAAATGCCTAAGTGTTCCAGCTGCAAGGGTCGACACCAAAATAGCAAGGGTCGACACTAAATTTCCAAATGCAATCCAACAGCAAGGGTCAACACCAAGAATAATAAGGGTTGACACCAAGAACATCTGGAAATTAACTCAGAAAAAAAAAATAAAAATAAAATAGCAAAGGGTCGACACCCAATCTGCAGAGGTCGACACCCTTAAAATCTGGGTTTCAAAAATCCAACTGTCAGATCAGATCAGATCTGGACTAACACAGCTTTTTTCTCAGCCACTTTTTCTGATCTGTGTACAGAATATGTCATCATTTCTGATCTCTAAACAAATCTTCTGATATCGTATCCTCTTCCAAGAAGTTGACTTATGAAGGTGAGCATTTAATGAAATGCTTGTGCATTAAATGATCATTCTCTTCCCAAGACCTGTCTACAGTCTGTATACACCATACACTGATCAAACACATCTGGAAGATATCCTCCATGATTTGCTCCAATGGCTAGAAGATTCAAATCTCCTCTCTCCAACAGCTAGAAGCCATTAATGCTATAAAGAAGAAGCTTTCCTGGTTCAATATACAGAACTCTTCAATACAACAACACTAGAGCATTCAAGAGCTTTTATTATACTTCATTGTACTTCCATTTTCATGTCTAAGTGAGTCTTAAATTCCCTCTGTGCTTACATTTTCATATCCATCTTTTGAGAGAGACAATTTGTAAAAGATGGTTGTTGTACCTCTGATTCTTATTCCTTTTCTGAGAGAAACACTTGTAAAGTGAGACATTTTAGTTGAGAGGTCCTCCACAGATAGAAGTAAGACCTTTGTAAAAATCCACAAGCTAGGTGAAGCTTGGTGGTGCAGTGATTCATAGTGAAGAAATTCTCAAGGAGGCATCTTGAGGAGTGGACGTAGGTCGGTTAGCTGAACCACTATAAATCCTTGTGTTTGAGCTCTTCTTTCTCTTTTCTTTATTTTCTGTTTATAAATTGTTTGTCTGCTGCATTTACTCTCTTAATCATTTGAAATCTATTTTCTAGTCATATTTTTAATTACCCAATTCACGCCCCCTCTTGGGTTGCCTTTCTATGTAACAAGGGTAATACACAGACAACTAAAATCATGTAAATCTACCATTTTCCCCTAGATATGCTTCTGAGTTTTCCTTTTGTATCATTGATTAGTTGGTTGAGTATAGATCCCTTCTTTTCCCTTCTACCAAACCGTGAATTATCAATCAACGATGAAATTTTTTTCAAAATTTTCCCCAAATTTGCTTCAATTTCACAAATTACTTACAAAAGCTTAGCTAAGTTGTTGATTCTCATTAAGTATATTTCCCAATATAAAAAGGGATACTTAAAGAAAGAGAACAAATAAAACACTACAAGGGAACATCACAAATTGGGAGACTTCACAAACAATAGATTGAAATCCTATTATCGACATATCCCAACAGCAAACATCAATAGAAACATTGACAGTGAGAGGGAGAGACAGATAGAGACTAAATGAGTGAGAGTGATATAGAGGATTTATACCTCAAATTATTTTTAGGGAGAGTTGAAGATGCTCCGAGAAATCGCGATGGTGAGGGCCCTAACGGGTGAGACATTGTAAAACAAGACAAGTATGAGAGAGAGGAGTAAGAGAAATCAAAGAGAAAAAGTGAGACAGAGAGATATAAACAGAGAGAGATAGAAGGTTGAAAAAAATACCTAGATGAATAAAAAATGGCAAAGACGAATTAGAAATGGCGAAGACGGACGGTGGTGCTGACAGTGGAGAGGTGAGAACGGCGGATGACAACATTAATGGTGAGGCAAGCTGATTGGCGCGATTGAGGTGTGATCGAATTCGACTGAGGTGTGAAAGAGACGCGTATTTATTTTTAATATAAGTGTTTGAATTAGTAAAGTTATCCCCTACAAATATGTTGGTCGGCTAGTGTCTGAACCTGCATTTAGATACCAAAACAATGTCGTTTTGATATCTACGACTAAATTATATTAGTCGCTAAAAGATCATACTGCTCTCACCTAGTTTTCACTCTCCCGCTTATATTTTTGGCGACAAAAATTTTAAATTGGTCTCAAAAAATCACTTTTTTGCAACAAAATATTTTTAGTTGATAATAGTATCAACTTTTAGCTACGAAATTTTATTTTGGTCGACAAATGTCTTTTTTTTGCGACCAAAATTTTTTTAGTCGGCAAATGTGTAATTTTTTGTAGTGATTAATGGTTGTATTAGTGGTGTTGAGTGTGGTAACAGTGGTGGTGTGATGTGGTGACGCCAATTGTGGTGGTATTGATAATATTATAATTTGAAAAATATTCACTTTTTAAAAGTAAAAACAACTTTTGTCCAAATATACTTATTTTTTGTTAATTATGAAAAAATAATTCTATTGACTTTCATTTTCCCATTATTCCAAATATCAAAAAATATAAATAAAAAAAGAATTTTTTAATATACATATATTATTTGCCCAAATAAATAGAACGTACATGTGAAAAATAAAAATAAAAATTGTAAAATAAAAATCCAAAGAGCATCAATATCAACATATATTATGTAGTCAACACAGAACCATTTTGGAAGCTCTTAATCCCATTTTGCTAAAAATAATTTTTGGATTGTAAAAGCATCTCTAGCAATACTCAACAAAATAATTATTCAAAATTTTACTTTATTACTTTAGCTAGTCAATTTTTTAATGCATACTCAAACAACACTCTTTACTTCAAGTATCTTCTTTTACTATCTAAAAAAAAAAACTATCTACTTTTAAAATATTTATTTCCTCCCAATTTTTTATTCACATGATGGAAGGACTTGTGCAAGCAAGAGACAGAGAGAGACTTAAATAATAATAATAATAATAATAATAATAATAATAATAATAATAATTTAGTAGCATGTGAACATATATTAGCGAGTTACTGTAGCTTAAGTTGGTTTAACTAGTTTTTTTTTTGGTTACAGGAAAATCCTCCCTACCCTCTCGCAGGTCCAAGGTAGCGCCCCTTATAGAGATCACCAAGGTGTCCTGTTAGCCGTTCCGAGTGAGGAGACTATAACCTAAGAACTTGTCCCGACCTCCCAAGACAAGCTCCGCTTAAGTCAAGACTCGCACAGCGGGGGAGTATTGAACCCACACCAAGTGCTGATTAGACAACTTGAGGTCCAACCTCCTAACCAATTGTGCTTCGCCCAGGAGATTGGCCCAAGGGGAAAGGAATTGAACTCATGACCTTGGGGCTTAAACCCCAAGCCTTAACCACAATGCCACTCACCCTTGGGTTGGTTTAACTAGTTTTTGGCTTGTCCATTGCAGCTAATTTTGTTCACTTTTGCTAGTTAATTTAGTTAAAAGAGTATGGAACTATTTGGCATAATTTATAAAAATGTTTTTTTTTTTTTTGAATTATATTATCTCTCTACTTTTTTATATATTTTTTCGTACTAAGTTAAAAAGTATATCATCCCAAATATCCTCTAATACTACAAACTCACTCTTATTAATTCAAAAATTATTTAGAAATTAATATCCACCACACTTTATATAAATTTTACATAAGCCTCACACTATATAAATTAATTTTCATCACACAATCATCTACTCCAAAAATTTTAAGTAGGTAAATCTGGGTCGCACACTTTCCCTTCAGCTAAATTAGTGTAGTTTTGGTAGGCTTAGATATTCCAACACCGTATTAGAGCATCCACACCAATCTTTTCAAATTCTAAGTCAAATTATAACTTAAAAAGCTATTTTGCTATTTTAATTTGTCACTTTTTTAATACCCACTTCATCAAACTCTTTATTCTATCTCTATCCTATTAAAATATTATTTTTTGTTGTATTTGTTATTCTTTTGTTTTTTTTTTATATTAAATTGATGAGTTGACTTGATCAAGTAGCACTAGAATGCCATCCAAACAATTTCTATGTTCCTTTGTAAAGGTAAAACTGGAAGAAACAAGTGCTTACGGTTCAGCTCAGGCAGCCATTGTGCTGATCTCCAATTGAGTTGAAAATTTTGTGGTTGATCTACTCAATCAACTCTACAATATGAACGGATCAGATCATTAGAAAGTCACCAACACGATGGCCAACTAGTGCGTTTTGGGCAAAACATAAAGACCCCAAATCTAAAACTGGACCATATTCTTCGATCATTCTGCTCTACATTCCCACGGCTATATTTATCAACGGTCATAATTTTTTAAACGGTCATAGTCTTCTACTATAAACAATAACATATGTTCTCTAATTCTCACAATCTAAATAAAATATTTTTCTTTCATTCTATCCTCATTAATTTTTTATATATGAATCTTCATTTTCTAGACATGATTCTTTATGACTCCGACTCCGATGGTGAGTTGGAGATAGTTACAATAGCTTCTATGGAAGCCGAGAGATCAAAGTCACGGCATGCTGCTCGTCAATGACGTGAGTTCGTTTGTTGTAATCCTTTGCAAGGCCGTCAGAGGCTTTTTCTTAATTATTTTGCTGATCCACCAATATATCCTCCCAAATTATTTCGGAGAAGGTTTTGAATGAATCGTTCTCTTTTTCTCCGCATTCAATCTAAAGTAAAAGCTTATGAAGCATATTTTGCTCACAAAAGAAATGGTGCTGGAGTGCTCAGTTTGTCTTCTCTTCAAAAAATAACTGCGACTCTTAGAATGCTTGCTTATGGAGTAGTAACTAATTTTATGGATGAATAATTGAGGATTGGAGAAAGTACTGTAATGAAAAGCCTAAAGAAATTTGTCAAAGCAGTGGTTGCAATTTTTTCTGATGAGTACGTGAGGTCACCGAACAACGACGACATTGCTAGACTTCTAGCTGTTGGCGAAAGTCACGGTTTTCCTGGGATGTTAGGGAGCATTGATTGTATGCACTGGACTTGGAAGAATTGCCTAGCTGCATGGAAAGGTATGTATATTGGCCATGCACATGAACCAGCAATTATTTTGGAAGCAATAGCATCATATATATGATCGTTGGACATGGCATGGCCAATAGGTACCACATTGAGGCTGTTTAAGTTACATTTATCGTTTTTGAATTTTGTTTATTTGGTGGAGATGATGTGTTTTATGCACTTGTACAGATTTGGCAAGCAACATGCAAATTCAAGCAAAAAGTGGCACAAAAGCAGATTCTTCGAGCGAGCAGTGAAAATTCCCAGCCTGCCACCTCATCACACGTGCGGCTAGGCTCCAGCACTCGAGCAAAAATTAGGGGTGCTCGAGTGCCGCACCTAGGGTTACGTACACAGAAATTCAAGTCTGTTCTTCTGGGAATAAAAAGAAGAAAAGTGGCTGTAATTAGGGTTTGAAGATATTTCAAAGAAAATGAGGGGCTAAGGTTTGGAAAGAGGATTTTCAAGCTTCAAGGGTAATTTTTATGGAGGTTTCTTCTTCTACTACTTCTTCCCACACCTCCATGAGTGGCTAGGCTCCTATTTCCAGGGTTTTGATGAAACCCTAGCCAAGTAAAGAGGATTTTCTTTTTTGTTTTCTTTAATGTAATAGTTTGAATAGTTGTATGTTTTTCAAGAAGTTTTCAAATATAATTTTCATTATTTCTTCAAGTATTCTTATTTCTGTGATTATTAGATACTTCCCATGTAATGGTTTTTTGTACTTTCATGTTCAAGGTATGAGACGAGTCATACTACGAGAGACGAGTCGTTTTGCTACCATAGTTTAGAGTGAACGACTCGTACTACTTGAGATGGTTCGTGCCCATACATTGAATGTGATAATTTTCTTGATCAATGCTTTGAACTTGTAGTTGCGAAGTATTATTTAGTTCGAGCCGTAACATAATTGATTTTCAAATTGAAACCTTATTTATGTAACTAGTGGTGAATTCATTACCTTAGGTTTTTCCCAAAATCAGTAACTTCATCTTTACTTATCATTGCTAGTTTATTCGTTTTTTTTAATTTAATTATCATTAGGTTATGAACAACCATCTCTTTCATCAAAATTAATTTAGGAATTTAACAATTAATTTAGCTTAATTTACCGTTTGTCCCTGTGGATCGATACCTGGACTTACCATTATTCTAAGGAATTTGGTATAGTTTAGTGTTTATTTTTGGTGTATGTAACGACCCATCAAATTTTGGCGCCATTGCCGGAGAGGACTAGTAAAGGCGGCAGATGAGCAGTGGTTTGGCGCCATTGGGTTTTAGCATAGAGCATTGGCGGCAGAAACTGAACCTCATTTGGGTCGAATAGGTAAGTCCCTTGGCCTTTGATGAGTGTTGTAATAAGGTTGGCGAAGGGAAGAGCCCATGCAGAACTGCCTCAGGTGTTGTGCAATTTGACTTCGTTCAGTATATGGGCCATTTGGTTGAATATCAATGAAGGGATGTTGACCCAAAACCTGAAATCAAATCGATGCAAGGCGCAGAGGAAGTCCCCTCGCCGCTTTTTCTTGTGGCCTAGAGGTATGACATTCTTTTTGAAAACCACATCAAGGAAGGGGAGGCGGCGTAGTAAGTTAGCTAGGCGGATACTGGTGTGGTTGTCATTTTCTTATCGCCCCTCATAGAATTCAGTCACTAGTGGCGGGACGGTAATTTCCCGAGTGAACACCGGGAACTGCTCTGCATTGGCAGTGTCCGGTGAGCAGTTTAGAACCTTAGCGATGGAAGCTGCTGTGACCTCTAACTCCACCCCGTCAACAACAGAAGAAGGGCTCTCGGGGCCTCATCACTGATATACATGTTCTGAAAAAATACTCGCACAATACAAGGATATACGGGTTCAGTGACGTTGCAGGGGTCTAGTAGACCCCGGTCTTCAAGTTGTTGCACACTCCACGTAGTGGGCTGGTGGCATCAAAAGAAGGCCACGTCAAAGAGTATGTTAGAGGCAATTTGTTTATCTACCCAGATGGCGGTTGGCACATCCCTAGCTGCTATGTTGGCATTGCGAGGCCGTTTGGGTGCCCAACAGGATGATGAAACCATACCTGCACAAAATAATACAACCAGCACAACCAAAAACGTGGAACTAGTATATCAGAACTCATCAAATATCGCACGCATGCACGAATCGCTCAAATCCTTATTGTCATCACACCACCGGATTTTTATTTATTTTTATTGTTATTCATTTATTTATTTATTTTGAATACTACCCTAAATTAACTTAGACTAAGTTAGCATAAAAAAATTGACAAACGAAAATATGCAATACAAGGAATAAACAAATAACTTAGTACAGGAAAAGCGAAGAAAATAAAATAAAATAAAATTTAAAAAAATACATAAAATAAAAACTAAACCGCTAACCAATTAAACTAACAATTAAATTAAAGTTAAAGAAATAAGAATCACTAACTAAACAACTACATTAAACAAAAATAGGCACCCACAAAAGTTATTATTATTATTATTATTTGTTTTGTTTTTTGCTTTTTTTTTTTTTTTTTTTTTTTGGGATGCACGTGAGCTGGAGACGGCCGCACGTACGGTGGCCGATTTTGTTGATGCCCAAAACCCCTTTTGTTTTTTTGTTTTTTTTTTCTAATTTTAGGATGGGCCACACGTGCGCCGGAGTTGGCCGCATGTGCGATGGGTTCCAGTAGATTTGATTTGATTTTATATATATATATATATGTGTGTGTGTATGTGTGTGTGTGAGGATGATGATGATGAACAAAACTCAAAAACCACTATTAAACTACCAATGTACTAATAATACAAGTGAAAACTAAGAAATCTAAACAAAAAGATGGGGTTTACCTTGAAAAGTATGAAGAAAAATGATAAAGAAGAGAAGGTGTAAGATCTGCTAGAAAAAAATGGCCACCGGAAGGTCGCCCGGCGAAAATGATGGTGATGCTCCAATGGGAAGGTGGTGGTGAGAAAAGGTTGGGTGAAGGTGGAAGGAAGAAAGGTTGGTGATGGTGGGGTTTGAGTGAGAGAAAACGAGAAAGAATATGATAAAGTAGAGAGAGAGAGAGAGAGAGAGTGTGTGTGTGTGTGTGTGTGTGTGTGTGAAACTGTGAGAGTGATGGGAGTGGGTCTAGGGTTGGATAATGAAATTAATTTTTTTTCTTTTTTTTTAAGAAAGAGAAATAAAATAAGTACATAAAAATAAGTAAAAAAAATCTGCACGAATTATTATTATTTTTTTTGTGAATAGACTGCTCATGCGCCCATGTGGGCAGCACGTGCAGTGAATTATGAGCCACACCAGCGTCGAAATTGGGCCGCTCCAGTGGCTATGAAGCAGAATGGTTTGGGGCTTAGGAACCATACAACTGTTCAAACTATTACATAAAAGAAAACCAAAAAGAAAACCATATTTACTTGGCTAAGGTTTCATCGAAACCCTAAAAATAGGAGTTTAGCCACTCATGGAGGCGTGAGAAGAAGAAGAAGAAGAAGAAGAAGAAGAAGAAGAAGAAGAAGAAGCCTCCATGAAAATTACCCTTGAAGCTTGAAAATCCTCTTTCCAAACCCTAGCCCCTCATTTTCTTTGAAATATTTTCAAACCCTAATTACAGCCTCTTTTCTTCTTTTTATTCCCAGCAGAACAAAACCCTAGGTGGGCTGCTTGAGCGTTCCTAATTTCAGCTCAAGAGGTGGGGGGCCGCACGTGCGGTGGAGCCTGGTCACACATACAGTGAGGTGGCAGCCCGAGAATTTTCACTACTCGCACAGAGAATCTACTTTTGCACCACTTTTTGCTTGAATTTGCGTGTTACTTGTCAAATCTATACAAATGCACAAAACACATCATCTCTACCAAATAAACAAAATTCAAAGACTATAAATGTAACTTAAGCGGCCTTAATGTGGTACCTTTCAGCCTACTTCAATTACCCAGGTCTAATAATGATATCAATGTTTTAGAATGATCTTCCATATTTATCGAGCTTTCTCAAGGGCATGCTCGTCAAGTTAATTACACCATCAATGGAAATGAATATATCATGGGATACTACCTTGCTGATGGTATATATCCACAATGGGCAACTTTTGTTAAAACAATTCCTTGTCCACAAGGAAAAAGAATAAACATTTTGCTGAGGCCCAAGAGGCATATAGAAATAATGTAGAGCGTACATTTGGAGTGCTTCAAGCACGTTTTGCAATTGTGCGTGGACCTGCGCGACGATGGGATCTTCAGACTCTTAAAGATATTATGAAGGCTTGTATAATACTACACAACATGATCATTAAGGATGAAAGAGATGCTGAAGGAGAGCAAAACATTGATTATGAACAAATCAATAAAATCCCTCATGCTCAAGTGTCACTTGAACGTACACTTGATATCATGGAATTTATTCAACAACATTGTTGCATAAGAGATAGAGAAACTCATTCTCAACTCCAATCAGATTTGGTTGAGCACTTGTGGCAAATCTATAGCCAATCTTAGAATGTTGCATTTTTTTTTAATTTGTCATGTTTTCATATTAATGCAAATCAACTTATGTAATATCTGTATGTTTATTATTGAGAAATGGAATAATCTTTGTACCACCAAACTCCAACAAGTAGAGCTTATAAAATGCCAATGTATTATATAGTCAAAAGTTACAAAATATACATAAACCTTACTTTTGTCAAAAGTCACAAAAAATAACCCATGTTTCTACATCATGAAACCAGATAGCACAAAAGTATCTAACTATTTCATCCAAACAAAATCTACCAAACTAACAGCATAGTAAAAAGCATAACAGTTTCATAAATTACTCAGAAATGTTGCTCTTTCTCTATAACAACCCCAACTCGTGATTAACTATTAATCCATGATTAAATATGCCTAATAAGTAATTAAGATAAAATCATGTGTTAATTGCATGAACTATATGGTATTTGCGTGTATATCTGTCTGTTGTAGAAATATTTGTTTGTGTTTCTATTTTGTTCTGCAAATTGAAGGCCTTATTGGCATCCAATCACAAAATTGACTGCGGTTATATGTTATTTGGAATTTTAAGAATTTTATGGTAGGTTGAATTGAAATCCGATTCGGAATGAATTAAATTAGAATAATTAATGTCAATTTGATTAACTTAAGTCAAGTTTAATTAAGCCTCCTTAATTGAGCCTATATAAGGCTAATTTGACTCCATTAGTTCATTTTGCACCTTCATTCCGTACTCTTTAAGCTCAAAAACATGCGCGCGAGAGAGAGAGAGAGAGAGAGAGAGAGAGAGAGAGAATGAAGAAAATTGAGATCAAAAGCTAGGAAAGGGGGAATTGCTAAGAATTTTTGAAGAATTTGGGAGTTTAAGCTTCTATACTTGTGAATTTAAGACTCTAGGTAAGAATCTTGTCCCTAAACTTTGCATTCTAGACATATGAGAAAGAGTTCAAGAAATTAAGATGGCTAAACATGAGAATTAAGCTTAGATTAAGGAATTTGGGAAGAGTCATTGCGTGCATGCATAATTCATAAAGTTTTGAGTTTGATTTCAAAGAATTTCAACATGCACATGTTCATCTTGCCTTTGTTTTGAGAATTCATGAAGTTTCATACCAAATTACCTCAACACCTTATGTATTAAAAGCTTTGAAGCCAAGATAAATTCATACATACTATGTTCTTGAATTCTAAGTTTGAGTTTGCACAATTGGCATACTTTTAGGCCTGATTTTGCGAAATGGTTTTGAATTCATGAAGTTTGACAAGTTTATATAAGTTTCCTTAAGTTTTTGGCCCAAAAGATCATGAGTTGCAGCTTTGGAGTCGAGTTTTACGCTTAGGAGAAAATCTAGAAATTCCAGAATTCTGCTCCTCCACTCGAGCGACAGAACCTGCGCTCAAGCAACCACCTTTATTTTTGCACCTCCTCTTGAGCAACCAAATGTTGGCTCGAGCGTAAATTGCATGCACCCAGAAGTTTTCATGTTTTGCAAACCGCTCGAGCTACAAGAGTTGCGCTCGAGCGCAGACCTCAGTCTCACGCTTGAGCGACCATCGAGTGAAAAAATCAAGTAACCAATACTTTTGTAAAGTTTACAGACCGCTCGAACGATCAGAATTGCGCTCGAGCGACCTCTCACATTTTTTAATGTCCCCTCAAGCAAAGGAAGTTGCGCTTATTTGACTTAGTGTTTTCAAGTGCATTTTAGCATCCTCATTACATCCTAGGCATTCCTAGGACAAGGTTAAGACATAATAATGAGGATAAGACTTGGAAACAAACGAAGAACAAAATGAAATAAGTTAAGTACGATCCGAGCTTGTGTTTCAGTATGTGTATCTGTTATGTTTGTGTAGGTCATGCACTGTGAGTTGTTCATCCATTGGTTGCTACCAAGTTATCTGTGCAACTATCTGTGAGTAATAACTTAGTAAAGCTATGTTTGATATGAAGTACTTTCTGGAAATTATGATATGATATGAACTGTTTCTAAATGATACGAAAAGCTATTTTGTGATTCCATGAATGATGATCCATATCTTTGACATGTATTTGTGGTATTCTTAGCAGATGCCCTTGCCCAGGGGACATAATATTATGGCTTATGGTCATGAGGCCCTCGCCTAGGGAAACAATACCGTGGCCTAAGCCCTCGCCTGGGGGAAACAATTCCATGGCCCATGTATGAGATGTGTTACCTGGTACCGGAGGTTCCATTATGGAACTTGATATGCCTGACCAAAGTGATATGTTAATGCTAATGGAAGTACCACACAGGATTTGAATACGATTATGAACATGGCTCTATTTTTTATACAACCATGTTTATCTCTCTAATTGATATGATATGAAGCCAGACATCATTCATTAAAATCTTTACTCTATTATTATTCACGGAGCTTTCACTCAATATTTATATTATGTATGTAAGCAACCAGGCACATGACCAAGCTTAGAGTTGATGACCTAGAGTCTCTATTTTGTTGGCTAACCATTGTGCCTCCCAAGGAGGTTCTGGAAAGAGTTTAGTGGTCGAGTTCTGAATAATATAAGATTTCTCAAGCATTTCAAGTTTTTTTCTAAGATTTTTTCTTTCTCTCTTCTTCATGTCAATTAGCAAGTCTACAATTGGACAACTTTTAGTATCTTGGCTCTTTAATTTTTTCTGCCTTTCTTTTTGCCAATTGGTCTCTCCAATTGTACCTGCGTATCTCGTGAGATCTCATCTTCCTCTAGATTGACTAACTCTAGTGTTGAAGGTGAAGATGTGGAATTTCAACTCCTTTTTGGATTTTTCGTTTGGTACGTCTCACACCATTTTGGTTGATGCCTTAACACATTCCAACAATGTTTGAATTGAAATGAGGTTTTATGAACCTCTTGGTACATGAGTTTTGCCTTGCCAATTTAGAAATATATATATATCAAAATTTTAAAATATATTGAATGGTAAATGTTTAAATATCTATGTAATTGATACATTGTCTTGCTCATTCTCACCGCTTTCACGCATTGATTCAATTTAAGCAAAGTACCCACAAAACTTATTGGTTCCAAGTTGAATGATTGACCACCAGCTCATCAAAGAATTATCAGTACGTTCGCTAATAAATGTTTTGTGCTCGTGGAAGTACTCCCCAACCCTCCTCTAGAATGTCTTACTTTTTTGCTCATTTCCATGCACTACATCTAAGTTAGTATTAAGCCAAGTTGATATAAGCAAATTGTCTTCTTCTTTAGAAAAGTTGTCACTGCGTGACTTTTTGGTAGCAGATTCTTTTTTGGTTGAAAAATGAGATTCTTGGCCAGCAACTTGACTAACTTGGTTCAGATATTGAGACTTCATGAATTGGTTGTCAAGGTTGGAGCCTTCTTGTAAAAGATTGGTAAAGAAGGTGTCTATACTTGAATCCATCCTACAAGATAGAGTGAATCAAATTAGAATGAATCCATCGTACAAGATAAAGTGAAAAAAATCATATTGAATCCATCCTAACAAGACATAAAGTTAGCATTTTCATATAAAATAAAATCAATTCAATGAAGCCTACTAAGGCCACCTTCAACCCTTAACTCAAATTTGGAAAAAAGGGCACATGTGTTAAGTTTTGGTTAGATTAAATAAGAGGTGTTAATTAGATATACAGAAGGTAACAAACATAAAAGGCTAAACATTTGGTTTTTGCTCAATTTGTTATTTAACTTGAACACACCTCACCTTTATTTTTTCTACTTATTCTCATAGTAATTCACCTTTATCCATCCTCTCTCTGAGAGTTATATTCAATGACATGAACAATCAACAATACATTTCACTTTCATTGAGGTAATTTATCGAACAATTGTGATATAAGAATTTTGTATACAAATTTTCAAAGATGTTCAGCATGAAACAGCTTAATTCAATCAAAGAGCCACTAATGGTTCTCAAATAAAATTACAGACCCCAATTTATCCAATCTAATCCAAATCCAGAGTACAACACACACACACACACATACACACACACACACACAGGAGAGAGAGAGAGAGAGAGAGAGAGAGAGAGAGAGAGAGAACCTAAGCTTCAGATATGGTGAAAGCAGATGCTGTGGAGTGGTTACCACTCTGTAGTTTTGGCGTAGAAGAGGAAGAGGGTAGAGTTTGACACGATAGAAAAAGAAAAAAATAATATAAAAAAATTAATAATGATGAATAGTACCTCGTTTGTTGTAGCGAGATATGGTAACACCTTTAAAGTTTGGCGTGCTTGTAGCGAGATTGATGGGCCTGGTTGTTTGAAGTTTATCTCACTAGTTTAGTTGGAGAAGGACTCTACCAAGTTTGATGAGGTTGCTCTTACTACTTCTTTTATTTGTTTAGTAGCTCCTAAAGTTGACCTATAAGCCTCTAAGTTGTTTGGGATATCCATTTCTTAACAAAAAATTAACATTAACTATTTAAAAAATGGTCATTTTGTTTTATAAATTATCTTTCTAAGTATTTTAAACCATCTAACTTATATTTTTTTTAATATTCTATTAGGTCATATTTAATGTAATATGACTAAATTACTCTTCTAATTTTTTGTAAATGTTTTTATTTTGAAACTAATACACAACTAAAAATAACAATAGTAGTATATCATTTCATGGAAAAAATCTCTCCATCATTCTAAAGAGAAAATCTTTTTCTTATTTTAAGGAAAAAAATATATCCCCTATTCTAAGGAGAAAAATCTCTCCCTCATTTCATAGAGAAAATCTCAAATTATGAACTTTTAACTTTTTTATAATATGAAAATTTTAAAAATAACGCAACAAAAAATCTGAACAAAAATTAAAATACAATATAAATCTTCACAATAAATAACAAATATACAATTAACTTTTGAAAAAACAAAACACATACAAAACCACAATGTGAATGTTCACAATAAACAACTAACATTCGAAAAAATAAAACTCATACCAAAATATAATGTGAATGTTCATGGTTTATAAATAACATACAACTAGCCTTAAAAAAAAATAAACTCATACCAATGTGAATATTTACGGTGTAACGTAAAAACATAAAACAAAATTGAAAAAAGTAAAAATCGACTATTTTAGTTGTTCAATGATAACAAAAATGATTGTTCAACCAACAAGTATAGTAACAAAAATAACAAACATACAACTAACTTTTGAAAAATTTTAAATAAAAAAAAAAAAATCGATATACAATATGAATGTTCACAATTTATAATTAACATACGACTAGTCTTAAAAAAAATTAAATTCATGCCAATATGAACATTCACACTGCAACATGAAACTATGAAATAAAATTGAAAAAAAAAAATCGACTATTCCGACTATTTAATGGCAACAAAAAATGATTGTTCAAACAACAAATATAATAACAAATAATCTACAAAAAATAATCAAACAATATGTAAAAAACTTATCAAATTGTTTATATATATTGACGCACCTTTTTAGAAAAATTGTAGATAATCAACACTGGTATAATACCGATGAATAAACTATACAATATCGGTGACTACACAAATTGACGAAAAAACTACGATTTATGTGTAACAAAGGCAACAAAATGATTGTTCATCACCGGCTTACCATCATCTTTGTTACGAGTCTATCATCATCTCTATTATTGGTCTACAACTAACCTTCTCTTTCAAATGTTCTTTCATGATAGGAACTTAATGGATCAATCGAAACTACTTTATAAAAAAAATTGAAAAATTCATTAATAATGATATTCATTTTATAGAGGGGTGTTTGGCAAAGGCTATTTTTTGGCTTTTTGGGCTAAAATTTATTATAAAAAAAAAAAAAAAAAAAAGATAAAATAAGTTAAAATAGTTAATAAGACAAAATGTCACATCAAATCTATAATCATTTCATTTTTTCTCTCACAAACATCACATCAAATTACAAAAAAATCTAACTATTTTTCCAAACATAAAAATTTTAGCCTACTTAAATAGTCAAAAATTAAAATGACCTACTAAAATAACAACTTTCCAAACACTCACAAAGTTTGAATTATTTATAAGATTTTCCTATAGAGAATTCAGACATTTTATAATTAGATAATTAGTGATGCTTTGAAAAGTTGGTAAAAAGTTGTTTTTTTGACTTTTTGTTATTTTTTTTTTTTTGACTTTTTTGTATAAAAAAAATAATAATAATAGAAAATTGTTTAAAAGCTTGTTGGCTTTTTGGCTTTCGAAGGTTATTTTTGTAATTGTGAGCGTGCCAGCAATGATCAATCAGTCCTTACAGAATGTTAATTGCCAACCAATTATCAGACGATTGTGTTTTAGTTCTTTCAGCCTCAATGAAGAGGACTTTTACTGGTGGCTTTGTTTAGGAAAATTAAGTAAACAATAATTGAAGGAAGGACAATTGTAATATTTCATTAAGTAAAATGAAAGACTTACAAAGATTCAAATCAGCCTCGTAGAGGTTTACAGCAACAATCTACTTGAAACTACTCCTATGAACGAAGTGCAATGTAGGAATTTGAAGTACAGAAATGTAAAGAACAAGAAATGTAAAAAACTAGAAAGAAAATAAAGTAGATATAAACTGGTTTTCTGGATCTGAGTCTGGGGGGTCTTTCTGGGGCCTTCTCTGCTATTTATATTTCTCAATGGCAACCATCGAACTGCATTTCTAATCGTCGAACCATGCTTCCATGATTGCTGATCATGTTGCCTTATAGTGAGCTCCACCATGCCATATCTGCAGTTAGGTTTCCCTCTCGATTTTGAATTTAAATATGATAACCGTTGAAGCCACATCAACTTGCATTTCTTTGCTGATCTAGTGCTACGCAGATCTACAAAAACCAACACTAATTGCCACGTGCATGATTATGATTGAAGACTTGAATTGCTTTCCCGTATTCTTCTCATCCTACCACGTGTTAAATTATGATTGGCTTGTACAAAATATGTAGCCAACATTACCCCCCGCACTAATATACCCAATACTTGGTGATATTAGTGGACCAAGGTATTTTATCCACGTCTTAGAACGTACATGGGCTTTGCATTTTCCAGAAATGCAACCATCATTTATCATTTGCATTAAATTCTCCTCTAATCCTTTGAACATCCCCACTTATTCTAGTATTCGAAAAGACTGATACATCTTTTATACTAAACCAATCTTCTCTTACATTGATCAAGCATACGAAGAGTTGTTTGATGATGTTGTTCATCCTCGAAGGAACCTTCATGCATTTATTGGCTACCTTTACCCACCTTCTTATATTCAAGTCATGGAAGGTTTTGCAAATTATCAGCCTTTCGACTACGAACCTGTTATCCACGATTCTTTAACCCAAAATTTTGCAATCATGGATATTGGGAGCTCTTCTTCTAACCCAAAACCCTCTGCGTGGGATGAGGCTGCAGCTTCTTCTTTCTCTGGAGCTTTTAGTTGGAGAAGCTGGCCGAAACCTAAAGAATCTAAGTTAAAGGAACGAATCAATCATCACTTTGTCGAATTTGTTGATCCCCTAACTTTCCCTCCCTTTGCTCAGAGTTCAGTGGTTTATCCATATGTACCCATTGACCGCCGCCGCAATTTGGAGGACAATCTGCTCGTAGCATGGTACACATCCTCCATGCCTACGAAGGTAGTACAAGCTACCCGACATCCAGAAAAGACACAAGGGTATAGCCCTTCGTTCTTAGCCTAGAAGGCAAAACTTTGCTCTTCTGACTGGCTTGATTGTGTTAACACCCCCCAGTTCCCTCCTTCTTTCGAAATGGAAGCTTCTATACCTCCTCCTCTGTAAAATCCCCACTGGACAGAGAAACTGAGGCTTGACCTCTTTGAGGACCAGATTTTTCCTCCCTATAATCCTCCACCTCCCCCTGCTCTAACTCAGCAAAAGCAAGCCCAACTTCTGCTTGCGGCCTTTTCTCACTTGCCCTTCAATGTTCTTGAGGACGATGTTCCTCTCAAGAACTTTTGATGGGCTTGTGATGTTATGACCTGGGGTCATGTCCTCAACCCTATCGCCCAAGCGGAGCTCCAGATGTTTTTGGACCAACTCCCATTGCTTCTTCATTGGCCCAAACTTCTGTGGCCACCACTCAATCTTTAAACCAACTTTCAGCCCTTCGAGTTCATACCCGGTATGAAGCAGAGAACCTCATCGAAGAATATGATGACTTCAAGAATAAAGACTCTGCGTACTAGGATGACTTAGATATGGATGAGATGGAACAAGGGTTAAAAGAAACAGAATTTGAAATAAAGGCCGAAAAACTCTTTTGTCAAGTAAGAGCACATCAACTTCAGCAACCAAGCCTGGAGGAAATAGAAGATAGAATAAAAAAGGAACATAAGTTTATTGACCATAGCTGGACCAAATTCCATGATCTTGTCATTTACTCTGTTCCTTACTTTTATGAGCTTGAATATGTGCCTAAGCAAGGCCTCTGATGTAATCGTCTATGTCTTAATAAAACTTAAGATACTTTATTTGGCATGGTCTGATTTTACCCCATTTGTCAAAGTCAAACAAACTTAGGGCTTCAAAACCAATAATTTCATCATTCGTATCTCAATTCGATCATACCTAATGAAATACTGAGAACCTAATTTGAATTTTTTTCCAACTTATGGAGTGTAATTAACAACTTTCGCTGGTTTCCTTTTAGAATCAAAGCTTCGAATTTATCAATTCTTCCCTTCGAAACTCGATTTGATCATATCCAGTTCTCCAACATATGGTTAATACAATCAAGTGATTTCAAACCAACTAATTTTGTTTCAATCAAACAGTCTACATTTTCTAAAATATGGAAACCTCTTTTAAGAACTGCACTGTTCTACTTCTAAAAAAGTGATTTATTTTGTGTATCATCAAACCAACTATTGGTTCTGGCACCTGGAACAACAATTTCTAACCTTAAGGTATTTCAAATTTTTCTTTGAAGGATTTTACTGCCAATGACAAACCCTAACACAGGCCCTCAATCCTTTTAAAGTAAACGAATATTTGAATATTCCTGCGTCCTTAGGCATGGAATGTGCTTCGAAGTTAACTCATTGCCTTTGAAGCTGTTTGTCATCGGATTTTGGTGCCAAAATTTGGCTTCGAAGCCAAATATTTTATTTCGAAGCTGACATCAGTATTTGAGATGTGTTTCCCTCCAAAACTATCAATATTGAAGGAAACCTTTCGCATCCGTACTTTTAGTACTTTTTGTGAGTTTCGTCTGTGTAAAATGACCGGGTATATCTTTCAGACACAAAAGTTTTAAAACCCTTTTATTTTGTGCTCTGAATTCACCTATTTGTCTATCGCACAAACCCTTCGTCTCTACCGACCTTCCTCTTCTCTCTATTCTCTTCCCCAACTTTGTCCTCTGAGAAAGCTCTCTATCAATGGCTTCTTCCTCCTTGAAAATACCAATCATAGAGCGTGCGAGTCCGTCTGTAACCTTGAAAAAGATTATTGACACAGGGTGTGAGAAGTACAAGGCTAGTGAGAAAAGCGCCATTGACGGACGCATCTTTATTCCTCGCCATCATGAGCAGCAAGATTATGTGCTTGGGCCCATCTTCAGAGAGATTCTTATTGAGCTTCCAGCTTTATATCCACGTCTAGAAGACCATTGTCTCATTTACGAAGGTGGCCTTGACTGGGGAAGCTGGAGGATGAACCGCCCCCATCGCTGCTAGCCCACGGTGAGACCAAAGTGGCAAGAATGGTATGATCGAGTTGTCCCTGATAGAACTTTAGACCTTCAAGAGCTCTGTCTTTTCGACGCCCTCCAATTATCCAGGTTCACTATTTCAGAAGACCCTTTCTTAATACCTGCTTCCCTTTGCTTTTGGAATTCCGCTTTTAATTTCTTTCAATTGAGATGTGGGATGATGGCCCCTACTATTCTTGATATCTGCCATTTATTAGGATTGTCCCCTACTGGAACCCCCATTGGTCCATATTATCCTGATCTATAAACCCTTTTTTCCCTTCACTCTCTTAACTCATCCTATAGTGACTTTGTCAAGACTGAGAATAAAAGAGAGGGTCCTGTGACTGACAGGGAATTCTTTTCTTTCATATTATATTGGCTTTGCAAATTCCTTTTTTGCACCTCTTCTCAGAGGATCATGCCTGAATTCGCTCCTCTTGCCAAAGCCCTTGTCTTACAAAAAAGGGTGGCCTTAGCTCCGTATGTTCTAGGTCATGTATATAGAGCTTGTTCTCCTTTTTTGTGAGAAACCCTTGGATGCCAATCAAGGAGGTCCATTTTGGATACTTCAGCTTTGGCGTTTTGCATATTTTACTGAGCTACAATCTAAATGCCTTAAGTTTTTGGAGCCAAACCCTACTACTCATGGCATAAGGCTAGCCAACGTTTCACTCTATTCTTCTACCTTTGCTTTTTACTTCTCTTTCTTCCACTAACTCCCAACTTCCCTTCCTTCTCACAGCTTCCGTCCCTTCGAACCTACCAACATTAGCCCATCCTGGTTGAGGACCTTTCTGAGTGATAGGCTCTGCTCTTCACCCCAGCACAAGAATATATAAGCCTCTATTATGATCCCTAGAGAGTTGTTTCTTGGGACTCTGAACCCTAGAGCTTACAAATGCATTGCTGAGCCCTATTGCCCTGCCCAATTTGCTAGGCAATTTGGTTTCTCACAAGGGGTCCCAATACCTCTCTGCAGCCAGACCAACTTAAGCCTTACTAGCAAGGACTTGAAGGTTCGAAGATCCAGATTAGAAGAAGCAACTTCTAAATTTATCCAGGACTTTATTGACTTTGAGTATTTCCCTTTCATTCCTTAAAGTAACATATTGAAAAGATGCCGGAACTGGTGGATGGCCAACATGGAAGTATGCTTAGCCATTCCTCCTCAAGACTTGCTAATGGTACTAGATGTGCCTCAAGCCAAGCCCAAAGGGGCTGGAGTTGTCACATCCTCCACTGCTCGTACCACTTCAGTTCTCGTGCTTACCACCACAAAGTCTATTCCTACTGCCTCAACTCCTCCTAGAGTTACTCGAGCTGCCTCGAAAAAAGGTATGTACCCTTGTTTTTGTTCTCTTCTTCTTCTCATTTATAATACTCTTACCCTTACTTATTTTTCCTTTGGTGTAGGTGGTGCGGGTGTCTCACAGGGAGATTTTCCTCAAAAGGTCCAAGCTTTAAACCTTCTTAGGAGCAAACAGCAACAAAAGAAAAGAAAGCTTTTACTTGATCCCGAAGAGGAGGCACCTGTGGTTCATGTAGCAGAAAAAGAAGAGGCAAAACAAGAACAAGAGACACCTTTGAAAAGAAGGAAGAAAATGACTGTCTCTCTTGCTGATTTTACTGGAGATCCCATCCACGAAGCATCTGCTAAAGCAGTGCAAGCAGAGCATTCCAAAGAACTTATTGTGTTTCAAAGGGCTAAGAAAAAGAGGCAACAGCAAATGCTCAGGGATGAAGCTGCTGCCGCTGATGCTCTCCAAAAGGAAGTTGCAAGAAGACAACAAGCTGCTAGACACTACACTCTTGCAACTCTCCAATCATAGCCACTACTTTTGAAACCAGTAAGTTCCTTCGTAATTCTATTCATCTTTCTCAAATTCTCAATACTGAGGCTTGACATTTTGTATTTCTTCTTTTGCAGCAATAACTACTTTGCCTACTCTCCCAATAAGGATTCCTTCAGCTTCGATTGAAGTTGAACAACCTCAAGGTGTGGAACCCATTCTGATAATACTCCCACATTTTGGTCCTATATTTTCCATACCTTTCTTGAAGCCAAGTATTCCTGCATCTCTTTCTTTTGGCTTAACTCCATACCTCCCTCATTTATCTTTCAACTCTTCTCAATTCAATTTCCCTCAAGCCTTGCTTCTCCTTCCCCTCCTAAGGAAATTCCAGCTATTACTTCATTTTTAATCATAGCTGATTCCTATAGAGAGAGTACTAGTAACTCTCCAACTCGTGGTCCATTATCTTTACCTAGTTCCAGTCCCTCTTCCCTCAACCTACTGGTAGCCAAAACTATAGAAACTGCTAAGGATACTCCACCTTCTTCTCCTATTCCTATGCAGTCATTTCTTCTTTCTACCAGAGCTCTTTCTACACCTTCCATGTCCGTGAATGAGGTGGATATCTTCGAAGCTAGGCTAGCTAGTCTCTTTGACATATCTTCCACCTCTCCAACAGCTAGCTATGAGACTGAGCCATTAGTTCTAGCTGATTCTCTGCTAGAATTTTTTGAGAGCTCTTTCTCTAGTGGTAAGACTTCCTTGCCTTCGATAGACTTGGACACCTGTCTGGAGTTGCTGATGTCTTTTTCGAGGATTCTTTTGAACCCTTACAAAGGTCTATAATAAAAAATGGCTTCCTTCAGTGTTGCAAGATTGTTGAGCAATCCAGCACGACTGTCTCAAGTTATTTATCTCAAGCAGCAGCCACCATAGATTTTTACATCAACATCTGTCATGCTGCTAAGGCTGCAGAGGAGAAGTTGCTGAGAGACCAGAGTTTTGTTTCTAAAGTTCATGCTGAAGTATCAGAACTAAAAGAACAACATTCTTCTGTCTCCCAATTTCAGGCTCAACTGTTGGAAAAGAAGGCTCAACTTGAGGAAGAATTATCAGTAGTTCACCAAGCTTTAGATCGGACTGCTACCAAGCTGCAAATCACTAATCAAGAGCTAGCTGATCGAAAACAAGAGATGACCATAGCCATTCAATTGTTCCCGTCCCTCAAGAATAGAGCATCTATTGTAAAAGAACAATTTAAACACTGTACTGACTTTTGGACCAATCTATGGTTACATGTACTTGACTCTTTATGAAATAAGAATTCTTATTTATCATTTGAGTGTTCTCATGTTCTTTTATTTAGCACTTACTCTATTCCTTGTGTTTCCCACACAGTTCGATAATAAGGCTTCAAATATCTACTATTAATCTTTTTGGGATATACATATCCATTCAAAATTTTCAAATGGTATGCTCCAAAAGGCAGGACTCTATGAACTTGATATGGTCCTTCCCAGTTAGATGACCATTTACCAAACTTGTGGCTTTTAATCCTTATTGGGAGTATTGTCTTCCATACCAAATCACCTTTATCAAACCCAATGTGCTTGACTTTCTTATTATAGTTTATGGCTGCTTTTCTCTATTGGAAAAGAATGCTATTTAACGCCAGAATTCTAGCTTCATCTATGCTTTCTAATTCCAGGAACATACTTTGATGGTATTGCTCAAGATCTAACTAATCCTGGCATTTCACCCTCAAGGACTTAACATTGATCTCCATAGGTAACACTGCATTATGCCCATATACTAAGGCATAAGGAGTGATTCCTGTGCTTGATCTTGGTAAAGTCCTATAAGCCCACAATACATCCAACAGCAAGTTATGCCAATCCCTGGGATTATCTTCCACAACTTTCTGAATTCCTTTTTTCAAAGACTTATTGGATGATTCAGCTTGACCATTGGCTTGTGCATAATAGGAGGTAGAATTAACAAGACTAATTCCAAACTCTGCCACAAAAGACTTTACCATTTTCCCATCAAATACAATCCCATTATCAACAGTTATAGTCTGTGGAATACCAAATCTGTGGATCAAATCCTTAATGAATCCAATGACTTCAGTCTGGTCCACAGCCTTATATGGCTTAGCCTCGACCCACTTAGTGAAATAATTTGTGGCCACTAAGATGAAACAATGATGCTTCGAAGAGGGTGGGTGTATTTTCCCTATCATATCCATAGCCCATCCTCTAAATGGCCAAGGCTTCACAACCGCATGCAGATCAGTTATGGGTACATGCCTTATTGTGCCATGCCTTTGGCATGCCTGGCAGCCTCTAGCATATTCTATGCAGTCCTTAAGGATGGTTGGCCAATGGTAAGAATGTCTTTACAGCAGCCATCTCATCTTCACACTAGGCTGATGAGCACCACAAATTCCTTCATGAATTTCAGCCATGGCTGTCAAGGCTTCCTTAGGACCTAAACATTCCAATAATAACCCATCTGCCCCCCTTTTGTAGAGAGCATTACCATACATTATGTACTGCATAGATTGCAATTTGATTTTTCTGCTGGCTTTCGAAGATGGGCCAGCTAGATACTGCATTATTGGATACCTCTAATCTTGTTCTTGTAAGCCATTATGATTAACTTCCAGGACTACATCTCTTTTATTTGAAGGTGGTATTACTTTCTGATATGTTGTTTGGCTTATGTCCCCTTGAGTATTATCCCTTCTCCTGAAATTCGAAGCTTCCTAAGCCACATCATTAGCTTTATTATTCAAGAATCTAGGGATATAAGTTACATTTGCTATCTGAAATTGAGAAAGTAAATGTAATGCAACCACATAGTATGGCAACATGCTCACACTTTGACATTTGAAAATCCCTTTCACTTGGTTAACTACCAATTGAGAATCTCCAAATATGTCAACTGCGTGAGCTTGTAATCCAATAAGTATTTCCAGTCCCATTATTAAGGCTTCATATTCAGCTTGATTATTGGAACAAGTAATTTCATCCACTCTGAAACCATGTGTGGTTTCTACCCCCCTTGTGGTGACTTGATTACCACACCAATTCCTGTTAGACCATTGGCTTTTGATCCATCGAACCACATTTGCCATGGTTCAACACTAACCATACCAAGCTCCATTATCTCTTGGCTTTCTGTTTGACATGGATGATCTGCCAAAAAATTAGTCAAACTTGTCCTTTTACTGCCCTTTGGGGAACATATTCTAAATGAAATTCTGATAAAGCTAGTATCCATTTGCCAATTCTTTCCCTCAACATGGGTCTAGATAACATATATTTAACCAAATCTGTGGTTGCAATTACCAAGACAGTTGTAGGCAAAAGATAGTATCTTAATTTCATTGCAGTAAAATACAATGCAAGGCACAGCTTTTCTACAGCTAAGTATTTTACATTCACAAGAATTTAGAAACCTACTAAGGTAATAAACAACTTACTCCTTGCCTTCTTCATTGTCTTTGGCTAAGAAAACTCCCAATGAATCCTCTGCTGCAGCTATGTACAACTTCAAGGGCTTATCACCCTTTGGTGGCATCAGCACTAGAGGGTTGGCCAAGTAGGCTTTGATTCCTTCGAAAGTAGTTTGATGCTCTGCTGTCCACACAAACTCTTCTTCATCTTTTAGTCTTAATAAGGAATAAAATACTTTAGTTTTCCCTGCAGTATTAGAAATGAATCTTCGAAGAAAATCAACCTATCCAAGGAATTTTTGTAATTCTTTCTTACTTGATGGAGGCCTGGCTTCGATGATAGCTTTGGCTTTATTCTGATCAATCTGTATTCCCTTCTTGTGTACTACATAGCCCAAGAAGTTTCCAGCTGATACGCCAAAAGCACATTTGAGAGGATTAAGTTTCAACTTGAACCTTCTCATTCTTTCAAAGGCTGCTTCTAAGTGAAACAAATGTTCCTTCATGGATTGGGACTTTACTACAATATCATCAATGTAACACTCTAAATATCCTCCAATGAGATCATGAAAAATAGTGTTCATAACCCTTTGATATGTAGCCCCAGCATTCTTCAAACCAAATGGCATTTTAACCCATTCGATGGTGCCAATATTCCCAGGACATCTGAATGCTGTCTTGTGGATATCCTCCTCTGCAATACAGATTTGGTTATAACCAGAATGCCTATCCATCATTGATAAAACTTGATGCCCTGCTGAACTGTCTACCAACAAATCCACTATAGGCATAGGATACTTATCTTTTGGGGTTGCTAAATTCAAGTTTTTGAAATCGATGCATAGCCTCATTTTACTATTCTTCTTAACTACAGGTACAATATTGGATAGCCATTCAACGTACCTAGCTGTCCTAATAAAACCTGCCTTGAGGAGCCTAAGAATTTCCTCCTTGACCTTCTGAATCACCGTAGGGCTCATTCTTCTTGGTTTTTGCTTGTATGGCTTGAAATTAGGCCTCATAGGGAGCCTATGTTCCACTAATGACCTATCCAATCCTGGTAGTTCATTATAAGACCATGCAAAACAATCTTTGTATCTCTTCAAGACCACCAACAACTGGTCCCTGTCAAGAGCATTCAACCAAGCACTTATATAAGTGGGCTGTTGTATAGAACCATCCCCTAAGTTCACTTCTTCCAAGGGGTCTTGTACCTGAGAACTCACTGATGCTTCCTCTTTGATTCCTTCTGGCCTCGAAGCAATCTCTTTGCTTTGTCCTGGTCCCAGTTTCTTTGATTCAACATCCTTGCCCTCCTCCTCATAGACAAAGTCTGTCCACAAGGCATCTTCCTCCTGTATCTCTTGGACTTTTGTTTCAATGTCTAAAGCACAGTATTTATCCAAGGCCAAACATCTGACCTGTTGCTGCTCCTGCTTCCAACCAATTATCATGGCTTTTTTCTCTTGTTCTTGCACTTTCTGGACTATTAATTGTATGTCTAATGTTGAAAACTTAATTAAAGCCAAAGATTTGGCTTCCTAGGTTCCATCTCTTTGCCTACAACTAGGCATCATTGTCATCCTTAACGACAAACTCTTCATCAGCACTTTCCCGGACTAAGTGCTTCAGGTGTGCTAATTCCTCATCAGCCGTCACTTCGGCTGATCCATCAGGTTTTCTCAGTATACTGAGTGGTGCTACTCCTTCAGTATACAATTTGGCCTCTGCAAAATCTGCACAAGCTATGAAGGGTTGAGGATCTACATTGATCTCCTCTGTCTCTCCACTGCCCAAAGCCATCATCATTTTCTGATGTAGAGAGGAAGGCACACACTTGTTGGTGTGAATCCAATCCCTACCAAGTAGAGCATTGTACTTAGCATTGCTATTGATAACAAAGAACGCAAGCATACAATCCCTGGTTCCCACACTCAGATTGATGGGCAAAATTCCTTGAGCCATCTATTTGTCTCCAGCAAAACCAACAATAGTTGTACTGGTTGGGATTAGCCTGGGGTTCCTCTTTTCTAGTTTCTTCAAAGAAGATTTCAGAAGCAGGTTTACTGCTGCCCCATTATCCACCAATACCCAGTTCATCTGTATCCCATCGAAGAAGACCTTGATAGACAGCGGTTTGACGTGCTGTGTCATGGAGTCTGTGGGATACTCAAAAAGGTATGAGAGGTTTATACCCACCTCTTCCTCACTCTTATCTTCAGTTTCCATAGATGCAGCCACTTCGGATTCGTCTTGCACCATACTCACTTGTGAGTCTTCACTGGAAACTGGAATTTGGTCAATCTCCTAACCTTGGTTGTCATCTTCAGCTTAAAACTCATGTGGTAATATAAGCACCATATTCACTGACACCGGAGAAAACGAGCCAAATTAGACGACTGGCTGTACCTGTTTTTCTTCTTGGCCAACTTGTTCAACTATTTCGGAAGCATCTTCCATGCTGCATTCTAGCACTTTAGTAATAGTAGTTTTCTTTGAATGGTCTGTTTCTACTGGTTTTCCAACCAAAAATGTTTGTTCAGCCAAAAAGGCTTCAAACATCTCTTCCTCAACCATCTCCTTCCTTTGGCCTAGGCCGACTTCTTCCTCTATCTCACTATCACTTTCTATTAAAGCCTTTTCCAATCCTGCCAAACTAGATCTTTTTTTGGCTCTTAGTTCGGAGTGAACTTTGGCCAATTGTTCTCTGCTACAACTCCCTTTGTCATGAAGAGTCGACTTTGGATCATGATCTAACTTTGAATTTTCTTCTCTATCTGCCTGGCTCTTTGGCTGGACTAATGAAGAGCTTTCCTCACTTTCTTTTAGATCCTTCTGGTACTGAATGTACCTTCGTTGGATCTTCCTTCTTTGGGACCTAGAAATCACTAGGACCATATTTGGTTCCTTTGTTTTTGGGTGCTTAAGTAACACCCAATTGTTTGGAGCCACCAAAGGAGGTTTAACCATCCTACCTTGGTTTCCAACAACATTCATTTGGGTAAACATCTCCCTAGGTTTATTCTGCATGACAAACCAATCTGGAACTCCAGGTACCCATGAACCCACTGGCCCAGTTGTTGAACTGTGTCTTCATCCTTCGAATCCATCTTCAAAGCTGGCTGTGAAGGCCACTACTTGGCCCTGACTCCCTATTTTGGGCCCAATTCAGGCCTTCGATGAAGGTGGCCACTTTCCATCCTGTGTGAGGCTGATTTAGGAGGCCAATCCCTGACTTTGATCCCATAACTTGAACCCTTTTCAAGTTTCCTTTCAGGATGATTACCCTCCATTCTGTAATAGTTAGGTGGTCTAGATTCATGTAAAGGTCTCTTGCTTTTGGAATGCACTCTAGTGGCCGTTGGCTCAGCCATTAATGGCTGCTGCCTAATACCGGTTGGATATGCCCTTTTGTTATAAGCACTAGTTGGTTTAGGACGCCTCTGCACATCTTTGTAATACTGCTTCCCATCAATCGGAAGCCCTTTCAGCCACTTATAGCTCAACTAACCATTCTTTGCATGACAGTTGTCTCCAAAGAGTCATCATCCAGTGCTTCTTCATCAGAATCTTCCCTCTGGTCTGGAAGACCTTGTCCAATAGCTGGCAGACTTCTAGCATCTTTCTTGACAGTAGTCTGACTGGCAACATGCATTTGTACATTGACCTTTTCCAATTCTTTCAAGGACAAGTTCTGGAAATTTGGCACAATAACATTGGCTGCCACTTCTCCAATTTCTGGGAATGGATTAGTGTCAATCCCCATGGCTTTTTCTGCTTTAGCTGGGAATTTCAAACTTCCCTTTCGAATTTGCTCCTAGATCTTGTCTCGAAAAACAATGCAGTTTTTAGTTGAGTGGGACCAAGAATTATGCCATTTACAATACATTTTTCTTTTAAGTTCTTCTGGAGATGAAATTTTGACTCCTTTTGGTAATTCAGGAAGTTTGCAGCAAACAAATAATCAAAAATGTCATCTGCCTTTGTCAAATCAAAAGAGTATTTCCTATGAAGGTCTTTCTTTTTAAACTGCTGGTCAATTGCTGTGTCTTTATGAATTAATACTTCACAAATCACGGGCTCTTTCCTTACAATCTCTGTTGCATCAATTTCATAATTAGGATCTCTATAATACGTCTTGTATGATGCATTACTTCGATCTTGTTCTTCTTCTAGTAATACTTCATACCTAGACACCTTATAGGTTAATTCTACTGAGTCTCTAAACTCAGTTGAGTCAAACTTCTTTGAAAGCCTAAACTCTAGACCATTTTGAGCCAATCTCACAAATTCAGGCTCTGGTAAGATGATCCTACATTTATTTCGTGCTCTTTTAAATCTAGCAATAAACTGAGTAGCCTTCTCATTAGGTCTTTGACTCAATCTTGCCAAGTCTGCCATGGAAACCTCTGGCTCTGTTTAGAAGAATTGAGCATGAAATGCCTCCTCCATTTCTTGCCAAGTTTGGATAGAGCTAGGTGTAAGGTTAATGTACCATACAAAGGCTGCCCCAGTTAGAGAATTTGGGAACAATCTTAACTTCATATAGTCGTTGTTAGTAAATTCACCACACTGAGTAGCGAACCTAGCAATATGCTCAACCGTTGACTGGTTTCCATTTCTATTAAAAAAAAAAAAAAAAAAAAAAAAGGGCAAAATCTGGTATCTTGAAGCCTCTTGGGTATTCATGGACCCTATCTACCCATTCTGGGTATGGTTTTCTGTAGACAGGAGTTTGAACCCCCCGAGCCATTGATCCATATATCTCCCTAATAATATAAGCAATTTGGTCCCTAGGGACCATATTTTCTGCTTGTTGAACCACTACTGGAGGAATAAACACAGGATTTGGTGGATAACCTTGTGCCTGTGGTCCTCTTGGTCCATAGTGTGGTATGTTTGGGACTGGTTGTCCTTGTGGTGCTGGCTGCTGTTGGGGATATGGGTGACCCCTTTGAGCCTGTCCTACAAAAGGACCTACGAAAGGTACTGAAACAGGTGTTGTGTCCGTTCCAGTTATAGGAAAACCTTCCAACCCCCCGGGTATAAATTCGAACAAAGGATTAGTGAATCCCCTCGTGCCAGGTATGGCTTTGAACATGGGATTTGGAACCATCCTTATGCCATTATCTTGTGTTGGGCCAGATCCACCAATTTGCATGGCTTCACTGTTAAGTAATGAGGCATTTTGACTTGCCATAGGCCTCGAAAGAGGCTCATACCAAGATTGAGGTGGTGGTCTTTTATAGTTTTGGCTACTAGTTTGACCATTAGCATGTCCATTACTCTGCACTGGCTGTTTATCTCTAGCCAATCTTTACTGATGGACATTTGAATTTTCCTCTATATGCCTTACATTAGTTGGTTGATGAGTAGTCATTTGATCCAAAAAGGATGTTACCCATCTTTCCATGGTGTTCATTAATTACTGTCCCATGGCATCTACTAGGCCTCCCCATGGATTCATTGGCTGAGTAGATGGAACAATGGGTGGTCCAATTCCTTGGCCTCGTCCAATACCTAGAACATGCGGTACTTGTTCCGAAGTGCTGGTTTGTTCGATCATAGGTTCTTATGAAACAGGTACTTCTATAGGATGTGTCATCATATTATCCTTTGGATTAGGCATTTCTACCTCTCCTTCCACGCCTTCTTCCAAGCGTTCATTTTCTCCTTGTCTCCTACGTCTAGCCATTTTAACTAGTCCCACCAGGCGTGCCAAAAATATATGTTAGCTTTTTTGCTTTCGAAGGTTATTTTTGTAATTGTGAGCGTGCCAGCAAGGATCAATCAGTCCTTACAGAATGTTAATTGCTAACCAATTATCAGACGATTGTGTTTTAGTTCTTTCAGCCTCAATGAAGAGGACTTTTACTGGTGGCTTTGTTTAGAAAAATTAAGTAAACAATAATTGAAGGAAGGACAATTGTAATATTTCATTAAGTAAAATGAAAGACTTACAAAGATCCAAATCAACTTCGTAGAGGTTTACAGCGATAATCTACTTGAAACTACTCCTATGAACGAAGTGTAGTGCAGGAATTTGAAGTACAAAAATGTAAAGAACAAGAAATGTAAAAAACTAGAAAGAAAATAAAGTAGATATAAATTGGTTTTCTAGATTTGAGTCTGGGGGGTCTTTCTGGGGCCTTCTCTGCTATTTATATTTCTCAATGGTAGGGGTGTTCACCAATCCGATTCACCCGAAAAATCTGAACCAAGCTGTCCGACCCGATTATACTGTGGGCAGTTTCAACCATATATTCGGACGGCTGCGGTTCTTCTTCTGCAAATTTTTCAATTTTTCGGTCAGACATCAGATTAAATAAAAAAATATTTGAATAACCCGAACCGACCAACTTAATTA
Source organism: Camellia granthamiana (assembly GCA_036172215.1). Lineage (NCBI taxonomy): Eukaryota > Viridiplantae > Streptophyta > Magnoliopsida > Ericales > Theaceae > Camellia > Camellia granthamiana. The sequence goes on along the minus strand of CM069906.1, from coordinate 138,558,042 downwards.
TATATATATAATCCGTTGGTTCTCTGCCTAGGTAAAATAAATTCATTTCTCCAAGACATATTTGACTTTTCTATGTATATACATACTTTAAGTGTGGTTGATATAGTCACATCAACTGACCTTCATCTTCCCAAGGCTTTCCCTTTCCAATAACTTGAGGCAAACCTTTCGTGTCTATCTCTTTCTCTTTAAATTTTACCTTCCCAATACAAAAACTTTTCCATCTTTTGTCTTATTCTCTTTCATCCCACTTTCTCATATATCTCACTCATTTCTATCTCCCTTTTCTCTCAACCCTTTCATCTCCCTCTCTCACCCACCCCATTTTCTCTATCTTTAACTAGTTCCCTCTCTCCGTCATGATTTGCACCTCCCTTCTCTCTGTGACTGTGGCAACGGCGTGAGATCATGGAAGTGGTGATGGCTTGAGATTAGGGGTGTCCGCGGTTTGGTTTGGGACGGTTTGCGGTTCAGTTTCGACCCGCCCGCATCTATGCGGTTTGGAGAAAAGTCAACCCGTGACCGCCCGCAATGCGGTTTGCGGTTTGCGGTTTGTGCGGATAGAGTTTGCGGATGTGCGGGCGGTTTGCGGTTTGGATTTGAATTTTTTTCTTACAAATAAGCAACGGAAAAATCAGTGATCAATAATATACATAACAAGTGTAATGTATCATAATCGAGTTCTAAACTAAAGAGGATTAACCAACAAGACTATATCAAATCTATAAGTATCTGTCTACTGAAAATCTGAAGTTCCAACATACCTTCCAGTTGGATCTATCCCATGTTCATCACAAACAACTTCCCAAAATTTTGATCCGATCTGATTTCCACACTGTCCACCTTGAATGTGCAGGATTTCTCTCATTTTTTCTGCAAATTAAAGTGAACTCAATGTCAATTTGAACAATCCTAAGGTAATTCAAATCAAAACATCATACCCAGTTTGAAATTGAATTACTAATCCATAAGAGACCTACCAAATTGAATTGATAATTCAATGAAAACAGATCTACCAAATCAACTCAAAATTATTCATTCCATAATAAATAAATTAAAAGGAGAATATAATGCTCTTCAAGACACCAAGAGTGCACAGAACTCAGATCCACCAAAACCATAAAAATTTTCAAAAATTTAATATTCGCAAAAATGAAAGGGTCAGGATTGTACATGGAATTATGATCCAATTTTTTTTGAAAATTTTCCAGTAAAATAGACAAAAATGACAAAATTATACGTCATATGATTCAAATTTCAAAGATCTTCAACGGATCTACAAAGTGAACTCAAAACAGATGTAAGAACAAAGTGAATTCAAAACAAATCTAGATCAATTTGTGCACAATGTAACAGATAATTTTCAAATCAGATAATCTTCACACAAAAAAAAATCATGGAATAATTCACAGAAAATGAACGAAAATCAAACAATTTGAGCAATCCAGACATCAAACCACAAATATCCACGAAATGCATTACTTTATTTAACATCTAAAACAGTTTAATCTAAGAAGATCAAATCCAACAAGTGCCACTGAAAATTTTAAGACACTATTACAAATTTTACACAAAGCAAAAGAAATTCGCTTGGTTTGTACAATCCAGAGATCAAATCACATATATATATATATATCCATAAAAAGCAGTAAAAAAGTTCAAGATCTAACGCGTACACATAAAACAAAACTACATATATACAGAAATTGAATCTAAAAACTTGAACATTAAATTAACTTTTGAGAGAGAGAGAGAGAGAGAGAGAGAGAGAGAGAGATGGAAGAATGAGAGAGATGGAATAACAAGAATGAGAGAGAAGATGAAACAGAGAGAGGCTTACCTGAGAATTACCGGAGCCAGAGACTGAGACAGATCGGCGCTGGTTGTGGTCCATCGGCGCTGGTTTTGGTCGATCGGGGAGAAAGAGAGAGAGAGAGAGAGAGAGAGAGAGAGAGAGAGAGAGAAATTGAAGAAGAATGAGTGAGAACTGAGCTGAGCAGCCTGCAGGATTAGGCAAATAGATAGATAGATCGATCTAGATGATGATGAACGGTCCATGTTATTTCTTTAAAAATATATATATATATATATATTATATTTGGCTAAGTGCGAGCGGGTTGTGGCGGGTGCGGTCCAAACTCGCAACCCGCCCGCAACCCGCAAATCTTATATATTTCAAACCGCACCCTATCCTATTCACTTTGCGAAACCGCCCATACACGTGCGGGTAGGGTCGGGTAGGGCGGTTTGTGCGGGTCGGATAACCTTATGCCCAGCCCTACTTAAGATCGACTACGCTGAGATTACAGCGCTGATGATGGTGATCTTTTTTTTTTTAAGATCTATTTTTGCTTCTTCCTTATCTCTTGAAACCCTCCTCCTGCTGTTCTTGCCTAGAAACCCTTTCTTTTTCCTCACACCCTTTAGTAGACAAGGTCAGTGAAGAACAGTGTTGGTGATGATGAGCGATGGTGTTGCGATGAGCGAAGACAGTGGCTGCGGCAATAATTTGTAATTTCTAAGTGTATATACATCGGTGTAATCTGTAATCCGCTACTCATCTGTATTATGTCACACTCTGTCACTGATCTGTATTCATGAGCTTAATTTGTTGTTTTGAATTCTCAATTCTATTTTTTCATTATTTTTTTTCCATTCCTGCTACTTTTCGAAATCGACCGAACTGACCGCCAAGCTGTGACTTTCCATTCGGTCGATTTCGAATTGTAGTTCGGTCGACAACGGATAACTGATTTTCCAACCCGAATGTGTCGGTTCAGCTGACGGGCTAAGGATAAACCCGAGCCGAACTGACCCGTGAACACCCCTACTTAATAGCAACCGTCGAACCATGCTTCCATGATTGCTGATCATGTTGCCTTATAGTTAGCTCCACTATACCATATCTGCAGTTAGGTTTTCCTCTCGATTTTGAATTTAAATATGAATAACCGTTGAAGTCACGTCAACTTGTATTTCTTTGTTGATCCAGTGCTACGCAGATCTACAAAAACCAATACTAACTGCCACGTGCATGATTATGATTGAAGACTTGAATTGCTTTCCCGTATTCTCCTCATCCTGCCACTTGTTAAATTGTGATTGGCTTGTACAAAATATGTAGCCAACAGAGCTCTAAAACAATGAGTTCTAATTACTCTAAATACACTGTAACTCTAATTGATTTGATATTTTGCTCTTTGTTTTTTTTTTTTTTTTTTTATTTCCTGCATTACTAGCTCATTAAAGCTAACTTAGTGCTCTCTTTTTAATAGTATGTATCACCACTAAAAATAATATGATTCAAAAAAATAAAAAAAGTTTAAAAAAAAAATGACTTTCTACTGGCCTCTTAAAAGGGCCTTAATCAGAAACAACCACCAAATGTACTGGTATTCGTCAATTAAATCAATGGTACGTTTCATGAAACTTCACAGGGTAAATAACTGTATCAATCATGCTTTGCATCATTCAATCGATTGTAAGAGACAAAAAAGAGTAAATAAAAAATAGGGTTTATTATAATAAATGGAAAACTTATTATTATTAAATTAGTTAAATTAAAACAACATAAACTAAATTGATCCAAGAGATATATTACGGGAATCATTAATGTAATTTTCACAAATTTTTTTTTATATATAGATTGCTTTGATTCTCTCCTCCTATCTCTGTCTCTGTCTCTTTCTCTCAAAATATTGAAAAGTAAGGAATAGTATTAGTGCTTGATAACCCTTTAAACTTGAATAGTAAGACAAGTGGAGGTTGGTTTGGGATGTTCTAAAAAAATGTACTTTTTGATTTATTGGCTTATATGGGTTAGGTTTGGGTTGGGTTTGATGTGATGTGTTAGAGAGGTGATGTAATTTAAATAAGATGATGTGACTTAAAAATGTAATTTAAATAAGATGATGTAATTTGAAAACTTATTTATAGAGAATTTTTCCCAAAAATTTTTGGGAAACATAAACCAAACAAGGCCGTTATCTTTAACACTATTGACCCATTCTATTTTCTCAAATTGCATATTAATAAGTCCCTAGGATTTAAGTTGTGTAGTAATTTTTTCTTTCAATTTTTTTTTCATTTTTAGTAAAAAAAAATATTTTATCCAAACAATTTTTTTTCCTACAAACCTCCCGAATGATTATAACAAGAAAAATATAAATTAATAACCCACACTCCTCTCAAAACTTTCCAATCATAGTTTTAAAAACCAGCAGTTTTAACTATAGTTTTGAAAATCGACCTACTCCAGCCAGTTGAACCAACCAAACCAAGAACTGAACCATCCCATTTTAAGATTCATTTGAAAAAGTAGTTAAAGTTAATTTTAAAATTTTATTTTTTAAATCGCATAAAAAAATAGAAAGATAATATTATCCAAAATAAATATAAAAAAATAATATGATCCAAAATAAATTTAAAAATTAAAAGTAATTTTTTACTTTGTTCCAAAGATGCCTCCACTGTTTTGGTTTAAAATCGGTTTATTTCTTTTAAACCAGAATCGTACACGCAACTACAACCTTATGGAACACCCGCAACCACTGATGCCAGCAATGCTTTTGTCAGTTAATTACAAGTATATATTATTTAAGGGTGGTTTGGCATCCCTTATATAATCTATTTTTTTATTTTTTTATCTTTTTTTCATCACATCACCTCTTTACTTTTCTGAACATCTTTTCGTAAAAAGACAAAAAGTACACTTATTTAGTTCATCCCAAACAACCCATTATTCTATGTTTAATAAAGTTAATTTTTTTACTAAATCAATGCATAAAAAAATTTAAAAATTTTAAATAAATACTTTTTTTTATAAATTTTTCTTATTTATTAATTTTTAATTTTAATAATTAAATTTTTATGTTTATGATGTAATACTGACATTATGGTTCAATCTAATTCAACCCGACGATTGAATCGATAACACATCATTCAATCACTTTTCCAATTCGTTTACTGATTTGATTTTTAAAACATTATTTTTAGGCAACCTTACCACGTCATTCGGAAGAATGTAAAAAGAATTTTGTGGGGCAGTGATTAAAAAAATTAAAAATATCTTAAACTTTCAAGATCTATTCAATTAAATAAACTAAAAATTATAAAAAAAAAATTAAATCAATTAATTTTTTATATTTCTTTTATTTGTAACACATGTATATTTTTTAACTTTCTAAATTCTTCCGGATGACGGGAAAAAAAAATTCTCCCTTAAAATTTACAAAAATATAGTTAACTTCACATTTTTTATATTAACCTCCCTCAAGATTTCAATTCAAATTACTCTTAAACCTTTTATCACTTTCTTATTAAAATATATATCTATTTTAGTAATTATTATAATTATGTTAAAAATATAAAGTAATTATATTTTCCTTAAATATTAAGAGTGATAAGGGTAGTCTACTCAAAAAATTAGCATAAATTACACTCTACCCTCCATCTGATGAATTTGTACATTTTAAAATCAGATAATTAATGAGAAACAACCACCCAATGTACTAGTAATCAATAGTGGTTCTCCATCAGATCAATGGTACGTTTCATGAAATTTCATTGGAGAAATAATCAGTAATGTTAGAGCTTTAAATAAAGTTTTAAGGAGGTAAACAGAGAGATAGTAAAAAGCAATAAAGAGATGAATATGGGCTCAACCTTCATATGAACACTTTCGACATTATTAAAATTGCATTAGAACTCTTAAACATTATTCAAGAAATAACTATATCAATCTTGCTACATCTTACTAATAGTATTTTTCATCTATTTCTAATAAATTGAAGGAAAAAGAATAGAGAGATAGAGAGAAGAATGTGAGTCCGCTCATTCACATTGTGCGTTTTTTGTAATTAGGATGAATTAGGATGCCAAATTAATACTTCCAAGCATTTTTCATAACTGGATAGTATAATGATAAAAAAAATTACAAAATTATTGAAAAGTTAGTATTTTAATTGTTAAAGTGTATAAACTTTATCATTGATTTATAATTTATTTTTTGTGAGCACATTGACAGATAATTCCCCCCACTTCATATAAATAAAGAAGGCTATGTTACATATCCCTCAAAAGATGTGTCTCATATGCACTATATAATTCCACACTTTTTGGGGCATAATTAAAAAGTAAAGAAGAAAATGAGACATAATTAAAGATTTCATGAGTAATAACTAAAGAAGAAAATTAGTAATAATTAAAAAATAAAATAGAATAATTAAGGGTGCATATGGTACACACATTTCAAGGGGTGTGTATAGTAGAATTTCCCATAAATAAATTATTACTTAAATAAATTAATTTGTTTGACATAATCTTACTTATTTTTACTTTTCTAATAACTTCTTTAAAAGGAGATTTATTTATAAATTCTATTTAGTAGACTTATAACCCAATAAATCCATAAAGTTTCTAATGTTCTATCAAGTCTCATATATTTAAACTTATATTTCAATGGGAATTGCTATATATCCCTACCTTTCTTCTTAGGACCCCTCACTTCTTTGAACCTCCACTACCAAAATTGCTCTCTTTCTTATTTTTTTTTTTTTTTAAGACCCTTTTCATAATCCCAAATATACCCTTTAAACTCTTATCCTAACACTTTTCAACCAACAATCTCTCCCACCTACAGTAACTCCTTTCCTTCACCGGTAGCCCTTCCACAACCCTTCTTCTCTATTAGAGACCTTCCTTCAGCCCCCTCCCTTACTGACGACTTTTGTTTTTTCGACAGCCCATCTCCCTAGCTCTATCTTTCTTCTCTTGTTTTCCATCAGCAATCCTTCAACTCGTTTCTTTCATCCAAATCTCTAATTCTACTAATCTCAATCATCTGTCATCGTTGTTATCCATACAACTACCTTGGAGCTCTCTTCCACATGTTCATGTTCGTGTTCAATTTTTCTCCATTTGAAATCGTTTCGCTTGGTTCAGAAAACTAGTACCGAACAAACGGTGGCAGTTCTGTCGCGATTGCGATCTGGTGAGAGATCGATAGATAGAGATAGAGAAAGAGAAATAAAGTCTAAGAGTGGTGTGGGTGGTGGCGTTGTTGGTGGTTGGTGAGTAAGAATGGAGGTGTTAGTGGCTGGAGGTGATGTTGGTGATGACACTGGTGGTTGTCGGCCAAAATAGAGGGCGACAACCAGTGTTGGGGTAATGGAAGTGGTTGGTGGGATCAAAGTTGGGGTTTGAAAAATTAGGGTTAGAAAGTTAGAGATTTGGATAAAAATGAAATTTTATCCTTGGACAAAATTGAAATTAAAAAAAGAAAAGATGTGGAGGGTTCTAAGAAAAAATGTAGGGGTAAATAGTACTACTCTATTCCAATATGTCATTTTTTTCATATTAGAATTATTATGTCGACTATTTTACCCTTATACACTTTATTTTATATATATTATACCATATATTTAAAAGAGAGAATATCATTTATTAGATATATTTTATTTGTGGTATATATAAAACGTTGTATATAGAATATGGAAAATTATTATTCTTAATATTTTCTTTACCTTAATGTGAGGGATTTACTTAATCAAAGATCTTCCTTCACCATTATTTTGTATTAAGGTCCTGCAATGGAAGAATATTTGGAAGAGAATGTTAGTTGCAGACCAATAATAGAAATGACGATGGACTTGCAACAGAGATGATGATAAATCGGCAATAAACAATCATTTTTTTTGCCACTGTTACACATAAACTGTAGTTTCTTCATTGATTTATGTAGCCAACAATATTGTATAGTTTATTCACTATTAAACAAGAGGATTATATGGAATAAAATATTTAAAAAGAGGATTTATCAAAAAATGACTTTTTTTTTTAGTTGTTAGTTTAGTCTTTGGAAAAATAATATGCATATTTATTTAATTTTCTAGTGTGTTGTGTGTGTGTGTTTTTTTCCACTTAAATATGAAATTCTATATGATTTAATTTATTAATTATCAAAATTGTTTTGATTGTGAATGTTAGAAATATTGAGTTGTTAAATGAAAGATTAAAATAAATAGAATAAATAAAATTATTTTGATTGCAAATATTATGAATTTTAATAAAGATAATAATATCAAAAAAATAAAGTTTATAATGTGAATAGTTATAAAAGCTTGTCTTCAATTTTTTACTTTTAGTCTCAAATAGAATTTTTTGGGTATGTTTGGTTTGAGTTTGGGAGATGAGTTTTAGAGATAAAAAGTACGAAAAATTATTTGGTTTGGTTTTTTTCAAAAGTTGTTTTGGAAAATTATATTGAGAGAGAGTTTTGAAAAAAGTGATTGATTTGATGTGTATGAGAGAGAGATTTGTTTGGAAAACTTGTAAACCAAACAAGTTTTGGAAAATTTTTTTGAAAAAATTTGTTTGATTTGATTACTTTTAAAAACTTATTTGTAGAGAATTTTTCCCAAAACTTTTGGGAAACACAAACCAAATTTTTTGGAACCAACAAACAAGGAATAAAATATATTAAATGGAAAGGTCATTTATACAACGAGTCAGATCATAAGCTAACTTAGGAAAATGAGTGGGAGCACTAATTAGTACTCCCACTAATTAGGTGGCAATGGGTCTCACCAGTAATGATGTGATGTTTTGGTCTTGGAGTTGTATTTTTTTTTTTTTCACTTTTTTAATACATTAGTGCTATTAGTGGTGGTGTTTTTAGTGGGATGAATCATTGTTGGCTAACTTAACCACTGTTTACTTTTAAATATACTAATGTCTCGTTTAGAAATAGATTATTTTAAGTAATTTTTTAACTTTTTAATTAAAATATAAAATTAAAAAAATTAGTATGTTTGAGATGACTTTTTGATTTCTTACAGAAAGATGTGTAAAAAATAAAGAAAAAAAAGAATCTTTTAACTTTTTGGTATAGATTGTTGGCTTTTTATTTTTTTGTAATTTTTTAAATTTTTGACTAAAATCATCACTTGTCAAACGAAGCTTAAGAAAATTTAAACACTTACTACTATACCATATGTCCTCAACTATAGGTATTGACGATCAAAAAAGTTAGACTCTCGATTATTTTGGAAAGAATATTAAAAGTTGATTTTTTAATTTTTTTTTTAAATATTTAAAAAAATATGAGAGATAATATCACTCAAAATGAATTAAAAATTAAAAATTGACTTTTCACTATTTTTTAAAAATGCAAATTGCATCAATCAAATAGTTTTGACTGGCGTCTCCAACAACTTTAGTTTTAATTGTACAATCTTGTAGCAGGAGATGAACTTGATTGCATGTACTACTGAATTGTCACAAAAAAAAATATTTACTGCAATCTGAGAGTCTAGCATAGCATGGTAAATAAATTAGTTAGTTACGGTCTAATCTGTGGATTGGACTTATTTATTAATAAATTTTGTTAATACATAAACAATTATTAGAATGATAAATTTATTAATTTAACAAATAAAATTCCCTATGACACAAACAAAAAATAAAAGTTAATAAATTACATTGATAGATTTCTCATTCATAGGATTTATACATTCATAAATTTTTCACTTGTAACTTATGAGTAAATAAATCAAATTGGTAGAACTGATTACTAATAATCCCATAAAATTATCTAAGGAAACTGAGAATTTATTTGGAAGCATGTGATCGTCACATCACAATCAAAGGATTGTTTTTAGGAAATTTTTTTTAAGATCCCTAATATTAAAATTTTATAAAATAAAAGATATATAATATTTTCATAATAGTAAAGGTTTCTCAACATTTTTACAGAGAAAATTCAACTTAGAGAAATTTTGCCCGACTCAAAGAAATTTCTCTAATTTCACAAGGAACTTTCGAAATTTCTCTGAATTGGGGTCAAAATTTCTATGAATCGGGTGAAATTTCTCTGAATCGGACAAAATTTCTATAAATCGAATTTTCTCTGTGAAAATAGTAAGGAACTTTAGCTAATAAAAAAAAAATCTTGACTTCTCGTAATACACAAAGTTAGAGGGGGTATTTCACTAATTTACACTTGTTTTTATGCTTTGCATGGTAGGTGCCATGCAATTTTATCACTGATTGTATTACTCTTTCCATATAAAGAATTAAATAACCATAATAATATGTATTGTTTTCTCTTCACTCAAACATAAATTTAAATCGTTTGGTGGATAAGAATTATTCGAATTTGATCCGTAGTCATCGGCGTTGCAGGAGACTTTCGGGGACGCAACATTTTAATTTTAGAGGGCGAGTTTATATTTAAGAAAATATCATTTTGCTGGTAAAAATTATCACTCGAAAATTAATTTAATTCATTTTTTTAATAAAATAAAATTTATATTTAAATTATTTAATTTTGTATTAATTTTACCCTCCCTGTTAATTGTCGTTTATAATTAAACGGAAATTACTGACATGATATCTAAATTTTATTTTACCCCCTAAATTATTTCTAAAATATCAATTACACCCTCAAATTTTATTTTATTCAATCTAATTGATATTTTGCGAATAGTTTAGGGGATAAAATTAAATTTCAAATGAAGTAACTTCTGTTATAGAGGACAGTTGATGGTGGGGGTAAAATTGATGCAAAATTAAATAGTTGAGGTATAAAATTGATATTATCAAAAGAATAGATATTGAATTTATTTTTGAGTGATAGGTTGGGGGTAAAATGATATTTTCTCTTTATATTTAACAAAAACTAGCCTATCACCCGTGCTATGCACGAGATAATTATAAATATTTACATTTGTTTTAATTTTTTTTAATATATAAATTATGTTTTTTAAGATTTTTTATAAAAATAATTTAACAATCTTATCACTAACCATAGTGTACAGTAGAAATTAAAAAGACTACTGCAGTAACTATGCATGGGCTGTATCTATAATTATTTGTATGAGTGGATTGTAAATGCTAATAAGGGATTTTGACCAAACCAATAAATGCAGGCATGTGGATTAGAAAAAGTTAATAAATACTGATCAGGGGATTTTGACCAAATCAATAAATGCTTAGATTTTTTTTTTTCTTCCTTAAAATCAAAAATTTAGAAAATTAAGATTGAGATATCACTACAAAAAACGACACTTTTGGCGACCAAAATATTGGTCGCCAAAAGCCCACTTTTTGGTCGCCGAAACAATTAGCGACTAAATTTTTTTGTCGCCAAAGTGGTCGCCTATAAGCTGTCGGCGATAGTATTGGCGACTAAACTATTTTTGGTCGCTGAAAGTGAACCTTTTGGCTACTAAATTTTCGTTAGTCGGCAAAGGTTATCTTTTGGCGACTAAAATATTAGTAGCCAAAAGTAAGCATTTGGCTACCAAAATTTGAGTAGTCGGGAAAGGGTATCTTTTGGCGACTAAATATTTAGTCGCCAAAAGTCTTCAAATAAAATAAATTAACTTTCAGCGACTAAGACTTTTTGTCGCAAATTTATTTTTAGTCACAACATTACTACATTTAGCGACTAAAGAATTTAGTCGGCAAAAAAATTATTTTTCATTTTATTAAATTTTTGGCTACTAACCATTTGGTAGCCGAAAGTCTTCATTATATTTTTAGCTACTAAATTTTTAGTCACCAAAAATCTTTGGATTCTTTATGGCTACCAAATATTTAGTCACTAAAAATATTAATTTCCTTTTTAGCTACCAATTGATTAGTCACTAACAAATTCACTTTTTTTTTTTTTTCGCTACTAAACATTTAATTGCCAAAAACTTTATTTAGTGTTTTTTTTTATAATTAATTTCTTCACAACCTGTATTTATTTCGTACAACCTGCACTCTGTATTTAAACAAAATAATACATAAATATCTATTTCTATTTCGTTTCAACAATACAAAAATTTGATCAATTAACATCAAATTGTATACAAATCAAATACAATCCAACCCAAAATAATAATTCCATACAAGCAAAAAATCATACAAAAAAGATGTCCTCTGTACAAAAAAATCTACATCAAATGTCATTTACAGAATATTTTGAAGGTGTAAACATGATGGGAAAATTAAATTTATTTACTAAAACACTTGCTTAATTTTAACAATGAAGCCATTGATCTAAACGCTTCTCATCCTTCAAGCTTCCTTCATATAGTTTGGTACGTTTCTTTTTGAAGACACCAACTGCAAAATAATGCAAATGTAGTAATGCAATCAGAAAATCGAGAAATGGAATGGCAAGATGCCAGAACATTTTCCAATACACCCATTGCCCACGTCTCATAAAACATTGTAATAATCGCACCTTCAAATATAGTAGGAGGCTAAAAATCAAATATAGTAGGAGGCTAAAAATCATTAAGTGATCTATAAGTAAATCCACAACTATCAATCATTAATCTAAGATGCAACAAAATTTGGTATTTTCTCAAGCATATCTTAGCAGTCAATCATTAACGCATAACTAAAAATATATATATAATTTGCTTTGTGGATCATTAAGTTCCTCCAAGTTCCTTTCATAAAGGAAAAGATGAGTAAAGAAAGTGAGTGGAAGAAACAACTAGTACAAGAAGAGAAGGGAAAAAAAAAGAAAAAAAAAAAAAAGATTGTGAGTTAAGATTTATGTTCTACTTCATGATATATTTTCTAAATAAAGGAAAGGTTTATGCAGATCTGTTTGACTGATATAGATTTATGTTGTTTCATCCTACAAAGGAAGTCTTGAGACAATTATAAAAATATATTTGGTTGATAGAGATGCTACATTTCCATCTTGCTTTGAATTTCTTGCTTAGATGTCAATTATTATTATTATTATTATTATTATTTTTAACCTACATAATCCAACTGCTAACAAGTTCTCTATGTAGCCATGACTACATACATCTATAACCAGCAGATGGAGTCCATGTATAGTTTGACTAGGTTCAGGTTCAAGTTCACCTCACCAATCTGCTGTTGAATTTCTTCGATCCCTTGTTCTCTTTAAAGATAACCATTATAGTAGTCTCCATATAATTGCTACATAGTCAGGCCTAAAGTTTCTAGCTAAGTTCAGTTGTTCACCTTTTAGATTGCACAAGAAGAGCTAACTGTTCATGACTCTTCGCTGAATCTATCTCCAGCTCATTGCCATTGTTGCTGCACAAAATTTGATCAAGGACATTAGATGAAATATTCCAAGTCAATCAGCGGCAATATGTGTGAGACATCAACTAATTACTCCTTAGAATTTAGACTTGGTCAAATTTCAACCAATATTGGTTGAAATTTAATGAAGAAAATTTAATGAAGAAAATTTAATGAAGAAACTAAGACCCTTATCACAAAATTTAATGAAGAAAATTTTGGCCAAACTAGATTGCACAAAATTTAATGAAAGTTAATACTGATAATATTGGCCAACTCATCTCAATATTTAATGAAGAAACTAAGACCCTTATCACAAATCTAGCCAACGCACCTGGGCAGAAGAACTTCCTTAGGATGTGGTTTGCTTCAAATTTTTGTTATGCGATCTCTATGAAACTGTATTTATTTTATGCTAATTTCAGTACTTTTGTTCTCATATGTAACTATTTTTCATTAGTTGCATTGAATTATATAACTTAGGTTTTGGGTGAGATCAATTCTTCATAACTTTTTATGTAACTATATTCTTCACATTCCAATGTGTGGTTATAATTTGGAATTACATATTTTTAGATTTATCGTTGCAAAATAAACATGGATGAGGAAATTATTTATTCCACTAATCTAGTTGGATAACTAAATTACTTATTCCGCAAGCCTAGCAGCACATGCTGAATGCTCATTTGCATATGTATCAGGAGTGAAGTAGCTGCCAATCAACAGGAACTAAGAAATCTAAAAACTAATCTCAACAAATCTGTCAACAACCGCATACACCCACCATTTCTCTTTCTTTCATAAAAATGAAATGAGTGTCATCCACAGGTGATCAAATTTCAAGAAACCCACAAAAGAACTGACTGAAGCTATAAAATTAGGGCAAATTTCAGAAGCACTGTAAAGTAACAATTAAGGAAAATTTCAGGGGAAAAAAGCTAATTACCTTTCAAGAAATTGGACTGTGCAACAAGCATCATAGCAAAACTAACCCAATCCCAACTAGGTTGGCACCGAGAAGAGCAACAACATTTGAATACTTTAAAAAATTATTTAAGAGTCTATATTATTTAAGTAATGCTATATAATTTTATTTTCTTACTCCTAAACACAAAATAATAGGGCTGACATGAATAGATGCACATGGACCTACTCACTTGTGTTTAGGACTGAAATAAACAAGACATATAATTATATGTAATATTTTTCATATTATTTTCCTAAATTTTATACACATGAAAGTCCATACATTCTAACATCCTCATATGTAAAAGGTGTTTAGAGCATTACTCTAGTAAACCAAGTGCCATTATTTTAAGGAAGACAGAGAGAGTCATCTTAGGCCTTATTTTCCTGCAAACAAGAACACAAATGATGTGTTTCAGTTAAGACATCAATAACGAACTATATATATAACGAACTATATATATATGAATAAATTTACGAACACATAAATAGGTCACAAAAATTTACATGAAAATATTTATTCTCATATTTGGTTGACAAACAAAAATAGTGAAAAATACGTTGTACATAGAATTATTCAAAGATTAGAAAATTGTCTTCACAAAGATAGTGAAAATTGAATAATTCAAAAATAGTGAATAATTCCCTCCACAAAGAGAATTATTCAAAGATTAGAAAATTGTCTTCAATCCACCTAGTTCCAACTAAATATGAATAAAATATATGGGGATTCATAATGATACATAAATATCAACCTCCAATCAAGCAATACCAACTATGGTTAAATTTTTGGGTGAATAAAAATATGAACTTATAACCCACAATAATACATAATATCAACCTCAATATATTTAATGAACCATGGCATCCAAAACCCTCCCAGCATGACCTTCAAGAACTGCTGCACCAATGACACACAAAAGAGGGATTGCATTTTTCACCAATAATGATGAAACACTGAGAGAGAGAGAGAGAGAGAGAGAGAGAGAGAGAGAGAGAGTCAGTCTAGACTAGCAGAATGTTGATTCATTCATGTCTTCCAGTAAATAGATGTGGAATATTTATTAAGCAGCACCAATGACACACATTCATGTATTCCTCAACTAAGGAAGCTAACCTGCCCCATGTTTTGGAAATGTATACTATACTTTATTAGTTGGGTGCCAACATAGTAAATACTTGTCTCATTTAAATTATTTTCCTTTTTTAAAATTCTTCATTTTCATATTCTTTAACTGAAAATCCTAATTTCATTAATCTATATTACTAACTTATTGATTTAAAATCAAAACTATGAATTTTAAATGGTAGTCTACTAATTCAAAAAATTAAGAGTCATATACGTAACATGGAAGTTTTATTTTAGCCGAGTGTATTCTAATTTTTGGCCTAATTCTTCTTTTGATGATCGATTCAACCTTATATTTCAACTCACCAACAAGTTTAGTAATTGACCAAGTGAATCTATACTATCTACAGTATTATATAAAGCACAACTCATAAGATTTTGAAGGTTTGTTAAGCTATTCTTTTTTCTTCCAAAAGTACACATATTGTTAAACAGTTATCAATTTCAATCCATTTTCTTCATTTAACAAATCACCAAAAAATGTATACGTAAAATTGCAAACACATCACATTTGCACTTATTCTTCCAAAAATACACACATATTGTTAAACAGTTATCAATTTCAATCCATTTTCTTCATTTAACAAATCACACAAAAAATTGAGATGTAAAATTAGATATAATTTATGTTAAATTACAAATGCATCACATTTGCACCGACAAGCTAGTTTTTAAAAAAGTTACTAGACCCCATCAAGTACTCTGCCAAAAAGAAAAACTGATAACAAAAATAATAAAAATACAAAGCAAAACAAACTATATGGCTAGAAGAAACCAACAGTGTGACACCAAAGAACAACCCAACAATCAAACAGTCAATTTTTCTCAAAAACCCAGATCATAACAAGCCATTATCAAACAGATCTACCAAATTGACACCCAAAACACATAGCTGCATCAAGATCTAAACTTTATCATTAAAAAACAAAAACCCAAATAGAAGGAAGACTCACAAAGCAATCATCGTCAATGGTGAAGATATACTTCTTCTTAGAAACCATATACCCAAAGGCAACTGATCAGAACCACAAGGCAAGGCAACTGATCTGAAACACCACCGAGAGACGAATCCGTGAAACCATATAAAAATACAAACCTAACATTAACGACATAACGATCCAATCCATAAAACTAAAAAAACCAAACCCAATAAAAATTATATATGGAGATAGAGAGATGCAAAAGAATGAGTACCTTTGGGGGTCCAGGACTGATCGGACGATTTGGAAGAGAGAAGATCAAGCTTGCCTTCAGCCATGAGATTGTCGATGAGTCAGGGAGTTTGGTGAGAAGATCGAGAGCAGGGGAAAGGAGTGATTAGGGGTGGAGGAAACAGAGCAGCGAGAGAGCAATACACACAGAGCAGAGCTTGTAGAGATGAGTGAATGAGATTCGAGATTCGAGATTCGAGATTTGAGAGATTCCAAGGGTTTCGAAGCTTTTTGCAGTACACTCGCAGAGAGAGAGAGATAGCGAGCGAGAGAGAGAGATAGCGAAGGTGAAGAGAAGGGTGAGGGTTTGGGTTTGAGATTAGGGATTTTTTGGGTTTGAGATTAGGGTTTTTTGTGTGGAAGCGGGAATGGGAAAAAAATAAAGGGGGGAGCGGGAATGAAAAAAATAAAGGGGCGGGGAATGAAAAATAAAAATAAAAATAAAATAATAATTAAATAAATTTATTTTTTGTTAAAATATATATATATTTTTTGTAGTTGATGAATTTTTAAAACAAATTTTTTTTTTTTTTAGTTACTAAGATTGAAAATTTTTGTTTCATTTTTATTTTAATGAAAAAAAAATTTATTATTTTTTATTTTGTAGAAGTAGGGGTAATATATATTTTAATGAAAAATATTTTCCACTAAAATAAAAGTTAATTTTCTGTAGTCAATGAAAAATATTTTTCTGCGGCCTATTTTTTTTTATTACTAAAAATCATGAACTAATTTTTTGTGGTAGAGGAAAAGGAGCGGCAGCAATAGTGAAGGTGGTGGATAAGAGATGATGGTGGTGGTGGTGGTGGTGGTGGTGGTGGTGATGGTGATGGCGAAAGAGATTAATGTTGAAGTTGTGGTAGTGGTAGTGGTAGTGTAAATGGAGTGGCAGGGGTGAAAGAAAGGTAATGGTAGTAGTAGTGGCAGTAGTGGTAGCGGTGGTAGTGGAGTGGTGGCGATAGTAGTAGTAATGGTAGTCGTAGAGGTGAAGTGGCGACAGTAGAAGTAATGGTGGTGGTGGAATGGTGTTTGCAGTAGTGGTGAAGGTGGTAGAGGAGATGGGTGGTGAGAGAGAGAAATGAGTGAGAGACAGATAGAGAAGAGAGACAGACAGACAGACAGAGTGATGAGCGAGAGAGCGACAAAGTGGTCGCTAAAAGTGCATTTTCTTGTAGTGGATCGATATTTTTCTGCGGCACATTTTTTTTTTTGTTATTAAAAATCATGAACTAATTTTTTGTGGTAGAGGAGAGGGAGCGGCAGTAGTGGTGAAGGTGGTGGATAAGAGATGGTGGTGGTGGTGGTGGTGGTGGTGGTGGTGGTGGTGGTGATGGCGAAGGAGATTAGTGGTGAAGTTGTGGTAGTGGTAGTGGTAGAATAGATGGAGTGGCAGGGGTGAATGAAAGGTAATGGTAGTAGTAATGGCAGTAGTGGTAGTGGTGGTAGTAGAGTGGTGGCAATGGTAGTAGTAATGGTAGTCGTAGAGGTGAAGTGGCAACAGTGATAGTAATGGTGGTAGTGGAATGGCGTTTGCAGTAGTGGTGAAGGTGGTAAAAGAGATGAGTGGTGAGAGAGAGAGAGATGAGTGAGAGACAGATAGAGAAGAGAAAGAGAGAGAGAGAGACAGAGACAGAGACAGACAGAGTGATGAGCGAGAGAGAGAGACAAAGTGGTCGCTAAAAGTGCATTTTCTTGTAGTGGAGAGCTCAGTAAATAGAGAAGAGATGAGAGAGAGAGTGAACAATGTGAACACAATGGGGGAGAGAGACAAACAGACAGACAGACACATAGAGAGAAAGAGAGAGAGAGAGAGAAGAGTGAGAGACAAACAAACAGACACAGAGAGAGAAAAAAAGAGAGAAGAGTGATAAGTGAGAGAGAGATAAAGAGAGAAAGAGATATAGAGACAGAGAGACAGAGAGAGAAAGAGATAGAGAGAGACATATAGAAAAATAGATAGAAACAAGAGATGAGAGAGACATATAGAAAGAGAGCGAAAAGATATGAACGAGAGAGAGAATAGAAAAATAGAGAGATAGAGAGAAGAGAGATAGAGCGAGAGAGACAGAGAGAGAGAAGAGAGATGAGCGAGAGAGACATAGAGAGAAGACAAATAAGAGAGATAGAGAGAAGAAAGATGAACGAAAGACACACAGACAGACAATGAGTCAGATAGACAAACAGACAGAGAAAAAAGAGTGATGAGTGAAAGAGAGAAAGATAAACAGATAGATAAACAGACAGATAGACAAACAGATAGACAGATAGACAAACAGATAGATGAGTGACAAACAGAGAGAGACAGAGACAAAAAGAGAGAGAAATAGAGCGAAAAGAGATGAGCGAGAGAGAGACACAGAAAAAGAGAAATGGACAAGAGAGATAGAGAGAGATAGAAATAAGAGAGAGAGAGAAAAAAAAAAAAATGAGAGAGATAGAGAGAGAAAGATGAGCGAGAGAGACAGAGAGAGAAGACAGATGAGAGAGATAGAGAGAAGAAAGATATGCGAGAGACAGAGAGAAAATGAGAGAGAGAAACAGACATGCTCTCTCTCTCTCAATTAATCTATAACTAAGCTTGTTTAGTGTCCCAAATATTTGACATGATCTAATGGACTGACTCTAGCCTGAAAGGTTTGATATCAAATCATACTAACACTATGTAAAGTTAATTTGCAATTAAGATGAATTCTTCTTTGAGGCATTTCATCAAACACCCTGTCCACCATTGGATCTCCCCCTTGATATGAGAAGCAGAAAACCACTCTGCTATCAAATATGAGAAGCTTCCACACCATTAGTCATTTTTGCTCAGTTCACACTTCCACACCATTGGTGTTTCGGATATCAACTATTGAATGAAAACCCATGGTTTGAATATGAACTACTAAACCATAGGTGGGAGGGATAATGGTCCATGTAACACAGGTGCAATGGAAAGGAAAGAAATAATATGTCAGGTAGTTCAAGCTAAAGCACTCCAAAGTTTCCCTCCGAAGTCTGAAGCTCAAATTTTCAATTTTGTAAGACTAATCGCCGACTAAAATTTAGTCGGTAAATAATGAATTAAAAAAATATATTAAAAGTTACAAAAAAAATTCATTATTTAAAAAAAATTTAAATAAAAGTAACAAATATATTAAAATTATTTTTAAATAAAAATATAAGTAATAAAATTATAAATTACAAATATTAAATTATCTTAAATATTTGTCATAATATTTTTTTTACTTAAAAATATAATAATATATTTAAAAATTTTATATTCTTATATTCTTATATTATATATATATATATAATAAGAAAGAAAAGAAAGAAAGAAAATTAAAAATAAAAGAAGGAAAAAAAATTTTAAAAAAATTCTGAACCAACTCAACCCGTGTTTTTTTAGTCGCTAATTACTTTTATAAATCCCTCAAATTTAAATTAGAAATGTCTCCCTCCAAATTTAAATTAACAATAGTGTTTGATTATTGTTAACCGTGTATAACGTAAAAATAATTTTAAAAAGTTGAAAAAATTAAGAAAAAATTTAAAATCTGAAATAATATCAATAAGTCTTACAAATAATTGGGATATTTTGTCTTTTATTAGTACTGGTAATAATATTGAAAAATTTATTGAAATGATAAATAATTGGGATATTTTGTCTTTTATTTGTGAATTTTGATTTATTCTTAATTTATTAGTGTTATTGAAATATGATGATGTAAAAAGTATAAATAGTTTAATTGTACTTTTCATCTCAAAATAATAGCCTATTTTCAGAATTTAATTTCTTTTTATAATACAATTATTACATTTTAAAAATATTAATTTATCAAAATTACCTTTTGATAGTTTATTTTTTTAGAAATATCAATTGTCATAATTGTAAATTTTTTATTATTAATGGATTTTAAAAAGCGATGACAGTAAAATTTTACTCTATTATTGTGTATTTATGTTATTTGTTTTCAGAGCAATGAGTTCAAGCGATAAAAGCGATGAAACAGAGTAAGGGAGACAAACCGTTCCATCGTTTGATATTTGCTCATTTATATGGAAGGGTATTTCACTCTTTTTATCATATTTTTTTTATTTGAGGGACTTTTGAAACCAGTATTTTATTACATAGTTTCACACAAAAAAGGCCCAATGGGAGGGGCTTTCACCAAAAATCACACATTTATTTAAAATGCTATTCTAAAACGCTAACATAAAAGAATTTTATTGTAAAAACTAATAACTATTCACCACCAAAAAGTTTAGAGCCAGAATTTTAAAATCTATTTTCTTATTTTCTTAATAATGTACTTTAATTGACAACTTATTATCGGATGTGCAATATATTAAGTCTTGTGTTTTCCAAAAAAAGAAAAAAATCTTCTTGTCTTGGGTATCAGGGACGGAACTAGGAGAAGACTATGGGGGGCCATGGCCCCCCTATTTCTCTAAATATTATTTTTTGCCATTGAATTTTGAATATATATATATATCATTTTATACATAAAATGGCTCACAGTATAAAAAAATATATATGTCATTCTTCTTCGGATGTTTTGTCTTTTATTAGTACTGGTAATAATATTGAAAAATTTATTGAAATGATAAATAATTGGGATATTTTGTCTTTTATTTGTGAATTTTGATTTATTCTTAATTTATTAGTGTTATTGAAATATGATGATGTAAAAAGTATAAATAGTTTAATCAAAAGATTCATCTCAAAATAATAGTCTATTTTCATAATTTAATTTCTTTTTATAATACAAGTATTACATTTTAAAAATATTAATTTATCAAAATTACCTTTTGATAGTATATTTTTTTAGAAATATCAATTGTTATTAATGGATTTAAAAAAAGGACAAAATAAGAAATTCATATTATTTTAATAATTAATTTTTTTAAAAAATTAATATTTTTGGATGGTGGGTGTACAACCTCTTCATAAAAATAAAAATAAAAATAAAAATAAAAATAAAAATGTAAATAATTAATTTTTTTTATTTACATTCGGCTACCAAAGATTTAGTAGCCGAAAGTGGGTCTTTAGCGACTAAAAGAACTTTGGTCGCGGAAAGTTGACATTTGGCGACCAAATGTTTGGTCGGGGAAGATTAAAAATTAATTTTTTTTATTTACATTCGGCTACCAAACATTTAGTAGCCGAAAGTGGGTCTTTAGCGACTAAAAGAACTTTGGTCGCCAAAAGTAGACATTTGGCGACCAAAACTTTGGTCGGGGAAGATTAAAAATTAATTTTTTTTATTTACATTCGGCTACCAAACATTTAGTAGCCGAAAGTGGGTCTTTAGCGACTAAAAGAACTTTGGTCGCCAAAAGTAGACATTTGGCGACCAAAACTTTGGTCGGGGAAGATTAAAAATTAATTTTTTTTATTTACATTCGGCTACCAAACATTTAGTAGCCGAAAGTGGGTCTTTAGCGACTAAAAGAACTTTGGTCGCCAAAAGTAGACATTTGGCGACCAAAACTTTGGTCGGGGAAGATTAAAAATTAATTTTTTTTATTTACATTCGGCTACCAAACATTTAGTAGCCGAAAGTGGGTCTTTAGCTACTAAAGTTTTTTTTAGTCGCCAATTGTGATATGTTTAGCTACTAAATAATTTTTTAGTCGCCAATTGTAATATCTTTAGCTACTAAATTTTTTTTAGTAGCCAATAATCAACATTCCCCTACTAAAAAAAATTAGTAGCTAAAAAGTTGACTTTTGGCGACTAAAATTATTTTTGGTAGCCAATTCCCACACTTTTGGCGACTAAATTAGTTTTGGTAGCTAAAAGTGGTCGGCAAAAATGCATTTTCTTGTAGTGTATTGGAGCTCCCACAAGGCTTGAGGTTTAAAAACCCGCTTTTTCTTAATATATTTACAATTATCTATATATGTGAATTGTGATTTTTAAATGTATTTTTTTTTTTTTGAATGTCTTCTTTTTTTCTTTTTTTATATTATATTAAAGTTTAATATTTTGATAATAATCATATGTGTTGGACTTTTTAAGGAATTTGATTATATTATATTAAAGTTTAATATTTTGATAATAATCATATGTTGGATTTTTCAAGAATTTTTTTTTATACTTGTTCTTAATGCATTAAAGTGTTATCATGAGAGATAATAATCATATGTGTTGGGACTTTTCAAGGAATTCATGTGTTGGATTTAAAAAAAAAAAATTATGCTTGTTCTTAATGCATTAAAGTGTTATTATGAGGATAAGACTTGGGGGTTGAGAGAAATTAATAAATGCTAAGTTTTTTTTTTTAAAATCAAAAAATCAAAAATTTAGATTGGGAGATTGGAGTTCCAACAAGACTTGTGTTAAAAACCCCCTTTTTGCTTAATATATAGTATAGATTTACTTTTTGCACAATTTAGCTTAAATAATTTTCAGGATAAATTATGCAAATGATCCATATATTTTACATGATGTGTCAATTTGATCTATGTTATTTTAATTTGCTCGATTTCGCCTCTTAATTTAATAGATTGTGTTATCTTAGTTCAATAAATAACGGTTGTTAAGTTTGGTGGACCGAAAGTCTACACAATATGTCAATTTGGTCTCTGTAGTTTACACAATAAGTCAATTTGGTCGTTGTTTTAATTTGCAATTGACACATTGAATAAACTATAAAGATCAAATTGACACAAAATTTGACTTTTCGTCCACCAAACTTAACAATTGTTATTTATTTGATTAAAATGATACAATCAATTAAATTAAAGAGCAAAATCGAGTAAATTGAAACAATAAAAATCAAATTGATACATCGTGTAAATTACATGGACTATTTATATAATTTACCTTAATTTTTATTTTCAAAAAATGTGAATTTTTTTTATCACCGTAAAAATAGATAAAGTTAAAGTAAGACGAATGAATTTATTGACCGGTAAAGCAAAGTACACCAACCACATTACTTAATTTGTTAATTATTTGTGAAAATTAGTTTTATCTATGGACTGAACCCTTTGGGTTAAGTCAACAGGGCTTTGGGATAAATCGACGACCCCGTGGACCCACACCCTTGTGATATAGTTTAGTTCATTGAAAACTAATATGCCTTGTTTGGTAACTTGGCTTGGGTTGGGTTGGGTTGGGTTTGAGATTATTTTAGTTATAAAATGATAAAATAAGTTTTTTAATTTAATAAGATAAAATATCACATTCAACCTATAATAATTACATTTAACTTCTTAAAAAAATCAAAAAAATCAAAAAGTCTATCCTAAACAAGGCTTTTTAGCCCCCGCTAAAATAGTCAAAAAGCTAACCCACTTCCCAAACAAACTCTATGTATATTTATTTTATTTTGGATAAATTACAAATACACCTATGAGGTTTGCTTAAAATATAAATTGTCCCTTGTGGTTTAGAAAATTACAAATATCTCTCTGTCAGAATTTTTTATTTAACAGAATTAATATACATAGAGTTCTAAAGGTTTTCAAGCTAAAACCTTTAGTGCTAACCATTTGGTCTGTTTATGGCGTAAATCAATTTCACGAAGTGTATGCGGATGAATGCCCCAAGTATGAATGGGCATAAGGTTACGGATAACAATTTTACTGAAAGAAATGGGACTGGTAGCCTTATTAGTCTCATGGAGTTTATGGGTAAACTCACAGGCTCCTGTTTCAGTCAAGATCTGTTCATAAATATATCGATACTGATCAAAATGAGGGGATGACTGTTGAGTGGTAAGATATCATTTTTTAATCTCCCACGAATCTGTCATCCATTGTTCATCGGCTGAATCAATCCAGAGGACAGTTTCCTCAGTAATACTGTTAGGGGTATACGGATCCTCAGTCTTAAGGAGAATATCCTTAGCTGATTGATTACTGTTAGGATTACTGGTTTCACCTCTTAATGGAGGAAATTCGGATCGATCATAGCGAGGATAGGGACCTCTGCCACGACCGCGGCCTCTGCCTCTACTGGTCATCCTCTTGGGGATACGGATTCTGCAAATATTCACGGGTTAGAAAACCAGGCAAATTATTATCGGATCCTTTAATATGCTCAATATCAAAATCAAAATCAAAATTGGATAAATAACTTTGCCAAGTTAAGAATATCTGTTTGGAAGCAAGATTTTTAACATCTTGTTTAAAGATCTGTTTTGTTGCAGAACAATCAACTCTGATTAAAAAACACTGATTTAACAAATCATCCTGAAATTTAACAACACATTTTACAATTGCTAAACATTCCTGTTTAATTGTAGAATAATTTAAAGCGGCTTTATTCCAGTGTCCAGAATGAAATCTCAAGAGATCTTCTTTCTGCGTTCTTGGATTAAGTTGCTTTAAAATCCCACCAAATCCTTCATTAGAGGCATCGGTTTCAACGATTTTCTTCCAATTAGGATTAGGTAACTGTAAACAAGGTATCTGTTTAACTTTAGATTTAATTCTCTTAACTGCTGCAGTATGGGTTTCATCCCAAGGAGGTGGATTCTTTCTTAATCTGGTATAAAGAATAGCAGCATCAGCAGATAATTGTTTATAATAATCTCGGATATAATTAAGACTACCTAAAAATCTCTGCAATTGCGTTTTATCCTTAATTTCATCGGAAAATTTAGAAGCAAACTCAATACTTCTGTTGATAGGAATAATACTTCCATTAGAAATATTATGTCCTAAATATCTAACTGTTATTTGGAAAAGTTGCATTTTTGGTGCAGAAATTACCAAACCATTTCTGATTATAATATGTTTAAATATATTAAGTTGTTTCATTTGCTAATGAAGTTTGAGATCATTACACAAAGAAAGTCCTTCATCAGTTATGATGGAGCAAAGTTGTCCATAAGTCCAACACCTCGAAATCCTCAATTCCATTAAAGTGGAAGTTGATCCTACTACCCAACAACCTGTTCAACAGCAAGATGCTGTTTACACCCTTATCCAAACCATTATTCTCCATTTTGTTGGTACCAGTACTAGTTCTCAAGATCGTGGTCGAGAACTTCTCCAGAATTTGCGCTGTCCATCCCTTACCCATTTCCGATGGTATAAGGATG
The DNA here is from genome assembly GCA_036172215.1 of Camellia granthamiana. Classification (NCBI taxonomy): domain Eukaryota; kingdom Viridiplantae; phylum Streptophyta; class Magnoliopsida; order Ericales; family Theaceae; genus Camellia; species Camellia granthamiana. The sequence goes on along the minus strand of CM069906.1, from coordinate 138,532,630 downwards.
TTTTCCTCCTCAAGGTGATGCAGCGCCCTGATGGTAACAGTATTCATTGGAAAGCCAAATTTGTTGATGGCCTTCCTACCCTTTTTGCTGAACGAGTTAGGAAAAAACTTCGGGACCGCCATGACCGGATGTCTATTCCTTATGAACAGTATACTTATGGACAACTTTGCTCCATCATAACTGATGAAGGACTTTCTTTGTGTAATGATCTCAAACTTCATTACCAAATGAAACAACAGAATTTAACAGGTAAAAAAGAATTAGGTGAATTCTGTGACCAATTTGCCTATGAACCACTCATCCAGTATCCACATAAATCCAGGATGATATCTCATAAGAAATCTTCAAAACCTTTCCGAAAATCACACAAAGCTAGCCATCCTAAAACCAGTAAGAAGTTTTATTCAAAAAAACAATCATCCAGTAGATCTATGGGAAAAAGAAAAAACAAATCCGATGTTAAATGTTACAAATGTGGACAAACAGGACACTATGCGAACCGTTGTAAATCAAAAGCTAAATCTAAGATTAATGAATTAATCTTTGATGAAAAACTTAAAGAACAGATAATTAATGCTTTAGAAGCAGAAGAGAACTCATCCAGTGAGGAATCCCCATCCGACGATGAAATTAACCAATTATATTCTACATCCTCTACAAGTGGTGAAGAACCAACAGAATCTTGCCCTTGTAGCACTAATCAGGAACATATATCAGAAATCAATTACTGGAAATCCATAGTAGAAATGAATGGTTTACACCTAGGAGAACCCAGTAGTATTAATGTTTTAACAGATACCCAACGAGATATGCTTGCCATAGCAGACCAGATACAAGATCCAGAAATAAAATTAAAATATTTAAAAATGTGTTATGAACACCAACAAACAGTACAAGAAACACCTAATATACCCGATTATTCTTATAGTTTGAAACATGTAGTTGACAGACTTCAAACAAAACCAGTTATCGAACAACCAACAACAATCCAAGATTTAAAAATGGAAATCAATATTTTAAAAACCGAAGTCAAACATTTACAAACAGCTAGTGCAGCAGCAATTAAAGATATTAAATATCTGCATACCCAATTGCCACGAAAACAGAAAGAATTAATAAAAGAAACTGAACAAAATCTTGAATCAAAGAATGAATCTGAATCTTCATCTGAACAATATTTGTTACTTGTCAATCAAGTGACTTTCCAGAAATGGTATGTTAAAATCACTTTTATGATAAAACCGGATTTCATAATTCAAGATGCTATTGCTTTAGTGGATAGTGGAGCAGACATGAATTGTATCCAAGAAGGAATAATTCCAACCAGGTATTTCGAAAAGACTATTCAGAGTCTTACCAGTGCAAGTGGAAATTCCCTCCAGATCAGGTATAAAGTACCAGAAGTATATATTTGTAACCAGGATTTGTGTATTCCCACATCTTTTGTATTAATTAAAAACCTGGCCACAAATATTATTTTAGGCACACCTTTTCTTTGTCTTTTGATGCCTATCCAGAAAATTGATCAAACAGGTATTTATTCCCAGATGCAGGGCAAATCAGTTATTTTCGAGTTTATCACTCAACCATATACTAAAGAATTAGATCAAATTAGGGATCTAGTCTCTTTTAAATAGAATCAAATAAATTTTCTGCAAAAAGAAATTTCATTCTTAACAACAGAACAAAGGTTACAAGAACCTTCGTTAAAACAGAAAATCAAATTACTTGAAACAGAATTTCAAACAGAAGTTTGTGGTACCATTCCAAATGCTTTTTGGGAACGGAAGAAACATACTGTAACTTTACCATACGAACCTGACTTTGATGAAAAATATATTCCAACTAGAGCTCGCCCTAGTCAGATGAAAAAGGAATATATGGAATTATGTAAAACAGAAATTCAAAGTCTTCTTGAAAAGAAATTAATCCGACCAAGTCACTCTCCTTGGAGTTGTACTGCTTTTTATGTTAACAAAAATGCCGAAATCGAGCGAGGAGTTCCCCGCCTTGTTATTAATTACAAACCGTTAAATGATAAATTAAGATGGATCAGATATCCTATTCCGAATAAAAAAGATTTATTAGATCGACTCCAGGATGCAATCATTTTTTCAAAATTTGATTTAAAATCAGGTTATTGGCAAATTCAAATTGCTGAACAGGATCGATACAAAACTGCTTTTGTAGTACCCTTTGAGCATTATGAGTGGAATGTCATGCCCTTTGGTTTGAAAAATGCACCATCTGAATTTCAACATATCATGAATGATATTTTTAATCCGTATACTGAATTCATTATCTCTTATATTGATGATGTGTTAGTTTTTTCCTCATCAATAGAACAGCACATGAAACATCTTAATATATTTAAACATATTATAATCAGAAATGGTTTGGTAATTTCTGCACCAAAAATTCAACTTTTCCAAATAACAGTTAGATATTTAGGACATAATATTTCTAATGGAAGTATTATTCCTATCAACAGAAGTATTGAGTTTGCTTCTAAATTTCCCGATGAAATTAAGGATAAAACGCAATTGCAGAGATTTTTAGGTAGTCTTAATTATATCCGAGATTATTATAAACAATTATCTGCTGATGCTGCTATTCTTTATACCAGATTAAGAAAGAATCCACCTCCTTGGGATGAAACCCATACTGCAGCAGTTAAGAGAATTAAATCTAAAGTTAAACAGATACCTTGTTTACAGTTACCTAATCCTAATTGGAAGAAAATCGTTGAAACCGATGCCTCTAATGAAGGATTTGGTGGGATTTTAAAGCAACTTAATCCAAGAACGCAGAAAGAAGATCTCTTGAGATTTCATTCTGGACACTGGAATAAAGCCGTTTTAAATTATTCTACAATTAAACAGGAATGTTTAGCAATTGTAAAATGTGTTGTTAAATTTCAGGATGATTTGTTAAATCAGTGTTTTTTAATCAGAGTTGATTGTTCTGCAACAAAACAGATCTTTAAACAAGATGTTAAAAATCTTGCTTCCAAACAGATATTCTTAACTTGGCAAAGTTATTTATCCAATTTTGATTTTGATTTTGATATTGAGCATATTAAAGGATCCGATAATAATTTGCCTGATTTTCTAACCCGTGAATATTTGCAGAATCCGTATCCCCAAGAGGATGACCAATAGAGGCAGAGGCCGCGGTCGTGGCAGAGGTCCCTATCCTCGCTATGATCGATCCGAATTTCCTCCATTAAGAGGTGAAACCAGTAATCCTAACAGTAATCAATCAGCTAAGGATATTCTCCTTAAGACTGAGGATCCGTATACCCCTAACAGTATTACTGAGGAAACTGTCCTCTGGATTGATTCAGCCGATGAACAATGGATGACAGATCCATGGGAGATTAAAAAACGATATCTTACCACTCAACAGTCACCCCCTCATTTTGATCAGTATCGATATATTTATGAACAGATCTTGACTGAAACAGGAGCCTGTGAGTTTACCCATAAACTCCATGAGACTAATAAGGCTACCAGTCCCATTTCTTTCAGTAAAATTGTTATCCGTAACCTTATGCCCATTCATACTTGGGGCATTCATCCGCATACACTTCGTGAAATTGATTTACGCCATAAACAGACCAAATACACCTATTGGGATTATGTTGATGCTTTTACCCAGGTGTTTTACTATCAGAATCCTATCCGTAATCATTCTTGGTTTATCCGTATTTGCCCTGACATTCTTTAAAATGATGTCCCAACCTGGTTCCTCATTTGGTGGGATAAGTTTGGCTTATCATTAGACATTTTACCAGAAGAAATCCGCTTAGTTTTTAATGAATGGAATATAGCATATTCTCGTGCTTATTCTTATCTCAATAAAAACCGTGATTTATCCATCAGTAAAGCTGTTGTCCATTTTACTATCCGTTTCAGTATCCCATGGATTTGGAAGTGGGATTTCGCTTGTGACTATCAGAACAAAGTCCCTCGCCTAAAACGAATCTTTTTCGTCAAATGGTGGGATAAAGGGATGACTCCAATAATTGATGAAACCGTTCAAAAAATTAAGCAGCATACTCAAGCTTGTTGGGAATCAGTGAAACAACCTGCTTTGCCTACTCCACCAGCAGTATCTAATAATCCGTTTATCCAAATTCAAAAAGATTTGAAACAACAGTATCCTCATCTGACAGATAATGAAATAATTATCAAAAGCATGAATTATTTGAAAGAACAATTCCTGCAATCAGTACCTCCAGAAGATGATGCCTCTATGAGATCAGGTACCAGTCAGACCAGCCAACCTACATCTGAGACAGAAATAGATCCAACCGAACACGTGTTAGCTGGAGAGTCGCAGTTACCTGAAGATGATGATGACAACAACTTTGGGGATTTTTGGGATTCCCTAACCGATATTATGGCAGACAAACTTGATAAGCGCAACAAGAAAGGAAAACGACATGACTAGGTGTCGGCACACCAGGACAAAATACTTTTGAAAAAGCAGATGCCATTCGTCACTTTGGTTAAAGTCGAAGACCACTTTCCAAAAAGCAAAGATGCTGTTTCCATCCGTCATCCATGACATCAGCAGTTGTAGATAAGGATCTTTTCGTCGGTCCAATATCTGTAGGACACTTGTCCTCCTCTTTTTACTTCTTTGTAGTATAAAAGGGCAAGCTTCACCCTTGTTGAAGCAGGTTTGAAGTTTTAAGATAAAAAATTTTCTTTTCCTCTGTAATATCTCTTCCAACCCTCACTCTTGTAAAATATTTTACTTCTTCAATAAAATTGTGTCTTAATGTATGCCCTCTGTTGATCATTTAGAACATCTATTGTGGTTATTACAATTTTGGAAAAACCAGAAATGCCATTACCTTAATACACCCGTAGATTGGTATACACAACCGTATATCTCTGCCCGTATAGCAGAGTGTGATCAGCACCTAGTTGAGATCCAGTTGCTGATCAACGAACAGATAGTGGCCTGGGCGGCCAGGAGGCCTCCACCTCCACCAGAACAGTAAAGGTATGAGATCATATATGTTGTAATTTATTTCTTTTATATATGTATTATGTGATGTATTATTCCTGGGTATGTGCCAATGTAAGGTTAATTAATTGTTAAGGTTTGGGGTTAGTGGGACGTCACTCAAGTCGCGTTAGGTTAGGTCAAGTGCAAAGAGTGCGTAAGGACCGTTGATACCTGTAAGTCGTTGACAGACGTGCTAACCATTTTCAAGCTAAAACCTTTGGTCTCTGTAGTTTACACAATAAGTCAATTTGGTCGTTGTTTTAATTTGCAATTGACACATTGAATAAACTATAAAGATCAAATTGACACAAAATTTGACTTTTCGTCCACCAAACTTAGCAACTGTTATTTATTTGATTAAAATGATACAATCAATTAAATTAAAGAGCAAAATCGAGTAAATTGAAACAATAAAGATCAAATTGATATATCGTGTAAATTACATGGACTATTTATATAATTTACCTTAATTTTTATTTTCAAAAAATGTGAATTTTTTTTATCACCGTAAAAATAGATAAAGTTAAAGTAAGACGAATGAATTTATTGACTGGTAAAGCAAAGTACACCAACCACATTACTTAATTTGTTAATTATTTGTGAAAATTAGTTTTATCTATGGACTGAACCCTTTGGGTTAAGTCAACAGGGCTTTGGGATAAATCGACGACCCTGTGGACCCACACCCTTGTGATATAGTTTAGTTCATTGAAAACTAATATGCCTTGTTTGGTAACTTGGCTTGGGTTGGGTTGGGTTGGGTTGGGTTGGGTTTGAGATTATTTTAGTTATAAAATGATAAAATAAGTTTTTTAATTTAATAAGATAAAATATCACATTCAACCTATAATAATTACATTTAACTTTTTAAAAAAATCAAAAAAGTCAAAAAGTCTATCCTAAACAAGGCTTTTTAGCCCCCACTAAAATAGCCAAAAAGCTAACCCACTTCCTAAACGAACTCTATGTATATTTATTTTATTTTGGATAAATTACAAATACACCTATGAGGTTTGCTTAAAATATAAATTGTCCCTTGTGGTTTAGAAAATTACAAATATCTCTCTGTCAGAATTTTTTATTTAACAGAATTAATTGAAAATTTTAAATTTCTAACTGTTCACCTATACAATAATAAAATTATCTAAATTATTAATTGAAATAAAATTTTAACATTATTAAAAACTGTTAATTAACTTGATGATTTATTAATAAAATGGCCTATTTATTATAAAATTAGAAATCTTAGAGGGTATAATATAATTTCTAGAACCACAAGGGATAATTTATAATTTAAATAAATCTCAGAGGGTGTGTTTATAATTTACTCTTTAATTTTCTAATATATCGTGTGTTTAACTGAAGTATGAAATTTTATATGATTTTTTAATATATTAATTATCAAAATTGTTTTGATTGTGAATGTTAGAAATATTGACTGATTGTTAAATGAAAAATTAAAATAAATAGAATAAATAAAATTATTTTTATTGTAAATATTACGAATTCTAAATGAAAATTATAATATTAAAAAATAAAATTTATAAAGTGAAAATTATAAAGAAATCTCTAAAATTTTATATTTTTAATTTCAAATAGATTTGACCCGTTTCTTACTATTAACTCATTTTTAATTATATAGTTTTATAGCATGTAAAGTTTGGGAGATGAACATGTACTTAGGTCTCGTTTGGGAATAAATTTTTTTAGTAATTTTTTAATTTTTTGGCTAAATTATAATATAAAAAAAAATTAGTATATTTGGGATGACTTTTTAGTTTTTTACGAAAAGATGTACAAAAAGTAAAGAAAAATGGAATCTTTGACTTTTTAGTATAAGTTATTGATTTTTTAATTTTTTTTTAGTAACTTTTTAGCTTTTTTACTAAAATCACCACTTGCCAAACGAGGCCTAAGTGCTCATTTGGGATGGTGGCTATTTTAGTGATTTTTTTTAGTTATTTGGCTATTTTATAAGATGAAATTTTTTTTATATTTGGGACGATTTGTGGTTTTTCATTTATTTATTTGTTTTTTTGTGCGGCAAGAGTAAAGACCCATAATTTGGACCCCTAAATTCACCCACAGTGATGTGGTTAGGGACATAGATACTACACTATTGAGTGTGTGGTAAATCAAATGTTAACACCTATCATGCCACATCATTATGAGTAAAATTATGGAAGGTTTTGTGTGGGTCTTAAACATTTTTTTCAAGGGGGTGAGAACTACATGGAAGTGAGAGTTAGAGAAAAAAATTATCAATATATGGAGAGGTGCAAGTGACACTTACACTCCCACAACCTTTCATTTGCACCCAACCACAAACACTTGCACCTCCACGTGTTTGCAATTTTTTTTTCCCAACTTTCACTTGCATGTAGTTCCCCCCCCCCCAAGAAAATTAGTCTAATGTTTCTCTCCTATTTTTAGTAATAAGAGAGATCCACAATATTATTTTATGATATCTAAGATCCCTCACCCACCCAATATATCTCACCTACCTAAAAAACGCATATTTTCTCATTCTCTCTCATATTCTCCTCTCTCTCTCTCTCTCTCTCTCTCTCATCTCTGCCGCTGCTGCTTTCTCCTTTTCTCCTCTCTCTCTCATCTCTGTCGCTGCTTCTTTCGCTGTCGCTACCTCTCCGCTGCTGCCTCCAACATCTTGCCCATCTCTCTCTCTCTTACACAAATTTCCGAACGCTGCTCAGCACCACCAAGTTCAAGTAGATCAAGCTCTGAAACTTCCACTCACAAATTGGAGGTTAAGATGTGTTCTTCGCCGGCTTGATTGGGTAAAAGTGATACACACTTACTTATTATTAATCAATGACTGGAGTCAATGACCCTTTAGACAATACAAAGAGAGTAGACTTAGCAGCAGCACACAGAGAGAGAGAGAGAGAGAGAGAGAGAGAGAGCAAGTACACTGTATATTGAGGAATTTATCCAAGATAAATAGATATATAGAGTGAAACCAAGGATATCAAATCTCCATAGGATTCAAGATCTAGATCACATAAAGAGAGAAACACAAACATTTCGAATCTCTTTTTCCATATATACATATCCAAGTCAACCCTTAGAGTCAACTGATTCAGAGCTTCGGAAATGGCTAACTAGTTGATCAATGGTTGAATATCCAGCTTTTTACTAGTTACTTTTTGGATTCAATAGCCCTAAGAGCATTCACTCCAAACTCTTCAAATTTTTAGTTAAATTAAAGCTATTTCATTATTTTAGCTACTCACCTTTTAGCATCTATTACATCAAACTCTTTATTTTAACTTATTCTTATTAAATATTATTTTCTTATTGTGTTTGTTAATCTTTCTTTTTTTTTATTAAATTGATAAGTTACCAGGCAAACAATTCTTAAAAAAAGCAACAAAAAAAAAAAAATTTGCCGTTGAACAGTTGACCGGCCGAACTTCCGGGCAGGCATCTGGTAACACACAAATAGCGATGAACAATGCCTCATTTGTTGTAACGAGTTACTGTAGCCATCGTAAATTTTGACAAACTGTAAGCCAGTTTGATGGAATTGATTTTTTAAAGTTTTTAGTTAAAAAATGATTTTGAAGAGTTTGATGCAGATGCTTTAAAGTGCAATTGGGTGTTGAATTTGAATTGGATTTTTTGATTTTTTTGAAGCATTGAATTATTACGGTTTTGGGAGGTTGATTAAATTGAAGAAAATCCAGCAACTTTGCATACAGCTATCAATTCTCCGTGAACAAAGTTAGAGAAATTTGTGAACAAAACCAGAAAAATTTCAATTTTCTCCGGATTTTTTGGATTTGAACCCAGAGAAATTCTCCTTTTAGTGAATCTCTCTTGATATATATATGTATATTGGTTGTTGTTGTTGGTTATTTAAGCAATCGATTTTGTGTATTGCATATCGTGATTGGGAAAGCAGAGAAATTTCTTGTTTGAACTCAAAGAAATTTTTGCAAATACCAGAGAAATTCTCTAGCCTTTTCAAAATTTCTCTGGAGAGAAATTCTCTCTGGAGAGAATTTATCTGGAAGTCTAGAAAAATTCTCTGAATCAATGTTGAGGGATGTTAGACATTATGAAAATATTGAATGTCCTTTATACTATAAAGTTTTAATATCACGGGCCCTAAAAAAAAAATCCCCCCCTCCTCCCCCCCAATTGTTGTAGTTAAATAGATAATTGTGAAAAGGAAAAAAAAATTAATTGATATATAAGATGTGACATTTTATTTTATTAACTATTTTGTGAATTTTTTTCCTTTATTAACTATTTTAACCAAAATCTTTGATCCCAAACACCACCTAAATTGTTATGAAGAGAAATGTAGCACCATTTCAATGTCATAAATTTGAGTGGTTGCAGTGTAATTTTATGGAGCGGACTTATTTACCAATAAGTTTGTTTTAATAAATAAAGTATAAATTATATTTGTAATTATAAGTTTTATTCTGTCTCTTTTATATTGGTCACTTCCCACTTTTTGCTCTTAAAGTTTATTTATTTATTTATTTCTATTTGCCCACTTTCCCACGATAACTTTTGGATAATATAAAAAATATATTATTACATTATCGTTTGAGTTTATATTAGAAATGTGAGTGATATATAAAATAAAATATTTTTATATTACATGATTGTTAATTTTTAATTGAAGTTATCTTTAGAAATAAATTAAGTAAAATTTAAAACATGAAAGGTTAAAGTTAAAAAAAAACAAACAAACAAATTTTACAGACTAAAATGAGAAAGTAACCAAATATAAATGAGCAAGTATAGTTAACCCATAAATAAACAACTATTAAAATGATAAATTTCTCAACTGCATTGATAAACTTATTAATCTAACAAATAAAACTCACAAATGCACATATAAACAAAAAAAACAAGGAAAATGATTTGGAGCCCTAAAAACACTCCTCCTAATCCCCATAATTTCCAATTTGGGCAACTGTTTCCTTTTTTTTTTTTTTACTTGATATGGAAATTAGGGGGATTAGGGGGATTAGGGGGGGTGTTTTTAGGGGGATGTAGCAAGGTCCAAAAAACAAATGTAAATAAATTACATTAATAAATTTCTTATTTATTGCCACAATATATTTTTCACTCAGGATTTACACATGAATTTGTCAAATCGGTAGGACTGGTTAATAATTATCCGATAAGCTTATTTAACAACTCTTTCCAGAAGTAATTATTTTAATTCTTTATAAAAACACATGTAAAAAAATAGAGACAATGATGTGATTAGATATTTTAATTTTTTTTAATTATTTTAATGATATATATATATATATATGAACCATGATTGGTAGCTCGAATTTCATCTTGTCTCGAATAGCTTGAACTTTAGCTTGCCAGTTAACCGACCAGTTGTCTAGCAAAAAGATTGACAGGCGCGGTCGATAAGATGACAAACGCGATAGACAAGTGCTGCATTGATTGTCAGGGTGGCCGTCCGATCGATCGTCCAGGTGGTCGACTGACAAATACAAATTCGAGCCATTTAGACAAGCTCAATTCCAGCTATCAAGAATTATTCTTTGATGGGTAGTCCTTGGCGTTGGAATGGCAAGATTTTAATTTTAGGGAGTACATTTATATTAAAAAAAAAATTTACTTTTCGCGTAGTTTAATTTGAATAATTTTTATTTTTAGAAAGTGTGAATTTTGTTGTCGCTGTAGAAATAGAGAAAGTTAAAAGAAGCAATCTATTGACAAGAAGATAAATTATCAACTTTGTTGTTTTCACAAATATTTTAGCATAATTCAAACTTTTTTAATAAATTTTTTTTTTTTTAATTGAACCAATAATTATCCCTATGATCTAAAGTATAATCATATAATTTTAATTATTGTAATTGAGTATCACATAACTGTAAAAATATCAATTTAAAAATGATACCCTATAATAATGTGATATCTTTATTGATTAGCATGACGTCCATCGAGTGTTAGATCTTAAAGAAAAAGAAGAAAAAGAGAACCGAAATTGACAAAATAAGAAGAAGAGGAATAAGTGAAAGTACAAGAAATTTCAACTAGAGATGGAGAAGCGTAAGAAAAGCTAAAAATGATGATCAAATTGAAGAGAGTATTGAAATAAGAAGAAAAAAAAATTGAGGCAAAAGAAGAATAAGAAAAGAAGGGCGAGAACAACAACATACAAGAACAATATATGTATATATATATATAGAAGAGGTTGTCACGACTCAAACCCGCCCCTAAGAGTTTAGTATCGTAACCGACCAGTAATTCGTGATTACCAAAGGCCTGCTTAACAGTAATAACAATTATACAATAGGAGAGGCCGGCGGAAGCCTATAAATATTAAAACATAATGTCCAAAGAGCTGTGAAGACTTAAATGCACAAATAACTTATATATATATACCCATACAGACATAAGTCCAAATCCATATTCAATATATATTTAAAAACTGAAGTCCAAAACACGTCTAAGTACAAAATAAAAGACATGTTGGGGAATTAAATCCCAAATCAAAACAACTTATGAAACATTCACTTGACTCCATATGGCATTCATTCAAAAGATGTGGGTTTAGACCACCCAAAACAAAGCCTTGACAATAACAGTTTGGAACCTCGTGGTGAGGCATAATAGGTTGGCCTGACAAAACGAAATTAGGCTGACGCCTCTGGTGCCTGGCCACCTACATATATACAATAAACTGTAAGTTAAAGCCCAGTGAATAACGAATGTGTAAAGGGGTTAAGAATGAATGTCCTTTCAGTAATTAAAACAATCAACTGCATTTCTAGATCAGTTATTCAATCAATGTCTCATATTTCATGTCATATCAGTCATTTAGAAATCATAACAGTCATACGTAGTACATCCAATAGTAGAACAGTACAGTAGGTCTTAATAGACTGAACAGTCAGTTGATGGCCATCAAAACAGTAAACAGTAGTAGTTCCAAACATTGGAACTGGCAGAGATCTCTGTAATAGTAGCAGTAACGATAACAGTAGCAGTAGCAGTAACAGTCAGTTGCTATGGATGCCACGAGTACAGTTCATAAATTAGGACAAACATTCATTCAGAAAACAATATCGTTTCAGAAAGCAGTATAGTTAATCATTCAAAAAATAATAATAATTGAACATACCTTTACAACATTGTTACCTACAGATGGCTCCACTAGCAAATCAGATAATGCAAACAATTCAAATAGATCAGACAAACGATAGCGCGTGACCTACACAAACCCATAACATATACACACTGAAACACAATATCAATTCCTTGATCAAACTTGACTTTTCTCATCTTTTTCTGTCTAAGTAGTCTGAAGTTCTACTACACTTATTCTTTCTTATTCAATTAAATCGAGTTCTCATTTCGCATATTCTTTCATTACTAAATCAATAATTTCATGAATATAATAATTCCAACATTCTTCTTCTTTGTTTTATAAAACATAAATTAAAGCTATAAAAATATTTACATGTAAGAAATTTAAATCAATATCAACTAATTTTGGATTCTCCATTATAAATTATAATTTATTTCTAAATTTGTCCAACTTAGATTTAATTCATTTTCTTTATAGCAAAATCAATTTCTTAGAATTTAAACTTATTAACTCCATCTTGAACCAAGTACTTAACTTAGGATCATAGATGATCCAAAATATATTTAAATTGAATAACACTTTTAAATTAGATTACATGCATGGATTACAATTCAAAATTAAACCAATTTCTAATTTTCATAATAAAATCACAACCTCATCTAATTTTAAGATTAATTTCAAATTTCCAAAAACTTGGTTTGTATAAACATTCTTCCTTCTTCTCTTCAAAATATGGAATCAATTCTTCAAATCTTCTTAAATTTCATGATGCATGTACAATTAAAATTCTAATTTAATTTCTACAATTTGAATTTAATTCAATTCCTTCACCTTTTTACTGATTTCTTTTAAATCACATGAAATTGATTCTTAACTTTTTTCTATTTTCCTTTAACTCATGAAATTGGAGTTATAAAACTTTGCATGTATGAAATTAAAATCAAAACGAAATAATTTTAATTAGAGGAAACCCAACTTCAAACCCATAAACCTTTTAAACATGAATTAAAATCTCAAAACTTGAACTCTTATGATGCATGCTTAATTAGAGTATTAAACTTGTAGAATGTGTCCATACATGTAACAATGAAGCTTAATTTCATGCAAGACTACATCATCAAACCCAATTTAATTAATTCTCAAGTTTATTTCCTTAATCTTAAACTTAACTCAATTTTATTCATCTTCTTGTTAATTCCTCTTAATTTATATGCAATTGAACCCAATTTCATTTTGATTCTAGATGTTAGGGGAATTATTTACAAGAATTAAGGTAGAAATTGTTACCATTATTCTTCAAAGATGAATTCTTGAGCCTCTCTTTGTTACCCTTTACTTTCCTCTTTGTTCCCAATTTCTTCCTTAACTCTAGCACCAGCACACAAAACAATGGCTTTCTCTCTCTCTCTCTTGGCTCTTTCTCCCTCTCTTGAACTCATATTCTCTTTACGCCCTTTCTCAGCCAAGGCAAAACAAATGGTTGACTACCTAAACATTTATTAAAGAATATCACCACATTACGCACATGTTCACTCCACGACACTGCACAAGCACACGTGCACAACCCTTAAGCCTCCAGCACATCACTCATACACACACACTCAGATTTCTTTGCACACCCACACCCATATACACCCTCCAAATTTGAGACCATTCAATTTATGATTAAACTTAACTTAATTAAGCAACACTTGATCCAAATAAATCTTGATCAACACATAATTAAATTAATCATAACTAATGACCAATCCCACATAATTTAATTAGTCTAATTAACTTCCATTAGAGCCCAATTAACTATATTTAAATTTATCAATTTGAATCAAATTTTTAATTGAACTCTTAAAAGACTCCAAATATTAAATTAAACTCATTTTCATCATCAATTTTGATTTCCCAAATCATTTAGGCTTTCAATTTCTGATCAGATACCAAATTTTCGTCAATAAATTACATATTCAAATTGGACATCCTGTAATAACCCGACCCTCGTACATGTTTTCTGATATATTTTCAATCCCTGTTTTGTGCTTTCGAATGCTTATTGTGAAATCCTATGAGAAATTACGGTTAAGAAAGTGAACTTCATGTTTAAAGATGCCTATCTGTTTTACAAGAAATGTATCTGTTGCAACTATAAAGTTTGAATCAAAAATTGGAAGCCTTAGGGGCTTGCTTATCTGAAATTGATTTTATATAAGTGATCAGCATAATTTTTAGGTAATATTAAGTGTTTCTGTGGAATTTCAATTTCAGATGTTTCAACGATTGATTTTCGTTTTTATTCACCTTTTATATATGTATGTCTATAAGAGCCTCTATGAACTCAAGACTTGGGAACTTTCTTATAACATATTCCCTGGAGAAAAGTGAAGAGAGGAGAAGAACAAGGGAGAGTTGAGAGAAATTGAAGCTAAGGTAAGTTTAATTTCCCTAATCCAATCCTCTTCCTCAATTTGAAATAGGAAGCTCTTGATGTGTATGATCTAGTGTGGAATGAAAGTCCTAGATGTGTGTGTGTTGAAGACTTGGTATGATAATCCTATCATTTGTGTATTTTGGATCCAATTCAAGTTATCTAGTGAGAGCATACATCTTGTCTCTTTACTTCTCAAATTGGTATTCATGCTTATGCCATGCCTTTGTGTATCTATGTTATGTGTGTGTAAAGTTAAGAGCCTCAAGAATGGAATTATGTTGATGAGCTTCAACTTTTGTTCAAACCAATTGAGTTGTGTTCATGGGTTTCATTCAAGTTAGACTATGGTATGTTATACCTTGAATTACATGTTTTTGAACCATGATTTAGTAATGAAAGGATCTATTTTAGAGCCTTGAGAACATTCCCCAAAAGATGAGAATTTGTAGCAAATTTCGGACCAAAACAGGGCAATCGCCGCACGTGCGGGGGTCACTGCCGCACGTGCGACAAATGCTGAAATTTTGTGGTTTGGTTTTGCCTAAAAGGCACGTGCGGGACCTCAAGGCCGCACCTGCGGGGCCAACTGCCGCACGTGCGGGGCTCACAGCCGCATGTGCGGCTCATGCTGAAAAATATTATTTGCTCCGTTTTACGTGTAGAATCCTCTAATATTGTCGGAATATTTATTTGAGGCCTTTTGATATTGATACACTGCTTCGAAGTGAAATGAAACAGAAAGTAAAGTGATAAGGAAAATGAACTAATGAGCAAGTTTTGAATGTGTGCAGGACATGCCCCGGGAGGAAGTAACACGTCATCTCAACACTATGAGTAATAGTACTGTCGTAGTATGCTTTATTTACAACTAATGGTCACCATGAACACGCTGTTAATTGCAGGTTAACTATGTTAACGCACACGAACGATGATGAAATAAATGTGTATGCTTCTGATTAATATCCTCCGTAAGTGAACTATGTCGTGCTTAATGAATAAAAGGAACTTAGGTTCATTCTTGAATAACGGTTTCGATGTGAACATTGAAAGATTTTGGCGTACATCGGTACGACTCTGAACCTACCTTGCATTTTGGTTAAGGTCCATGATCATCGTTAATGTATCAACTTGTAAGTTACCTATGATTCCGTATAAGAATTGCATACAAACTCTTAATACTGTGAAGTTGGTTGTTCTGACCTATTAATGTAATGGTATCTTTACCTTCGGATCATCGTTAGAATGAACGTTCTGCTAATTGCAAGACGAGTATGTCAATTTGCAATGAACCATGAGGAAATCTAAACGCATCATTGGGTCATACGTTGTTTACTGTTGATAGTTAATGTTAACATTCTGTCATCTATGAGTTAGCAGTATTGGTTCATGACAAGAAAATGGAATGTAGGTGCACTATGGTATAATGGTATTCTTAGGAACTGAGAATGCCCTGTTTCTATTTATCCGTTCTGTTTCTACTATGTTATGACATGATATAAGTGATTCGGGAAACAGTGTGAAGTTATGGAAACATCAAAAGAATTTGTGAAGTTATGAATCTATGAAGCTGAGGCCCAACTTGTGGAACTATGAATCTATGTGAATGTGGGAATGTGTGAACCCATCAGGCCAAGGGCCACTCTGTGAATGTGTGAACCTATCTGGTATGGAACAAAGTGCTGTACGGAATTGAGTGCTGCAATGCGAGTCACCTCCAGAATCCGTACGAGCCATCTCTTGAGTCCATACGTATGTGAACTAGGCTTAAAGCCGATGTGAAAGTCATGAGGCCTATGGCCGTTCTGTGAAAGTTGTGAGGCTCATAGCCGTTCTCTAACATCTGTGAGGCCTATGGCCAATTTGTGATATCCGGGCCTATGGCCATTCTGTATGATCCGTTAGTATGAAACAAAGTGCTGCACGGAACTAAGTGCTGCCATGCGAGTCACCTCTAGAATCCGTGCGAGTCACCTCTTGAGTTCATACATACAAGATAAGGGCGTTATGCCATTCTTATAAGGGCTTTATGCCATTCTGATAAAGGTGTTATGCCGTTCTGATAAGGGCTTTATGCCACTCTGTTCAAGGGCTTGAAGCCATTCTGTTTAAAGTTTAGGCCGAAGGCCACACTGGAAATAATTACAGGATAAGTTAACTATATGTTCTCTGCACTTATACATGCCTATTGCCATTCACGTTAAATGTTAAATTGTTTATGCATTACTATTCACTGAGCTTGGCTCACTTTATGTTATGTCTGTTTCTGTAGGCACTCCACCTGGAGGTCAGTCTTAACCCATGGCATCCATTCCTCTTTTGTCAACCTCAGAGTGTCCAGGCACTAAAATGAAGGCAGCTCATTTTATGGAGTTTTTGTTAAGCTTTTAGCTTTGTACCCTGATGGTCTGTTTAAGGTTAAAGTGTATAAATTCTTTTACCCTTCAATGTTTCTGTTATACACCCAATCTTGAGGGCCGGGTCTGTATATGTATGTGTACATAGCTAAATTCTTCGATGCATGTCTCTGTATGTCTATTGGCCTTATGTTCTGTTTGTGATCCTGGCATAGTAGTAATAGCTCAATGGATGTTTTGTACGTTATTATATAAGATTAAATGCTTCTGTTCAGGCCCCATATCTTATGTACATTGAGTTAAGTGTCCGTTTTTGAAGTGGTCATGCCCGAACTTTTAGGGGCGGGTTCAGGGTGTGACAAGTGGTATCAGAGCACGAGTTGCTATCTCACACACGGATCCATTGAGCTCTAGGATGTCTAGAAAAGACGTAGGTATCATGCATGACATTTTTATGGAAAGATTGATGGCAACGTCAAATGTACTCTGTTAATGCTAACGGTTATGATCCATGCCTATTGTATATCCTGTATATATATTGTGATTGATTGTTATGCAAAACATGGGAAACATAAAGATGGAAGATCTGAAGGATCCTACCTTCGTGCGGTTAGACAAAATGCAAAGAAAAATTGCATGACGTATGTGAACGGAAAGGTGGGATTAAGTTAATAGTATTGCACTGTCAAAGTGTGGTGAGGGCTCGAGCCGATCGGTAAGATACTTAATGTGCAAATAATTAAGTAAGATACGTGTTATCAGTTGTTATTTTTGGACTGATAGTTACTTATCATCTGCGTAGATGAATTGCTTAAACTTCAAGTATTAATCCCTCGGACTTATTAACTAACTGACATGATACATGTCATGTTTTAAGTTCTATGAGATAGTCACGTCTTTCTTTCCATAGCAATGTGCAGATCTGTGATTTCGAGATGCTATTGTGTCTAAATATTTGATAAGTTGTGTTTTGGCATGTTAGTTTGAATTGTATTGAGTATGGCTAGCTGTGAGAATAAGTTATGCCTATAGTGACAACTTGTAGACACCCCATTTTTGACCGACCTTAAGACTCAGACGTCACCGATTGAGCGCTCGGTGATGTTGCATATTGTGCTCGTTCAGAAGTCTCAGAGTCGCGGCCGTGCGCCCTGCCTCCGGACTTCCGAACCCTCTTCTGTGCCTTGCCTTGGTTTGCAAACCAGACTCGGTTTTCTCTATTTTCTTTCCTGAGGGGAGGGAGAGGTCCAGTAGACCATCTCTCAGTGGCCGTGGGCTACATTTCGTGCCCGTAGGCCATTTTGCCCATTTCGGAGCCCAGTTTCCGGTTTTCGGAGCCGTCAGGCCGTGTGCCTCGGTTCGGGACCGTCTAACCATCTCCGATTCCTCTGGTTTTTGGCATACATCTTATTTACTTCCTTTCAAGGGACACTGGGGTCTTAGATACCCACTTCGTGGCCAAACACCACTTTCGGTGCTTAACGGCCGGTTTTCGGGACCCCGAACTGCGTGTTTTGGCCCCCGAGCATTCGTTTTGCATCGGTTTTTGTTCATTTTTGGCAGGTACCTCTGTTTTATCACCAGGAAGATCACTGGAGGGTGGGAGGCCAGCAATTGTCTCAGCAACCAGTTATGCTCCTCCGGCGCCCCCCGGCGCCCGTTTTTCTCACTTCCGGGCTAATGTTGAACACCCTAGGGTCATTTTCTTCGAGCCAAAACCACATATTTGTGTTGTACACACATGGGAGGACCCTAAAAACACATGGCCGGCCAGTAATTCTTTGGTCCATTTTTGAACCTCTTTGAAAAGTGGCTTGTTGTTTCTCCTGTTTCAGAGTTGCCAATTTCCAACCATAGGGTCTTGTTGTACACATATGGGAGGACACTTATCTTTGGTGGCCGGCCAGAAATTCTCAAATGACCATTTTGCCCCTAGCCGGCCGGCCATGGGGGGTGGCCGGCCGGCCACCTGCAGCAAAAGTGCCTAGCCGGCCTGCTTCCTTGGGATGTGTGCATTCCAGCTGTGCTTTGATTTTCCCCCAAAAATATCTGATCCGGGGGAACCTTTTGGAGGGAAATAAGAGCTCATTTCCCTCCATTTGGCCAAGGATTCCTCTCTCCCTCTCTTGTCTACATTGGTGTCCTCCCAACTCAAGAGAAGAGATTACAAACATTGGTTGGAGCATATACATACATACAACTTCATTTCCTTCAAGTTTTGGTGCCATTTCTTCATCATCTTCAAGCTCTACCATCACAACTCCATTCCAGCAGCTAGGAGAGCTTTCCAGCAGCTAAGAGGCTCCCATTCTTCAAGCAAAAGGCAGCCAAGACTTGTCTACAAGGGTAAGTGTAACAAGCCCGCGAGGGACCTCGCTACAGTTCGGACTCGATTTTTTGTTGCGGTTCCAAATCTTGAACCAAAGAGTCCAAATCCGGCAAATCGTTTTTGAGAAAAACAGATTTTTTGAAAGAAGTGCCAAACATGGACTGCTTTGCCAGATAACAGAGTCGCCACCTAAATATTTTAAAATGGGAAATTTAGGAAACCCTGACTCGGTGCCAAAAGGCCACGTGTCCGTCATCACCAAAGTTGGCTCGGGAACTTGGGTACGATTGGGGAAGGTCACATCGTGAGCACCCCCGCTCGCCCGGTCAAAGACCGGCCTCTACTAACCATGATATCTGTTTTTGAAAACATTGTGAGTTCTTATTCCGATTATTAGCCTAGGTTACTATGTGATGCTCGCAGCAAATAAGTATAGACTGAATCGTCCGAATTGGAACAAAACATTTCCTGTTTGTCTGTTTGAAAGTGGTTTGATGGTGCTACCCTCAGGTAGGCTAAAATGCGGATTTGCCACCCTCAGGTGGGCTTAGAAAACATGATTTTGCCACTATCTAGTGGGCTTAAAACAAGCAGTTGATGAATTGCTCCAATTCAGATAACTCAACCTCCACCCACAGGCATTCAAGGCAGTTATATCACATAAGCACATAGCCTCATGGTAAGCATGCTATCATGGCAACACTCACACGCATGCAAGGATGCTAAAGCATAAAACTCACCGAGTACTCCAAGCCAAAACCGAAAACCGATTAGAAATCATGCATGATCCTAAAATATACAGAATGCCTAATGCAACACATGCAAAAATGCAAACTATAGCAGGCTCGGCTATTCTAAACATGGCATGTGAAATGCAACAACTAACATGTATTCAATTTGGAATTGAAATACAAATGCAGTTTGTATGATGCGCCGAGCCCGGTGCATGCAAACAGATGAATGATGCAAACATGCTGTCATACTGTATGCTAATTGAAATATGCCCTATATCTAACCATCCAAAGCGGGTAAATAAAAGGGAGAAAGAAATGGGGGTTGGAAGACATACATCACACTCACACACCCTTATTACAGCATTGCCCTCGCGCAGAGGGTCCGAATAAATATACAGTCCGAAATAAAAGAATAATACAGTCCAAAATAATACAGATTCTAATTAATTGACAAATTAATTACAAAAGAAATAAACTGGCATGCAAGCCAGGGACTGCCTTGCTTCTGATGATTGGTGTATGCTGGGCTGCCTGATGCGGAAATCCACTGGGATGCCCCGATTAGCCTCTGTTTGCAATGTTTCTCGAAATGCGCGCCGGATTCCGAAAGTTGCTAACTCTTTGATTTTGCTGCAACAGAGAGCAGGAAAAGGGCATAGCAGTGTATTTCACAAATATATGCATGCCTCGATCCTCGTGCCACCAATCACGCATCTCAATGCATGATGGCCGAGGAACCGAATTGCACAACTTAATATAGGATGAATGCATATGAATGCTACAACAAAACCTAACTCCATCATGGGTAATCCGGAGTGTCGGTGACTTGGGAATTGAGATCCGTTCCGTCACTCGGAATACGAAACGTACCTCGTTTCCCGTGCAATATGCATGATATGCATGAAATGCAACTAAGATACCGCCTAGCATGCACATTGCTATGAAAATGAGATGCCTCGAAATGCGTGCCCACTGGCACGCAAACCGAGGCGATGACATAAGGGCGCGAAATGCAATGATGGGCTTACACCAATATGAGAGGGCCTCAGCCATACTCACACGGGATGCCGGAATGACAAGAATGAGGTGCCTCGAAATGCGTGCCCACCGGCACGCAAACCGAGGCAGTGATGAAATACAAATCGGATAAAACAGAGTGCCTCGAAATGCGTGCACGCGGGCACGCAAACCGAGGCAGAGGCATACGCAATGCAAACTGGATAAAACGGAATGTCTCGAAATGCGTGCACACGGGCACGCAAACCGGGGCGGAGGCATACGCAATGCCAAGCGGATAAAACAGAATGCCTCAAAATGCGTGCACACGGGCACGCAAACCGAGGCAGAGGCATACGCAATGCCAAGCGGATAAAACAGAATGCCTCGAAATGCGTGCACACGGGCACGCAAACCGAGACGATGATGAAATGGGATGTAAATCGGATAAAACCGAAGTGCCTCGAAATACGTGCACGCGGGCACGCAAGTCGAGGCAATGATATGAACTGTGAATCGGATAAAATCGAAGTGCCTCGAAATGCGTGCCCACAGGTGCGCAAACCGAGGCGATGATATGCGTTGCAAAATCGGATAAAACCGAAGTGCCTCGAAGCGCGTGCCCACAGGCGCGCAAACCGAGGCGATGAAGAAATGGTGAAATCGGATAAAACTGAATTGCCTCGAAATGCGCGCCCACAAGCACGCAAACCGAGGCGATGATATGCGATGCAAAATCGGATAAAACCGAAGTGCCTCAAAGTGCGTGCCCACAAGCGCGCAAACTGAGGCGATGAAGAAATGGTAAAATCGGATAAAACCGAAGTGCCTCGAAGTGCGTGCACACGGGCACGCGAACCGAGGCAATGACAAAATGCAATGAAAAGACATACGGAATGCGACGATGGGCTTACACCAACATGGGAGAGCCTCAGCTCACTCACATAGGAGGCCGCCGGATAAAAACAAAGCTGCCTTGAAACGCGTGTCCGCGGACACGCAAATCGAGGCAATGATGTAGAAACATGAAAATGCAAATTGGGCTTACGCCAACATGAGATAGCCTCAGCCACGCTCACATAGGCTGCCGGAATGATAAAAATGAGGTGCCTCGAAGTGCGTGCCCATTGGCACGCAAACCGAGGCAATGCAAAAATGATACAAATGGCATGGGAAATGATATGCGAGCATGGCAATGGAATTTCAGCACTCAAATAAAGGGGAAAACAGCCCCGAAACAATTCGAAATGACACTCGAAGCATGCATTCATCCCGAAAATGTGAAATTAAGCCCCGAAATGGCCTATAGCCATGCTATACATGCAAAATATGATCATGGCAGAAAGAACAGTAGCAAGGCAGTCCCAAATATGGCATATTTCAGTAACAAACTTGGCCAAGATGCAAGCATAGATAGATTAATAATAGCATGCAAAGTTAGTGGCCAAAAGAGGAGTATTGAGACAAGTGGCATATGCAAACCCCGAATGGACAAACTTTCTTCTACAACATTGAAGATGAGATAAAAATAAGCACAATTGCAGAAGATGACATCCTCAAAATCAGAATAAAAACATGCTATAAAATCCATGCAAAGTAGGCTCCAAACATGCTATATCATGAGACATGCTATCTATACATCAAATGACCAAACTTCCTTCATGAAATATGTAAAGGGGGTCAAAATAAGACCAAAGTCAGTAGGGGTCGAAGCCCCAAAAACAAATAGAGATAGGTCAAAATTGCATGCAAAAAGTGGCACACTTGATGAATATTGAAGGAGGTGGTATATACAAGCACCAAATGGGGTTGAGCCTCTCTACAATGTTGTAGAGGGGCTCAAAATAAGAACAAAAGCAGTAGGGGTCGGACCCCTAGAAACAAATACAAATAGACCAAAACTAGCATGCAAGAAAATGGCATAAAAGCTAGGTATTGAAACAAGTGTATCATAGAAGCATCAAATGAAGTTGAGCCCTTCTACAAAGTTGTAGAGGGGCTCAAAACAAGCACAAAAGCAGTATGGGTCGGAGCCCCAATTCTCAACCAATTAGAGTATAAAAATGAACCAAGAAAAAGCCCTAAAAGTTGGTTTTGAATACTCACCCTTGAAGACTTGTCTTTCTTTGCTTCTTGGCTTTGATTTGTAGCTTCTCAACCTCTGAAATTTACCTCCTTGCTGCTGAAATGATGGTAGGGATGGTGAGGCTAGGTGTTGATGAAGGAATGGCCTTGACACTCGAAGCTTTTTTGGAGTTTTAAGCTAAGGAAATGGAGGTTTTTGGAGAAGTGTTCTTGAGACAAGTTTTTCCAACCTTGAAGAAGGAGAGGGAGGGCCCTTTAAATAGACAAGAAATGGGGTGTAAAAGGGGAGGGAAAGCACCCAATCTTTCCCTCCCGAAATATCCCCCGGATGCCCCGGGATATGCTGGAAAATATCCGGACAGCTGGGACAGGCTGGAAGGCAGGAAGCTGGCCGGCCAGGTAAATTTGTGGGAGGTGGCCGGCCGGCCACCCCACCTGGTCGGCCAGCCACTCACCATGGCCGGCCGGCCACCCCCAAAGAATGAACAGTAAAATCTCTGGCCGACCACCATACCAAAGTGTCCTCCAAGGTGTGTAGAACAAGGCCCCAAGGTTGGAATTTGGCAACTCTGAAGTAGGAGTCACAACATAGAGCTTGAAGGAGAGGCCCAAAAATGAAACCAACCATTGCTGGCCGACCACCATACCAAAGTGTCCTCCCAGATGTGTAGAACAAGGATCCAAGGTTTGAATTTGGCAACATTGAACCAAGAGTCACAACATAGAGCTTGAAGGAGAGGCCCAAAAATGAAACCCACAGTTTCTGGCCGACCACCAACCCTTAGGGCCCTCCTAGATTCCCTCATCACAGATATGTAGCTTTGGTTGGAAGAAAATACCCCTAGGGTGTTCAACATTGGCCCGGAAGTGAGCAAAACGGGCTCCGGAGGAGCGAAACTGGTTATCTGGGATAATTGCTGGCCTCCCACCCCCCAGTGATTCTCCTGATGTTGAAACAGAGGTACCTGCCAAGTTTGAACAAAAACTAATGAGAAATGAATGTTCGGGGCCAAAACCGAGCAAATCGGGATCCCGAAAATGGGCTGCAGGTGCCGGAAGTGGTGTTCAGCAGCGAAGTGGGCATCTGCGACCCCAGTGTCCTCTGGAATGACGAAACAGAGATACCTGCCAAAAACCGGAGAAAATGGATGCGAAATGAATGCTCGGGACCAAAACCGCGCAGTTTGGGGTCCCGAAACCGGCTACAGGTACCGGAAGTGGCACACGACCGCGAAGTGGGCATCAGGGGTCCCAGGGTTCCTCGGAATATTAAAACAGAGGTCTCCGCCAAAAACTGGAGAAGGCTGATGCAAAATGAATGCTCGGGGCCCAAATCACGCAGTTCGGGGTCCCGAAAATGGGTCGCCGGGCACCGGGAGTGGTGTTCGGCTGCAAAGTGGGCATCAGGG
Source organism: Camellia granthamiana (assembly GCA_036172215.1). NCBI lineage: Eukaryota > Viridiplantae > Streptophyta > Magnoliopsida > Ericales > Theaceae > Camellia > Camellia granthamiana. Next base: position 138,508,180 of record CM069906.1, on the reverse strand, counting down.
GCCCCAGTGTTCCTCGGAACAGTAAAACAGAGGTCTCCGCCAAAAACCGGAGAACTCGGAGATGGTTGGGCGGTCTCGAGCCGAGGCACACGGCCTAACGGCTCCGAAAACTGGGAACCGGGCTCCGAAATGGGCAAAATGGCCTACGGCCACGAAAAATAGCTCACGGCCACCGGGAGATAATCTTCGGGACCACTCCCTTCCCTTAGGAAAGAAAACAGAGAAAATCGAGCCTAGTTCGCAAACCGAGACAAGGTAGAGAAGATGGTTCGGAGGTCCGGAGGCAGGGCGCGCGGCCGCGACTCTGAGACTTCTGAATGAGCACAGTATGCAACATCACCGAGCGCTCAACCGGTGACGTCTGAGTCTTAAGGTCGGTCAAAAATGGGGTGTCTACAGTAAGTCTCACTTTCCCTCTTTTGTAGCCCATTTTTGCCTCATTTCTTAAGCCTATTTGCTTATTGTTTTGAGCTCCGACCTTAACTAAAACTAGGTCTATTTTGAGCTATTATTCATGTTTGTTCAAGGGCTCAACCCTGTTTGAGCCCTCCATCTTGCACTTGTTTCAATATCCTCTTATATGCCATTATTTTGCATTGGATATTTAGCCTATGTGTGATCTGTTTTCGAGCACAATGTAAACTGTGAGTGGGCCTATTTTGAGCCCCTCTTCAACATTGAAGAAGGGCTCAACCTTTTTTGCGTCCCCCATCTTGCACTTACTTCATAATCTCTCCTATTTACCGTAAATTTGCATGATTTGTTTGGCCTACGTGTGATCTATTTTGGAGTATTTCATGAACTGATATTGTACTTATTTTGAGCCCCTCTTCAACATTGAAAAAGGGCTCAACACTGTTTTCATACTCCATGTGTCACTTGCTTTGAATCCATGTTTTACCCTTATTTTTGCATGCTTTGCTAGCCCATTTTTCTTCTGTTTTTGGACCATGATCAGAACTTAAAGTGGTCATTTTTTGACCTTCTTAACATTTTTTATTAAGGGTCTTTACTTATTTGATGAATTTTTGGGGTACCTCATGTTATAGCCTTTGTTGGCTTCAATCTTGCATGGCATTTCTAGCATGTTTGTATACTGTTTTTGGGGTTGTCATCTACTGAAAATGTGCATATTTTTAGCCCCTATTCAGTGTTGTAGAAGGGTATTTTTCCATTTGGGCATTGCATATATCACTTACTTCAATACCCCTCTTGGGGAGCCATTTTTGCATTCTTGCTTAATCCTATGCGTGCTTGCTGTCTAGCCCTTTTTATGACTGAAAAATGCTTGTCTTGGGGCTGCCTTGCTACTGTATTTTCGTTCCATGTCTATATTGTGCATGTTTGGTATAGCTATAGGCCATTTCGGATGCCTAAATTCATGTTTCGGGGCCATTTCATGCATCGGGTGTACTTTCGCCTCATTTCGGGGCTGTTTTCCCCCACATTTCAGTGCCAAAATTCATTTGCATGTGTTGCATATCATTTCCATGCCATTTCATGCCTTAGGGCCATCGCCTCGGTTTGCGCGCCTGTGTGCACGCATTTCGAGGCACTTCATTTTCATCCATTGGCCTCCCGTGTGAGTGTGGCTGAGGCTCTCTCATATTGGTGTAAGCCCATATTGCATCGCATATCTCATTTTAGTCTCATTGTATATCATATTTCAGGCCGTTTCATGCCTTAATGCCATTGCCTCGGTTTGCGTGCCCGTGTGCACGCGTTTCGAGGCATCTCTTTTTCATCTCATCGGCCTCTTATGTGAGTGTGGCTGAGGCTCACTCATGTTAGTGTAAGTCCATTTTGCATTCTGTATGTCATTTTAGTCTCATCGCATTGCATATGCCATTGCCTCGGTTTGCGTGCCCGTGTGCACGCATTTCGAGGCACTTCATTTTCATCCATCGGCCTCTTGTGTGAGTGTGGCTGAGACTCTCTCATGTCAGTGTAAGCCCATATTGCATTTGGAGTGCCATTCCATGCTTTAGGATCATTGCCTCGGTTTGCGTGCCCGCGTGCACGCATTTCGAGGTACTTTTTTTTCATCTCATTGGCCTCTTGTGTGAGTGTGGCTGAGGCTCTCTTATGTTAGTGTAAGCCCATATTGCATTTGGAGTGCCATTCCATGCTTTAGGATCATTGCCTCAGTTTGCGTGCCCGCGTGCACGCATTTCGAGGCACTTCATTTTCATCTATCGGCCTCTTATGTGAGTGTGGCTGAGGTCCACTCATGTTAGTGTAAGCCCATATCATATTTCCATGCCATTGCATTGCGTATGTCATTGCCTCGGTTTGTGTGCCCGCGTGCACGCATTTTGAGGCACTTCATTTTCATCCATCGGCCTCTTATGTGAGTGTGGCTGAGGTCCACTCGTGTTAGTGTAAGTCCAATTTGCATTGCGTATTGCCATGTCATGCCTTAGGATCATTGCCTCGGTTTGCGTGCCCGCGTGCACGCATTTCGAGACATCTCATTTTCATAGCATTGTGTATGTTAGGATTGTATATTAGCTGTATTTCATGCATATTGCATCGTGTTCAGAATAGGAGTTAGCCCGGGCACGGGAAACGAGGCACGTTTCGCACCCCGAGTGACGGAACGGGTCTCAATTCCCAAGTCACCGACACTCCAGATTACCCATGATGGAGTTAGGTTTTGTTGTAGCATTCATATGCATTCATCCTATATTGAGTTGTGCAATCCGACTCCTCGGCCATCATGCATCGAGATGCGTGATTGGTGGCACGAGGATCGAGGCATGCATATATTTGTGAAATACATTGCTATGCCCCTTTCCTGCTCTCTGTCGCAGCAAAATGAAGAATCAGCAACTTTTCGGAGCTTGGCACGCATTTCAAGAGTAGGTGCAAACAGAGGCTAATTGGGGCATCCTAGTGGATTTCAGCGCCAAAGCAGCCCGGCATGCATCATTCATCAGAATCAAGGCAGCCCCTGGCTTGCATGCCAGTTTTACATTTTTCTTATTTAATTTGTTAATTAATTAGGAATTTGTATATTATTTGGGACTGTAATATTTTGGACTGTATTATTCTTTCATTCGGGACTGTATATTTATTTGGACCCTCTGCACGAGGGCATAACTGTAATAAGTGTGGGTGTGTGTGATGTATGTCTTCCAACCCCACGTCTTTCTTCCCTTTTATTTATCTGCTTATGATGGTTAGATATAGGACATATTTCAATTAGCATACAGTATGACAGCATGTTTGCATCATTCATCTGTTTTGCACGCACCGGGCTCGGCGCATCATACAAACTGCATTTGTATTTCAATTCCAAATTGAATACGTGTTAGTTGTAGCATTCCATATGCCATGTTTAGAATAGCCGAGCCTGCTATAGTTGCATTTTGCATGTGTTGCATTAGGCATTTCAGCATATCTAGGATCATGCATGGATTTCTAATGTAGCTTCTGTTTTGGCTTGGAGTACTCGGTGAGTTTTATGCTTTAGCATCCTTGCATACGTGTGAGTGTTGCCATGAATAGCATGCTTGCCATGAGGCTATTTGCTTATGTGATATAACTGCCTGAATGCCTGTGGGTGAAGGTTGGGTTACTTGGATTGGGACAATTCATCAAATGTTTGTTTTAAGCCCACTAGATAGTGGCAACACCATGTTTTCTAAGCCCACCCGAGGGTGGCAAAATCTGCATCTTAAGCCTACCTGCGGGTAGCAAACCATCTTTCAAAAACAAACATGAAATGTTTTGTTCCAATTCAGGCGACTCAGTCTATACTTGTATGCTGTGCGCATCACATAGTAACCTAGGCTAATAACCGGAATAAGAACATATAATGTTTTCAAAATAAGATATCATGGTTAGTAGAGGCCGGTCTTTGACCGGGCGAGCGGGGGTGCTCATGAAGTGACCTTCCCCAATCGTACCCAAGTTCCCGAGCCGAGGCAACTTTGGTGATGACGGACACGTGGCCTTTGGCACCGAGTCAGGGTTTCCTAAATTTCCCATTAAAAAAATATTTAGGTGGCGACTCTGTATCTGGCAAAGCAGTCCATGTTTGGCGCTTCTTTCAAAAAAATCTGTTTTCAAAACGATTTGCTGAATTTGGACTCTTTGGTTCAAGATTAAGAACCGTGACATTTGAGTCCTTGAACTGTAGTGACCCAACATCGAACCAGAAGGGGGGGGACTCGCACTCCTCGCCCCCGGGATGCGTTCGGGGACGTCTACACCCCTCTTCGAATTGTGTGAAAAGTTAAGTGAATGTAATTTTGTTCCTACTGATTGTTTAATGGATAAGGGAATGACTTACATATTAGCCATGTCTGGAAGTTGAATATTGACCTCTGTAATTTGTTTTGTTTATGTATAATCTGTAATATGTAATCGGGATTCTCATAAGGAATGGTTGAATGACATGAAGAATCCCACCTCTGTTACGTGTCTGCCCATATGACACCCGCAAAAAGATAGGCAATTATTGACTACTTCGAGATCAAATGAGATGATTAGTAAACTAATAAGTTACTGCAAGAATTAGAATCCTGTTTTGGTATGTTAATGACTTAAGATTGAAAATCATTTCTGTGATATGCAAATGCTCGATATTGCCAATTGTTAAATTAATCCCTATTCTGTATTTAAAGGGTATAATGTGAACCGTTCTGCATGACATAGTGAATGTTGATAGAAACAAATGATTATGGGGGTATTCCATATTGATGATGGGTTAACGAGTATCTACCTCCTCTTACATGTTCGTACGGGTTGGTATAATATGCACGACATAATTTCGAATTGATGTACTATCATGTTGAACTGATCTGACTAAGAATTCTAACCCTGATTTTGTCGCTAAACTGCTGAATTCCTAGACATTATGGAATCCGAATGAATGTGATTACGGTATATTTCATGAAATTTATGACCCTACGAATGGACTTAGTGGAACCTACATACATGGAGTAACCAGATACCCTATTTATGTTCCTTGACTAGGCCGGACGACTGGTCTATAATTTCTGTATGACTGTTTATTGACTCCCCTACAACTATCAATTGTGAATACGAAACCATGTGGTTAATCTTATATCCTACAGTAGGAAGAGGAAGAATTGTCTGAACAGTGGAACACTGAAATGATTACAAGGGACCAAATTAAATTGTACTGTGGTGAGAAGAAATGCGTAGTGGGGGAGGATGTTACATCTTATTGTTATGACTGATTAATTAAACGATTTGAATTTGATTTCTGGCCTTATCTTTGCTCTCCTTGTTCGGAAAAAAAAAAAAATGGTTGTTCCATCTGTTTCTGTTACTCAGGTCCGAACTAGTAATGGTGTAATTAAGTATGCATTATGGCACATCTGCATGAATTCGCAAAAGTATATGATACTAGTTTTGATATTATCATAACTGTTTGATTTGAAGCATGATTTTTCTTGTGTTACTGTGCTTAGAGGTAGTGCTATGAGGAATTAACGATGTGTATTGTGACCCTTCTTTCTGTCGTATTAACCATGTTTATATACAAATCTGAACCAATAAAATGGTATGCTTTGGAAATGTTTTTGAAAATGCTTAAGAAAACGGTATCTTCTACATTTCAATATTTGAGAATTATATGTTTCTGTATTTAAGAATTGACACGATGAAACTTATCGACAAAGAAATATTGTAATTATAGACCTTGCCTACTGAGGATTTTCTGCCTTAAATACTCTGCAATAGACTCTGCTTGAGTCGACATTGAAACGACTAGTTGGATAAAGTTATGAAATGTTTGTTATGTTAAGAACTTTTGTATAACCATAATAAATATCGGCTTAACCTGTAAAGTGGTTGAACTGAAAAAAAAAAATTAAAAAAAAAAAAAAAATTACGTGAGCATCTATAACAGCATTGGACAATAATTTGAGACTGGGATTTCTAATCCGTTACATGGTAAAACAAGTTTGGAGGATCAAACTTATTTAAGGGAGGGAGAGTGTAATAACCCGACCCTCGTACATGTTTTTTGATATATTTTCAGTCCCTGTTTTGTGCTTTCGAATGCTTATTGTGAAATCCTATGAGAAATTACGGTTAAGAAAGTGAACTTCATGTTTAAAGATGCCTATCTGTTTTATAAGAAATGTATCTGTTGCAACTATAAAGTTTGAATCAGAAATTGGAAGTCTTAGGGGCTTGCTTATCTGAAATTGATTTTATATAAGTGATCAGCATAATTTTTAGGTAATATTAAGCGTTTCTGTGGAATTTCAATTTCAGATGTTTAAACGATTGATTTTCGTCTTTATTCACCTTTTATATATGTATGTCTATAAGAGCCTCTATGAACTCAAGACTTGGGAACTTTCTTATAACATATTCCCTGGAGAAAAGTGAAGAGAGGAGAAAAACAAGGGAAAGTTGAGAGAAATTGAAGCTAAGGTAGGTTTAATTTCCCTAATCCAATCCTCTTCCTCAATTTGAAATAGGAAGCTCTTGATGTGTATGATCTAGTGTGGAATGAAAGTCCTAGATGTGTGTGTGTTGAAGACTTGGTATGATAATCCTATCATTTGTGTATTTTGGATCCAATTCAAGTTATCTAGTGAGAGCATACATCTTGTCTCTTTACTTCTCAAATTGGTATTCATGCTTATGCCATGCCTTTGTGTATCTATGTTATGTGTGTGTGAAGTTAAGAGCCTCAAGAATGGAATTATGTTGATGAGCTTCAACTTTTGTTCAAACCAATTGAGTTGTGTTCATGGGTTTAATTCAAGTTAGACTATGGTATGTTGTACCTTGAATTACATGTTTTTGAACCATGATTTAGTAATGAAAGGATCCATTTTAGAGCCTTGAGAACATTCCCCAAAAGATGATAATTTGTAGCAAATTTGGGACCAAAACAGGGCAATCGCCGCACGTGCGGGGGTCACTGCCGCACGTGCGACAAATGCTGAAATTTTGTGGTTTGGTTCTGCCTAAAAGGCACGCGCGGGACCTCAAGGCCGCACGTGCGGGGCCAACTGCCGCACGTGCGGAGCTCACAGCCGCACGTGCGGCTCATGCTGAAAAATATTGTTTGCTCCGTTTTGCATGTAGAATCCTCTAATATTGTCGGAATGTGTATTTGAGGCCTTTTGATATTGATACACTGCTTCGAAGTGAAATGAAACAGAAAGTAAAGTGATAAGGAAAATGAACTAATGAGCAAGTTTTGAATGTGTGCAGGACACACCCCGGGAGGAAGTAACACGTCATCTCAACACTGTGAGTAGTAGTACTGTCATAGTACGCTTTATTTACAACTAATGGTCACCATGAACACGCTGTTAATTGCAGGTTAACTATGTTAACGCACACGAACGATGATGAAATAAATGTGTATGCTTCTGATTAATATCCTCCGTAAGTGAACTATGTCGTGCTTAATGAATAAAAGGAACTTAGGTTCATTCTTGAATAACGGTTTCGATGTGAACATTGAAAGATTTTGGCGTACATCGGTACGACTCTGAACCTACCTTGCATTTTGGTTAAGGTCCATGATCATCATTAACTTATCAACTTGTAAGTTACCTATGATTCCGTATAAGAATTGCATACAAACTCTTAATACTGTGAAGTTGGTTGTTCTGACCTATTAATGTAATGGTATCTTTACCTTCGGATCATCGTTAGAATGAACGTTCTGCTAATTGCAAGACGAGTATGTCGATTTGCAATGAACCATGAGGAAATCTAAACGCATCATTGGGTCATACGTTGTTTACTGTTGATAGTTAATGTTAACATTCTGTCATCTATGAGTTAGCAGTATTGGTTCATGACAAGAAAATGGAATGTAGGTGCACTATGGTATAATGGTATTCTTAGGAACTGAGAATGCCCTGTTTCTATTTATCCGTTCTGTTTCTACTATGTTATGACATGATATAAGTGATTCGGGAAACAGTGTGAAGTTATGGAAACATCAAAAGAATTTGTGAAGTTATGAATCTATGAAGCTGAGGCCCAACTTGTGGAACTATGAATCTATGTGAATGTGGGAATGTGTGAACCCATCAGGCCAAGGGCCACTCTGTGAATGTGTGAACCTATCTGGTATGGAACAAAGTGCTGTACGGAACTGAGTGCTGCAATGCGAGTCACTTCCAGAATCCGTACGAGCCACCTCTTGAGTCCATACATATGTGAACTAGGCTTAAAGCCGATGTGAAAGTCATGAGGCCTATGGCCGTTCTGTGAAAGTTGTGAGGCTCATAGCCGTTCTGTAACATCTGTGAGGCCTATGGCCAATTTGTGATATCCGGGCCTATGGCCATTCTGTATGATCTGTTAGTATGAAACAAAGTGCTGCACGGAACTAAGTGCTGCCATGCGAGTCACCTCTAGAATTCGTGCGAGCCACCTCTTGAGTTCATATATACAAGATAAGGGCGTTATGCCATTCTGATAAGGGCGTTATGTCGTTCTGATAAGGGTTTTATGCCATTCTGATAAGGGCTTTATGCCGTTCTGATAAGGGCTTTATGCCACTCTGTTCAAGGGCTTGAAGCCATTTTGCTTAAAGTTTAGGCCGAAGGCCACACTGGAAATAATTACAGGATAAGTTAACTATATGTTCTCTGCACTCATACATGCCTATTGCCATTCACGTTAAATGTTAAATTGTTTATGCATTACTATTCACTGAGCTTGGCTCACTTTATGTTATGTCTGTTTCTGTAGGCACTCCACCTGGAGGTCAGTCTTAACCCATGGCATCCATTTCTCTTTTGTCAACCTCAGAGTGTCCAGGCACTAAAATGAAGGCAGCTCATTTTATGGAGTTTTTGTTAAGCTTTTAGCTTTGTACCCTGATGGTCTGTTTAAGGTTAAAGTGTATAAATTCTTTTACCCTTCAATGTTTCTGTTATACACCCAATCTTGAGGGCTGGGTCTGTATATGTATGTGTACATAGCTAAATTCTTCGATGCATGTCTCTATATGTCTATTGGCCTTTTGTTCTGTTTGTGATCCTGGCATAGTAGTGATAGCTCAATGGATGTTTTGTACGTTATTATATAAGATTAAATGCTTCCGTTCAGGCCCCATATCTTATGTACATTGAGTTAAGTGTCCGTTTTTGAAGTGGTCATACCCGAACTTTTAGGGGCGGGTTCAAGGTGTGACAAGTGGTATCAGAACACGAGTTGCTATCTCACACAATTCATAATAATCACAATTCTCGATCCTCATAATTTAATTAACTTAATTAACTCCAATTCGGACCTAATTAATCAAATCTCAATTTTGCTAAACTAAATCGAATATTTAATTAAACTCCTACATGGTCCGATACTTGAAATTAAACTGAATCCACTCATCAATTTTCCCTTCTTGAGCCATTTAAGCTTTTAATTTCTAATTCCAAAATAAATCCTCAATAGAATCATATATGACTCAATCTCCATAATTTTTATAAATCCCAGATTAAATTAGAATAATTACCAATTAAAAATTCAAATCTCCTTAATTAATTAAGTGCTAATCATTGTACGTAGTGAGGTCGTCACAGAGGTAGAGAGAGAGAGAGAGAGAGAGAGAGAGAGAGAATATATATATATATACGTTGGATCAATCTTTTGTGTAAAAAAAAAAAAATTGAAACCAAATCAAACAAATAAAATAAATAACCTACTAAATTTATTTTACCGAACCAAATGAATAACAAGATAAAGTCGAGTGTATGACACTCTATCCTTAAGACAAATTCGCTCCGCTTCGGTGCTTACGGACTAATGGCCTCTATCTCTCAGGATACAATAATCTTTACAAATTGTAGTAACACTCCAAACAATTTGTTTAGCGAACAAAACCTGTGTTCTAAACTCTGAATTTTTCCCTAAAATAATATGAAGAATAATTGATGCAAGAGAGCAAAATCTAGACAGCAAAAAAGAATTTTTTCTGGTCCCAAAATCTGCTGGAAATGGCTGTATTTATAGGCAAACAGTGGCTGTTCAGATCTGTCTGAATTGATATGAAAGGAATGAACAGGTGCAGTTTCAAAATTCAAACAGATAACTGTTTCAACTGTAACAGATCTGCTGGCAGTTTTAACAGATAACTGCGCAGCAGTTAAATCTGTTATGAGCAGTTTGAATCTGTCCAGGTGCAACACATTTAAGACCTGTTTTGGATTGTTTTAATCTGTTGTGGAATTGATCTGAAAGAGGCACAATTTTTTGGACACAAATTTGAATTCAAATTTAATTTGAAATAAAAATAATTTCCTGCAAGAAATTTTTTGAAAAATTAATATCAGAACCGACTTGACCCATAACCCACATCCGCGCCTGGCACGGCTCAGCTCGGTGGGACAGACGAACGGCGGCTGCACGCTCACGCGTGTGTGGTGGTTTGAGCCAAGGTTCCTTTGTCCATAACTCATCTTTTCTACAAACTTGGGGTGCCCTTTAGAGCCCAACCCAAGTGTTGTCACCTTGAACTTATATACACATATAAGTTCTCTTCAAGTTTCAATGTAGGATAAGTCTTACAAGGAAACTCACATTTAATTCTTTAAATGTCCATTCTACAAACCTAAAAACGACGTCAAGTTCTCATTCACTCATAAATGGTTTTGACGAACCATCTTTAATGTGTGACTTGCCATGCGACAAGGAATACGTCACCTCTTTAGACCCACCCCAAAAGACGAGTGGACCCCACTCAATTTTGGGCTCAAAGTTGGTCGAAAATAAGCCTATAAAAACCAATTTTCTAACAATCCCCCACATGAATGGAATTTGATGGAGAGAAAATGCAACAACATAATCTAATTATAGAGAGTATAGAAATAGGAAATATTCTGCAAAGGATAGGTAGCTTTTGGCTTTGAACCTTCCCTTGTAAGACACTATCGGATTTACTAGCTAATCAGTGAACATGATGTCTTGAACTGTTCAGCCATTTATGTAAATCAAGACAATAGAACTCACACAGTATATTATCAGATACAGTTTAGTTCTCACTATTGTGTTCATTTTGGCCCTAAACAACCTGGTCTTTCATGAGTGCTCTAGAGAATTGTAGCCCTTCACAAATCTCATAGAACCAGCCCAATTCATACTCACATAGATGATTCTTATGAAGAGTATCCTGCTATCCTCCACTAGGTTTACCTAGATATAAGAATCATTAAAAGTATTACTTAACCTAAAACTGCAGACATCACTATTTTATCATAGAAATGTGTCACGACCCCATTCCGCCCCTAGTAGAATGGTGCCATGATGGCCAGTAATTCGAGATTACCAAAGGCCAACTTACAAAGATTCACACACAAACAGAGTATACATATGGGGCTTACATGTGCGGAAACAATAATTTAATTCTAATTAGTCCATAAGAGCTGTGCATAGATCAAATGAAATGACATACATCTTATCGAGGTCTTACAACTTGAATACAAATGAATAAGTACATAACACATCTTGATCAAAAGGCTTCTCAAGCCGACATATGCAAAGTACAATGAATCACAAGCCAAGAAGCATAGTCTTCAAGATGCTATCAAAAGTATGAATCCAAAACACCATGCCAAACGCATCTAGGCGTCACTGTCGTCCTGCTTATCACCTACGTTTATATATAGAGAGGGTGAGCTTGGATACTCAGTGAATGATATAATTAATAAAGGGGTTTGCATGAATGATATCCGAGATCTTTATCAAATCAAAACATATCATATCTTGTACGAAATCTAAGGACAAATCAAGTTCATCTAACAAGTCTTTCAAGTCTCAAGGGATGCTCACTAGCATCAATAATACAAGGGATGACATAATCAAAGGTGCTACAAAAGTTTAGAGTCCCCTATCACGTACGGACTTGTGCTACAAATGCTTATAGTCCCCTAGCACGTACGGACTTGTGCTACAAATGCTTATAGTCCCTTAGCACGTACGGACTTGCGCTACAAATGCTTATAGTCCCTTAGCATGTACGGACTTGTGCTACAAATGCTTATAGTCCCTTAGCACGTACGGACTTGTCAAGAATATTATCAAAACCAAAGCTAATACTTGATACACAAAATAGGGATAGTCATTCATGCTTAGCAAATACTTTTCCAAAACAAGCAAGGCAAAGCTTTATCAAAACTTTATAACATAACTTTATTAAAATACCACTCACTTAGTTCTTCAGACGTCGGGGTCAAAGCAAGAGTCCAAGTCCTACAAACACATGGCAAAGTCTATTGAATGCACTCTCAAACAAGCTTTACATGAATGCAAATGATCTCGGCATTCCTTCAAAACAAAGTCGGACCCAAACAAAACACTGTTTCTCATCTCGGGAAAACATAATGGGCACCAACCAGGTCTTGGCCGAGGTCCCACACCTCCTTGCCGAGGTGTGGTCCCGATGGCCACATTCAAGGAAATGAAGTCGGGAAAATCTGAGTTTCCCTCTGCTGAAGAACATGGACATGAAGAACATGAAAACATGAATGCTCAATCACAACTTGTTATTACGAAATCTGAGATTTCATGAGATGAGTTCGAAAACATGGACCTGGGTACCCATACTTGAAGATCTTATGAAGACAAACACAAAAACATGAATTTTGATGCAAGCTTTCGGATCAAACAAGGCTTTCATTCAAGAACACATGAATATCACTTTCTCTTCCTAAAACCAAACTTTAAATCAATGCATGGCTTACAAATCGTGCTCGATCATGCAATGCAGCTAGATGAACAATAAGAACAACAAGAGTAGATCAAGATTCTAACCTCAAGACACAAATCTAACGGCTCAAGGTGTGAAGATCAAGCTTGGAAATCTATTCCCTCTCTAAAAACTCCTCCTTCTTCTTCCTAGAGCCTCTCTCTCTAAAAGACAAGGATATGATACAAAATGATGTGTTTCTCAACAGCTCACTGACTTAACCCTCTGCTGGGACACGTGGCATCGGCTGGTTGGCTCCTCTCAAAAAGGTGACTGAGCGAAAAGACAAGACTATGACAAAGTGTTTTCAACAAGCAAGATGGCATAGGCACTCCGGCAGGTTATGATCTAGGCTAAGAACAGAGTTTCGGCAAATAAGGTCTCAATGATCTCGGCTAGGAAGGACAACACTTGACCTAGCTATGCCACACCTTGGCCTAGATGTGCCATACCTCGGTCTAGGTCATACCAATCCAGGAACATGATCACTAGGCGCAAGGGTAACATCTCGGCCTAGATAATACACATCTTGGTCTTGGTGACGAACACCTCAGCCTAGATAGTGATATCTCGGCCAATATGCCAAGGTGGGAGTGGAGGTTAACCAAAAGATTCCAAGATAGTCCTAGGTATAAGAGATTCAAAGGTGCAACCCAGGCTTAGGATGACCTCGGCTAAACCCACACCAAGCAAGGAACAAAGCATGCAAGCAACACTTTAACAAAACAAATCAAGATCTGCAAAGATGCAAGCTTAATCAACAAGGATCATGCAAATGCACGTAAGCATGACTAGGGTAAAATGAGGGTTGCTACAAAATGGGTAGGAGTTTAACTCTCTAGTGATCCTTATGAGTCATACACAACTCGGTTGTCCCGTTGAACCTAGATCTTGGGATCTCCAGTCAACTAGGTTGGGTTGTCGTTGTGGTAACTCTTATTTAATAGGCTTAAGTCCCATTCCCCTCGATGAATTCTCAACTAACTCTCTTACTAACCCTTTGGTTAGTGGATTTGCTATGTTGTCTTTAGACTTCACATATTCAATGAAAATAATTTCATTAGAAAGTAGTTGTCTCACGATGTTATGTCAATGATGAATGTGTCGTGACTTACCGTTATACATACGACTCTGTGCTCTACCAATTGCTGATTGACTATCACAATGTATGCATAGAGCAGGCACCGGTTTTGGCCACATTGGAATATCTTCAAGGAAGTGGCGAAGCCATTCTGCTTTTTTTCCAACTTTATCTAAAGCTATGAATTCTGATTCCATAGTAGACCTAGCTATGCAAGTCTGTTTGGAAGATTTCCAAGATACAGCTGCACCACTAAGAGTAAAGACATACCCACTGGTGGACTTTGAGTTTCTAGTATCCGATATCCAATTTGCATCACAGTATCCTTCAAGTACTACTAGATATCTAGTATAATTAAGCTCAATGTTACGAGTAAATCTGAGGTATCTTAAAAGCCTTATAATTGCTTTCCAGTATTCTACTCCTAGATTACTCGTATATCTACTTAATTTACTTACTGCATAAGCTATATTTGGGCGAGTGTAGTTCATCAAGTACATTAAGCTTCCAATAATTTGGGCATACTCTACTTGAGAAATACTATCCTGTACATTCTTAGAAAGAAACAAATTAACATCCACAAGTATTCTAGCAAGATGATCATCATCTTTACTGAATTTGTCAAGTATTTTCTCAATATAATGAGATTGTGACAAAGGATATCCTTCTGATGTTTTGGTAATTTTCATACCAAGAATTACATCAGCAATGCCCATGTCTTTCATGTCAAAATGTTTATTCAACATTTTCTTGATAGTTTTAATCATGTCATTATTACTACCTATGATGAGCATGTCATTTACATAAAGACACACTATAGCATAACCTTTGTCTGTGTTTTAAATACAAACACATTTGTCACACTCATTAATTTTAAATCCATTCGACATCATTGCCTTGTCAAATTTCTCATTCCATTGCTTTGGCGCTTGTTTTAAACTATAAAATGATTTAACCAATTTACATACTTTCTTTTTTTTCCTAGAACAGAAAATCCTTCTAGTTGTTCCATGTAAATTTCTTCATCTAACTCACCATTTAAGAAAGCGGTTTTCACATCTATTTGATGAATTTCTAGATTGTATAAAGATGCAATAGCAATTAGCATTCTAATGGATGTTATTCTAGTAACCGGTGAGTATGTGTCAAAGTAATCAAGACCTTCTTTTTGTCTAAAACCTTTGACCATAAGTCATGCCTTGTATTTGTCAATTGATCCATCCTTTTTTTTTTTTTTTTTGAAAATCCACTTGTACCCAAGAGGTTTATAACCTGGTGGTAAGTCAACTAATTCCCAAGTGTGATTTTGCAAGATGGATTCAATTTCACTGTTTACAGCTTCTTTTCATAAAAAAGCCTCAAGACTGGACATAGCTTCTTTAAAAGTAAAAGGCTCATTGTCTAACAAAAAAGTTAGAAAATCTGTACTAAAAGATTTTGAGATTCTAACACGTTTACTATGCCTAAGTTCTTCTTCCTCATTTTGATCTATCTCTTGCTCTTGTTCATGATCATATTCTTGAACGTGACTAGTAATAGCATCATGAGATCTTTTGTTAATACCAGTCTCTTGTCCAATCTTGTTTGGAAACACATGTTCAAAGAAAGACGTATTCCGAGATTCAATAATAGTATTTACATGCATTTCGGAATGTTCTGACTTATGAATCAAAAATCGATATGTACTACTATTCATGGCATAACCAATGAAAATGCAATCAATAGTTTTAGGACCTATCTTAGTCTTTTTAGGACTAGGAATAACTACTTTAGCCAAACACCTCCACATTTTTAAGTATTTGTAGGATGGTACTCTCCCATGCCACAATTCATAAGGTTTTTGATTCACTTTCTTTCGGGGTACTTTATTAAGTATATAATTAGCAGAAAGTATTGCTTCCCCTCCCTCCACAAGTTCTGAGGTAATCTAGAACTTATTAACATGGCATTCATCATTTCTTTTAAAGTCTTATTTTTCCTTTCAGCAATTCCATTTTGCTAAGGTGAGTAAGGAGCGGTGGATTGATGAATTATTCAATGTTCTTTATAAAACTCACCAAAAGGTGATTCATATTCACCACCTCTATCACTTCTAAGTTTCTTAATTTTCTTACCAAGTTAATTTTCAACTTCATTCTTATATTGAATGAAAGTTTCCAAAGCTTTATCCTTGGTTCGAATTAAATAAACATAACTATATCTAGTATAGTCATCTATGAAAGTGATAAAATATTTTTTCCCACGTCTAGTTTGAATTGATTTAAAATCATAAATGTCACTATGAATTAATTCAAGTGGTTCCGTACTTCTTTCAATTGAATGAAAATGAGTTTTGGATAATTTTGCCTCAACACAAATTTCACATTTATGATTTGAGTCAATGTCAAATTTAGGTAAACATTCCATATTAATTAATCTATGCAAAGATCCATAATTAACATGTCCAAGTCTACCATGTCATAAATTTGAAGACTTAAGCAAGTAAGAAGAAGATGTATTTTTATTAATAACAGAGGGTACAACAGTCATTACATTCATTTTGAAAAGGCCATCAGACATGTAATATTTTCCTGCATACATCCCGTTTTTGGTAAGTACAAACTTGTTACTTTCAAAAACTAGCCTAAACCCATTTTTACTCAACAAAGATCCAGAAAACAAGATTCTTGCAAATGTCTGATACATGCAACACATTGTTGAGAGTGAGTTCTTTTCCAGATGTCATCTTCAGAATAATCTTTACTTGTCCTTCAACTTTAGAAGTCGAGGAGTTGCCTATAAAAAGTTGTTCACCACTGTTCACTGTAGAATAAGATGCGAACATCTTTTTGTCGGCACAGATATGGCGAGTAGCAGTTGTGTCCACCCATCATTCTTTAGGATTTCCGACAAGGTTTGACTCGGAAATAATTGCAAAAAGATTTATGTCATCTACACCATTGGAAATATTGTCCACTTCGGTCATATGGGCTTAAGCAGGCTTCTTGCTTGTTCTTCTCTTGTTTTTGCCTTTGCTGCGACAATCTTTGGCCCAATGTCCTTCTTTATCACAGAAATAACACTTGCCATTAAACTTGTACTTTTTAGTTTCCCCTCCTTTAGAGCCTTGTGAGGAACTTTCTCCAGAAACCTTCCGTTTCTTGGCTTTTGGAGCATGTTCCACCACATTTGCCTTTGACTCCATTGGATGCTTACTAGCCCGCTTCTTTGAATTGCAGTTGTCCTCTTCAATCCTCAAATACATAATCAATTCTTCTAAAGACATTTCTTTGCGCTTATGTTTGAGGTAGTTCTTGAATTCCTTCTAGTCTTATGGTAATTTCTCAATTAAGGCTGCAACTTGGAAGGATTCACTGAGAGACATACCTTCTGCGTGAATGTCATGCAGAATGAGTTGGAGATCTTGAACTTGGCTGATCACAGTCATAGAATTAACCATCACAAAGTCCAGGAATTTGCCAACTACAAATTTCTTTGAGCCAGAATCTTCTGTTTTGTACTTTTTCTCCAAAGATTCCCAAAGTTCCTTTGCTGTCTTGATAGGACTGTGGACGTATAATGTGTTGTCAAGTCCGTTCAAGATGTAGTTCCGACAAAGGAAATCAACATGTTTCCAAGCATTGACTGCGGCAACCACTTGCCGGTCAATTTCGTCCTCATTCAGAGTAGGAGCATTCTCACGGAGAAAACGAGCTACGTTCAGAGTTGGAAGATAGAACAGCATTTTCTATTGCCATCTTTTAAAATCAGTTTCTGAGAACTTCTCTGGCTTCTCGCCGTGATTGACTAGCATAGTCATAACATGAGTAGGGGTTGGCGCAATTACCGCCACCATACTCGCACTTGTTTGAGTATTAGTTTGACCAGTTTCAGTAGCCATGAATTCTAAATTATAAAACAAAATTATAATTAGAATTTTATACTACACAGAAAATTTAAACCAAAACCATAGAATTAAATTCTGTAAAAAAAAAAAAAAAATAAGAATTGTAACTTCTATTTTCAATTAATTTGGAAATAAAATAAAATTTTATTTAACCAAATTAATTCCACACAGAAAATTAAATTTCTGTAACACTTCAATAATTAAAATACTGAAACAGAATTTTAGTTAATGAACACTCATAAATAATTTCGGAAAACCAAAATTAATTTCTGAAAAAATTTCAAAAATAAATATTCTGAGTTATTAATGGTATCAGTAGATTACTACTAGTTGTCAAAGAAAATAGACAGTATATTACTACTATCTGTCAAATAGTATATTACTACTATTTGTTTTCCAACCCGAATATTATTTTGTAAAATTACAGAAAATAATTTCTGTAAGAAGAAGAAAGAGAAAAGGAAACAAACGAAAAATTCTGTAAATAGAATAATTTGAATCTGTCTTAAGATTGTTATATCAATCTTCTATGTAAAAAAAAAAAAAAAAAAAAAAAATGAAACCAAATCAAACAAATAAAATAAATAACTTACTGAATTTATTTTACTGAACCAAATGAATAAAAAGATAAAATCGAGTGTGTGACACTCTGTTCTTAAAACAAATTCGCCCCGCTTTAGTGCTTACGGACTAATAGCATTTATCTCCCAGGATACAATGATCTTCACAAATTGTAGTAGCATTCCAAACAATTTGTTTGGTGAACAAAACCTGTGTTCTAAACTCTCAGAATTTTTTCCTAAAATAATATGAAGAATGATTGATGCAAGAGAGCAAAATCTGGACAGTAAAAATGAATTTTTTCTGGTCCCAAAACCTGCTGGAAATGGTTGTATTTATAGACAAACATTGGCTATTCAAATCTGTTCGAACAGATATGAAAGGAATGAATAGGTGCAGTTTCAAAATTCAAACAGATAACTGCTTCAACTGCAATAGATCTGCTGGCAGTTTTAACAGATAACTACACAGTAGTTAAATCTGTTCTAAGTAGTTTGAATCTGTCCGGGTGCAACAGATTTAAGACTTGTTTGGACTGTTTTAATTTGTTATGGAATTGATCTGAAAGAGGTACAATTTTTTGGACACAAAATTTGAATTCAAATTTAATTTGAAATACAAATAATTTCCTGGAAGAATTTTTTGGGAAAAATTCAAATAATTTTTTCCCAAAAAATTAATGTTAGAACCGATCCGACCCACACCCGCGCCTGGCACGACCGGCCGAACGGCGGTGGCGCCCGTGCGCGTGATGGTTTGAGCTAAGGTTCCTTTGTCCATAACTCCTCCCTTCAACAAACTTGGGGTGCCCCTTAAGGCTCAACTTAAGTGTTGTTATCTTAAACTTATATACATATATAAGTTCTCTTCAAGTTCCAATATGGGATAAGCCTTACAAGGAAACCCACATTTAATTCTTTAAATGTCCATTCCACGAACCCGAAAACGACGTCAAGTTCCCATTCACTCATAAATGGTTTTGACAAACCGTCTTCACCGCATGACTTGCCATGCGGCAAGGAACACGTCACCTCTTCAGACCCACCCTAAAAGACGAGTGGACCCCAACAATGTTGAGGCCAAGATGAAGGTTTTACTAGATCAGGCCAAGGCTGCCAGGTGACCACAAGACCAGGCTGAGGAAAAGGCTAAGGTAGCTAAGGCTATTGCCAAGGTTCTCAGGGCTGAGGCTAAAGAGGCCGAAGCCAAAATCTCCAAAGCCGAGGTTGAGCTCCAAGAGGCCTTGGCAACCAAGGCAGCCGAAATCAAGGCGGCCGATGAAAAAGTCTACGCCGAAGGCCAAGCCGACATGCGTGACGACTAAAAAGCCCAGGTCAACCAAGCCTGTAACTGGGGATTTTATCTCGATTGGGCTGCAACCCTTAACAAACTCTCTCTGCCAATGGATTTCTGTAACAACCCCATCACGTATAATGGTTAATACTTGATTAATTAAGAGGATTTGAGATTTAATTGCCGAGTATTATAATTTATTTGGGATTTATGAGAATTGTGGAACCTGACACGTGTATGATTTTATTGAAGGTTTATTTTGGAATTAGAAATTAAGGGTCCAAGTGGCTTAAGGAAGTGAAGTTAAAAAGTTGAATCAATTTAATCTTAATTACGGACCCATTTGGGAGTTTAATTAAATATTCGATTCAGTTTAGTGAAATTGAGATTCGATTAATTAGGTCCTAATTGGAGTTGATTAAATTATGAGGATTGAGAATTGTGATTATTGTGAATTAAATTTAATTATGATGTGCCATATTTGAATATATAATTTAATTGACGGAAACTTGGAGTCTGATCAGAAATTGAAGACCTAAATGATTTAAGAAACCAAAATTGAGGTTGGAAATAAGATCGATTTATTATTTGGCGCCTTTTGGGAGTCTGATTAAAAATCTGAGTTGTACCGATAAATTTAAATATAATTAATTAGGCTCTAATGGAAATCAACTAGATTAATTAAATTATGTGGGATTTACGATTAGTCATAATTAATTCAGCGATGTGCTAATTGAAATTTATTAAGATTAAATGATGCTTAATTAAATTAATCCTAAATATGAATTAAATTGTGGAGGAATCTAGAACTAAGGGTGCTAATTGTGGGTGTGTGTGTGCGCACTAAGAAATCTGATTGTGATGTGTGTGTACGTGTAAGGTGTAGGCAGCAACTAATAGTTGTATAATATATTAATATATGTGAATTTAAGAAAGTGTGTAGTTTGCATTCGGCTGAAAACAACATTTGAAGGAGAAAGAAAAGGGGTAGAGGAACAGCCGAGAGAGAGAGAGTGGGTTTGTGTGTGTGTGTGTAGGCTGCTGGGAACAAAAGTAAGTCAAGGAAAAAGCTATGGATTAGAGAGGGAAGTGAAGAAAAGAAAAGGGGAAGTAGAGGAGAATCAAGTAAATGCTGAAATTAAATATTAAGGTATGGATTTATGCTTAATTTTTATAGAATCCTTATGTTATACTTGAAATTAAGGATGAAATGGGAATCAATAGCAAGAAAATGAAGGAAAATTAGCTTAAGAATAAGATTAGGGAAATTAATATGAAAAGGGTTCATGCATGTGTAATATTATGACTATATGTATTTGGAAATTAATTAGTTAGAGTTTGATTTATTTTGTTCTTTACAAATTGAAACCCATACTTGCATGCATGTTGAAATTTCAAGACTTCAAATTTAATTCATGTGTAAAAATTGATAAGTTTAAATTTGGATGTGTTATGAGGGAAATTAATTTAATATAAATTTGGCTAAATCAAGAATTAAATTATGATTTGATTTTGAACATAGAAAATTAGTTGGTTCTTAATTTCATACATGCAAATGCTTTCCTAAGAGTCATATAACTTCAATTTCATGTAAATTAAAAGGAATTAGTGAAAGAGTGATAAAATTGAATTAGATTCAAATTTATGGGAATTGATTATTTGGGTTTGATGTTGTGATTTTGCATGAAATTATGCCTAAATGTTACATGCATGGGAAAAATCTACAAGATTAATACTTTAATTAGACATGCATTATAAAATTTTAAGGTTTTGGGATTTTAGTTCATGTCTAAAAGGTTTATGGATTTGAATTAGGTTCAATTTTGAGAATCATTCTTAATTTGAGAGTTGATTTTGGAATTAAAGGGAGTTTTGATTTTATTATGAAAACTAGGAATATGTTTAATCCATGCATATGATTTAATTTAGAAGGTTTGTTCCATTTAAGTATATTTTAGAAATTGAGTTAAGTTGAATTTCTAAGAAATTGATTTGTGTAATTTATAATTAAGTTGATTTTGTTATTAATAATAAAATTGGGCCTATTTGTATTGCATACATCATGGATTTTGAAGGATTTGGATTAATTCAATCTCATATTTTGAAGAGAGAAATGAAATGTTTTATAAACATCAAGTTTATGGAAAATTAGAATTAATCCTCATGTTAGATAAAGTGTTGATTTTATAATTAGATTTTAATCCATACTTGTAATTTGAGATTAAACATATTTTGGGGCATCTATGATTATGAATTAAATTGAGGTTATAAATCAAGCTAAGTCCAAGATTATGGAAACTAGTTGAAAATTTATAAGAATATAAAACTAGTAATTTTGATGCCAATTTCATGCATGTGAATAATGCTCTAAGGAATTTATGACTTAATAATGAATAATAAGCTACTAGTCAACATAGATTAGTTAGTTAAAGAATGAATCATTGATCTAGTGATAATTGTTTAATAAGCCAAGTAAATGATCAATCTATTTGGAAAAGAAGGACTTAGTAATGAAAGAATATGTGAAATAAGAACCCGGTTTATTTAAATGAGAAAGAATAAACGAAGTAGAACTTCGGACTATAAAGACTAAAGACTAGAAGGGACAAGTTCAGTCAAGGGAGTAATATGGTATTTCAATGTGTATATGTTATATGTTTGTGTAGGTCACGCGCCATTGTCTGCCCGATTTATCTGATATATCCAGTCTGTCTGATTTGCCTCTGCAGCCCTCTGTGAGTAATAACTTTGTAAAGTTATATTCAATGTTATGTATTTTCAATATACTATGATACGAAATGATTGATTCTTGAAAAAGCTATGATATGTTGGAAATGAATGAATGAATGTCTAGTTTTCTGAAAAGTAGTTGTGGCACCCTTAGTCCCTATGGCCCTCGCCCGGGGGTAACAATACCGTGGCCTACGGCCCTCGCCCGGGGGTAACAATACCGTGGTCTACGGCCCTCGCCCGGGGGTAACAATACCGTGGCCTACGGCCCTCGCCCGGGGGTAACAATACCGTGGTTGCTTGCGCGCAACGTATGGACCTTTATGGTTGTTGGTACCAACTTTGTTGTGGTCTTCGGACCTACTTGTTGTGGTCTTTAGACCTACTTGTTTGGATAGCTAATGGGTGTACCACATATGATCTTATGCAAATCCCGAGTTGATTATGAATATGAGCATGTATCTGAATCTATTTCTGATTGGAAATCTGAATATGCATAAAACTCTATTTCTGATAAGATTGTGTTTCTGATATAAACTCTGATTTCTAACTCTGTGATGGACATCATTCATTAAACCCTTTACTCTGTTATTATTCACTGGGCTTTAGCTTACTGTATTATTTATGTATGTAGGTGATCAGGCGCGTGACCAGGCTAGAGGCTTCTGTCTAGAATCTATTTTGTCAGCCAACCTATGTGCCTCCCGTGGAGGTTCCGGATATGTTAAGTGTTATCGTTATGTAATGTAAAGTTTAAGTTATGTTTTCTTGTTTGGTTCTTTAAGTCATGTGTATATATATATGTAAATAAAAAGTTTAAAATTTTTCTGTCTCATATAAGTCTGCACAGCTTAATGGACGTTGTATATTCTTAATTGCTTTCGCTAGCCCCTTATATTTTGTTAATCTGTTCAGAGGCCGTAGGTAATCCTCGGATTACTGGCCGGTTACGGTGCCAAACCTATAGGGGCGGGTTTGGGTCGTGACAATTTCCCCCTGGGTGACATCAACTAGCTCCAAGTGTCTTTCCCTCAAACTCGCAAAGAGTCGGACGATGAGGCCGACGAGGAGGAAGATAATGAAGAGATAAAAGATGATACTGGGGCCAAGTCTGCCACTCTGAATGACCAAGTCTTGCGCTTGACTCATGATGATAAGGAGGACCTGGTTTCCAAAGGTGCCTTTTCCAAACAAACAACATCTGAGGCTGAGGTTCAAGTAGCTGAGAAGAGCTTAGACCAAACCCTACTTGAAATAGACGTCGAGATAGCGGCGGAAAAGAAGGCAACATTGCCAATGGAGGCCAATAGAATGCCAACAGCCGAGGTTGAGCAATCCGAGATTAATGCAAATGTTTCCAGTGCTTAGGATTTTTCCTTTGTTTTGTACTTTTTTCTTGCAGTTGTAACTTTTGTGTTGAACAATGTTTGCTTTATTGTGGCTGACGTGTCCTATGCTTTTTCATTTGAACAAGTTTTTTCTTTACCAGGCCGAAGTGTCTTTTTGTCTATGAATCAAGTTCTCTTTTTGACTAAGTGTTGAATGCTCTCTTCATGCGTGCTTTATTTGCCTTCACTACTTTGTATGCTTCCATACTTAGAGTAATATTGCAATTCTTACAAGTATACCTTAACTGTATAATCACTTCGGGTTAGAACACATCTAACATGTATCATCTCGGACACACTTTATCTCCAGTGTACCCTTAGTTGGTCACCTCGAACCAACTTTCCTCAGGGTTACGTTAGACTAACCTGTCTCGACAGATTGGCACTTCATAAAAATTCTTTAAGTACCTTGCAACAAGTGTTATCTCTTTTACTTGTGCTTGCTGTCCTTAATCAATACTTGTAGACACCCCATTTTTGACCGACCTTAAGACTCAGACGTCACCGATTGAGCGCTTGGTGATGTTGCATATTGTGCTCGCCCAGAAGTTTCAGAGTCGCGGCCGCGAGCCTGGCCTCTGGACTTCCGGGCTCTTTCTGTACCTTGCCTCGGTTTTCTCACCAGGCTCGGTTTTCTCTGTTTTTCTTCCTGAGGGGAGGGAGAGGTCCCGTAGACCATCTCTCAATGGCCGTAGGCTACATTTCGTGGCCGTAGGCCATTTTGCCCATTTCGGAGCCCGGTTCCCGGTTTTCGGAGCCGTCAGGCCGTGTGCCTCGGTTCGGGACCGTCTAACCATCTCCGATTCCTCCGGTTTTTGGCATACATATTATTTACACCCTTTTGAGGGACACTGGGGTCTTAGATACCCACTTCGTGGTCGAATGCCACTTTCGGTACTTAACAGCCTGTTTTCGGGGCCTCGAACTGCGTGTTTTGGCCCCCCAGCCTTCATTTTGCATCGGTTTGGGCTCATTTTTGGTGGAGGCTTTATTTTCATGGTTAGGAAGCTTGTAGGAGGGTGGGAGGCCAGCAATTGTTCTGACAACCAACTTTTTGTTTGGTCAAAAGTGGTTCAGCATGAATCTGGGAAGGAGAAAAGTTTGCGCGGCTTCACCGAAACGGGCGTAACTCTTTGCACAAGAAGAATTAAAATATGAGGCCACTATCATTGGAAAGCTTACTTCCGGGGCTTCATTTTGCACTCAAGAATCTCCTAAGTCCAAATCCGGGGGGAGGAGATATGGTTGGTTGAAGTCCGTTTGGACCGAATCTGCGCGGCTTTACGGAAACTGGCATAACTTTTTCTACAGGAGGAATTTTAATGCAAGATTTACGGCATTGAAAAGCTAACTTCTGGGGCTTCATCCTAGGGGGTCACCGGCCACTTTTCTCATGTTGACCTGGCCGACCGGCCACCTTTTCCAGCCGGCCGGCCACCTACCCAAAAAAGTGACTTTTTTGCCCCTTTAAGCTAGCCAACCATTTTTCTCTCCCTCAGTGTATTCCAGCTGTGCCAGCTGGTTGCCAATTGGACCATCCTCCATACACGTGTATGGAGGATTAGAGAGGTCCTTTAGATATTTTCATGCCTCTCCTCTATAAAGGAGAGGCTTGGCTTCTTGTATGGGGGTTAGATATTTTTTTAGACACATTTGAGAGAGAGATAGACCTTCCACCTCCAATTTCTCTCCATTTCCAAGCTCCAAAGTCATTTTCCTTGCACCATTTCTACATCAACCCCTAGCACAAGACCCCCACACTCCATTCCAACACTTGGAGGCTGATTTCCAGAGGTCAAAGGTGCTACAACTCAAGCCAAGAGGTAGAAAAGAAGTGGTCTTCAAGGGTAAGTGTGAATCTCCCTCTTTTGAGCTCATTTTTGCCTCATTTCTTAGCCCTATTTTCTTACTATTTTGGGCTCCGACCCTAACTGAAACTAGGCCTTTTTTGAGCCATTCTTCATGTTTGTTTAAGGGCTCAACCCTGTTTGAGCCCTCTATTTGGTACTTGCTTCGATATCATCTTGTATGCTATTATTTTGTATGAAATTTCTAGCCTATGTGTGATCTGTTTTCGAGCATAATGTAAACTGTGAGTGGGTCTATTTTGAGCTCCTCTTCAACATTGAAGAAGGGCTCAACCCTGTTTGGGCCTCCTATCTTACACTTACTTCATAATCTCTCCTATTTACCGTAAATTTGCATGATTTGTTTGGCCTATGTGTGATCTGTTTTGGAGCATTTCATGAACTGAGATTGTGCTTATTTTGAGCCCCTATTCAACATTGAAGAAGGGCTCAACACTGTTTTCATACTCCAGGTGTCACTTGCTTTGAATCCATGTTTTACCCCTGTTTTTGCATGCTTTGCTAGCCCATTTTGCTTCTGTTTTTGGACCATGATCAGAGCGTAAAGTGGTCATTTTTTGACCTTCTTAACATGTTTCATTAAGGGTCCTTGTTGGTTTGATGAATGTTTGGGGTACCTCATGTTATAGCCTTTGTTAGCTTCAATCTTGCATGGCATTTCTAGCATGTTTGCATACTGTTTTTGGGGTTTTCATCTACTGTAAATGTGCATATTTTTGGCCCCTCTTCAGTGTTGTAGAAGGGTATTTTTCCATTTGGGCTTTGAATCTACCACTTGTTTCATAGCCCCTCTCTTGGCCCCTATTTTTGCATACCATTGTTGCCCTATCTATGCTTGCTGTTTAGCCCTTTTTATGACTGAAAAACACTTTTCTTGGGGCTGCCTTGCTACTGTATTTTCATTCCATGTCCATATTGTGCATGCATTGCATAGCTATAGGCCATTTCGGGTGCCTAAATTCGCATTTCGGGACCATTCCTCGCATTTGGTGTCATTTCGCCATCTTTCGGGAATGTTTTTCCCGTAATTTCAGTGCTGAAATTCATTTTCATGTTTGCATATCCTATTCCATGCCATTTCATGCCTTAGGGCCATTGCCTCGGTTTGCGTGCCCGTGTGCACGCATTTCGAGGCACTTCATTTTCATCCATTGGCCTCTTGTGTGAGTGTGGCTGAGGCTCTCTCATGTTAGTGTAAGCCCATATTGCATTTGGAGTGTCATTCCATGCTTTAGGATCATTGCCTCAGTTTGCGTGCCCGCGTGCACGCATTTCGAGGCACTTCATTTTCATCTATCGGCCTCTTATGTGAGTGTGGCTGAGGTCCTCTCATGTTAGTGTAAGCCCATATCATATTTCCATGCCATTGCATTGCGTATGCCATTGCCTCGGTTGCGTGCCCGTGTGCACGCATTTCGAGGCACTTCATTTTCATCCATCGACCTCTTATGTGAGTGTGGCTGAGGTCCACTCGTGTTAGTGTAAGTCCAATTTGCATTGCGTATTGCCATTTCATGCCTTAGGATCATTGCCTCGGTTTGCGTGCCCGCGTGCACGCATTTCAAGGCATCTCATTTTCATAGCATTGTGTATGTTAGGATTGTATATTAGCTGCATTTCATGCATATTGCATCGTGTTCGGAATAGGAGTTAGCCCGGGCACAGGAAACGAGGCACGTTTCGCACCCCGAGTGACGGAACGGGTCTCAATTCCCAAGTCACCGACACTCCGGATTACCCATGATGGAGTTAGGTTTTGTTGTAGCATTCATACGCATTCATCCTATATTGAGTTGTGCAATCCGACTCCTCGACCATCATGCATCGAGATGCGTGATTGGTGGCACGAGGATCGAGGCATGCATATATTTGTGAAATACATTGCTATGCCCCTTTCCTGCTCTCTGTTGCAGCAAAATGAAGAATCAGCAACTTTTCGGAGCTTGGCACGCATTTCAAGAGCAGGTGCAAACAGAGGCTAATTGGGGCATCCCAGTGGATTTCAGCGCCAAAGCAGCCCGGCATGCATCATTCATCAGAATCAAGGCAGCCCCTGGCTTGCATGCCAGTTTTACAGTTTTCTTAGTTAATTTGTTAATTAATTAGGAATCTGTATTATTTTGGACTGTAATATTCTTTTATTTGGATTGTATATTTATTTGGACCCTCTGCGCGAGGGCATAATTGTAATAAGTGTGGGTGAGTGTGATGTATGTCTTCCAACCCCACGTCTTTCTCCCTTTTATTTACCTGCTTACAATGGTTAGATATAGGGCATATTTCAATTAGCATACAGTATGACAGCATGTTTGCATCATTCATCTGTTTTGCATGCACCGGGCTCGGTGCATCATACAAACTGCATTTGTATTTCAATTCCAAATTGAATACGTGTTAGTTGTAGCATTCCATATGCCATGTTTAGAATAGCCGAGCCTGCTATAGTTGCATTTTGCATGTGTTGCATTAGGCATTTCAGCATATTTAGGATCATGCATGATTTCTAATGAGCTTCTGTTTTGGCTTGGAGTACTCGGTGAGTTTTATGCTTTAGCATCCTTGCATGCGTGTGAGTGACTGCCATGAATAGCATGCTTGCCATGAGGCTATTTGCTTATGTGATATAACTGCCTTGAATGCCTGTGGGTGGAGGTTGAGTTATTTGGATTGGAACAATGCATTGACTGTTTGTTTTAAGCCCACTAGATAGTGGCAAAATCACTGTTTTCTAAGCCCACCCGAGGGTGGCAAATCCACGTCTTAGCCTACCTGCGGGTAGCACCATCAAACCATTTTCAAACAAACAAACATGAAATGTTTTGTTCCAATACAGACGACCCGGTCTATACTTGTATGCTGTGCGCATCACATAGTAACCTAGGCTAATAACCGGAATAAGAACACACAATGTTTTCAAAAACAGATATCATGGTTAGTAGAGGCCGGTCTTTGACCGGGCGAGCGGGGGTGCTCACGAAGTGACCTTCCCCAATCGTACCCAAGTTCCCGAGCCGAGGCAACTTTGGTGATGACGGACACGTGGCCTTTGGCACCGAGTCAGGGTTTCCTAAATTTCCCATTAAAAAATATTTAGGTGGCGACTCTGTATCTGGCAAAGCAGTCCATGTTTGGCACTTCTTTCAAAAAATCTGTTTTCAAAACGATTTGCCGGATTTGGACTCTTTGGTTCGAGATTTAGAACCGTGACATTTGAGTCCTTCGAACTGTAGTGACCCAATATCAAACCAGAACGGGGGGGACTCGCACTCCTGCCCCCGGATGCGTTCGGGGACGTCTACAATACTTTATTCTTTTAACCCTTCCAAGTTTTGACAAACTGTTTGGTTATCTTGGGTAACAAATACCTCAAGTATTCCTTGATCTGGTTACCTCGGCTGACTCCAATTTATAAGTTGTTGTCAAAAATTTCAGCAAACAAGTGTCAAGCCTATTCCTCCTTCTTGCCCCCTAATGTGAACCTAAGTACCACTTATGTTCACATTAAGCATGTATCTCCAATTTTTACTGAAGTCTGATTCAAACAAAGATTAGTCGAGGCTTTCTACCTCGGTTCTCTATTAATCTAACTAGATCAAATTTAGTTCAATTCTGTTGTATGGCAAGTATAATTCAACTCTATCATATGATAAGTCTAAGTTACTCACCATGTTTCACTCAGAAACATCGCCAACCTAGTTGAACTCTACTATAGGCAAGTTGAGTTTAACTGTGCCATATGGTAAGTCTAAGTTATTCGTCGCCTCGCTGTAGACTGCCCGAAACTCCGCTCCGCGCGCAAGCGCGTGAATTGTGTTCGTAGTTACTACAGTTCG
Source organism: Camellia granthamiana (assembly GCA_036172215.1). Classification (NCBI taxonomy): domain Eukaryota; kingdom Viridiplantae; phylum Streptophyta; class Magnoliopsida; order Ericales; family Theaceae; genus Camellia; species Camellia granthamiana. Next base: position 138,478,840 of record CM069906.1, on the reverse strand, counting down.
GACTCCTGTCACAGTTCTGAATCTAATCTCACAAAGTGCAATGTAAGACTGATAAATCACTAAAGAGTCCAAATCCGGCAAATCGCTTTGGAAAATCGATTTTAATCAAAAAGCGCCAAACATGGACTGTTTTGCCAGATTTTAGAGTCGCCACCTAAATATTTTGTTTTTGGAAAATTTAGGAAACCCTGACTCGTGCCTAAGGCTACGTGTCTGCCATCACCAAAGTTGCCTCAGCTCGGGAACTTGGGTACGAGAGGGGAAGGTCCTGAAATGAGCACCCCCGCTCGCTCGATCAAAGATCGGCCTCTACTGAATATAATATGTTGTTTTTGAAAACACATGCGTTCTTATTCCGGTTATTAATCTATCATTACTATGTGATGCGCACAGCATACAAGTATAGACTAAATCACTCAATTTGGAACAAAACATCTCATGCTTGTTTTTCAAAAATGGTTTGAAATTGCTACTCGCAAGTAGGCTAAAGCGCAGATTTGCCACCAAACAAGGTGGGCTTAAAACATGACGATTTGCCATTTCAAGTGGGCTTAAAACGCACATTTTGATGAATTGTTCCAATTCAAGCAATGAAGCCTTCATCCACAGGCATTCATGCAGTTAATCACTTAAGCACATAGCCTCATGGCGAGCATGCTATCATGGCAGTCACTTACACATATGTAAGGATACTAAAGCATAAACACTTATAGTGTACTCCGAGCCAAAACAAAAGCTAGTTAGTAATCAATGCATGATCCTAGCTATGTTTGAAATGCGTAATGCAACACATGCAAAATGCAACTAAGTAGGCTCGGCTATCTAAGATGGCATATGAATGCAACAATTGATACATGTATTCAAATAAGTATTGAAATACAATGCAGTTTGAATAATGCGCCGAGCCCGGTGCATGCAAGACGAATGAATAATGCACGCATGCAAAGCATAAGTATGCTAATTGAAATATGCCCTAATCTAACCACTGAAAGCGGATAAATAAAAGAGAGAAAGACGTGGGGTTGGAAGACATTCACACACACACGTACACTTATTACAACATTTGCCCTCTCGACGGAGGGTCCGAATGAATAAGCTAAGTTACACTAAGCTAAGCTAATCAGCTAATCTAATTAAACAAATTAGACTAATTATTACAAACCAATGAAATAACTAGCAAACTACCTACTAATTATTACAACAATTAACTAATTAACAAATTAATTAAATTACAAAACCAACTAAGTATGAAAAGCATCTAATTTAGGCTACCACAGCTCTGCCTTGGAATAATGAATGATGCATGCTCGGTTTCAGCCCCGACAAGCTCTCCGGTTTGCTCTCAAGAGGCTCTGCTTGCAGGGTGTCTTCCAGTGCTTGCTGCTGAAACTTACCAAAACAGTGCTGGGGAGTGCACCAGTGGCCTGCCAGCCAAGGATGTGCAGTGCCGGCCACGGATGAAGAGGTGCCGACCATCAATAAGGCACTGCTGGCCACTGATGTACTGAAACTCCATTCTACAACAGAGCTCAAAAGAGAGGAAATTGAGGGTCTCCCTAGGACATGTCTGTGCTATGCCACTCCATATCACTTCAAAACATCAATAGAGGGGCATCATTGGATCCAAGACCATCAATCAAGCATTGCAACGCATGATGGCCAAAGATCCAACTTGCACAATTTCGATGAATGCACAACAAACAAAACAAGCAAAACACTAAGACCACGGCCTTATCATGAGTGATCAAAGGCAATGGAGACAAAGGGGATTGGCTCACTTTCATCACTTTGAGTATGAAGTAGGACAATCCACCTTGTGTTCAACATAACGTCCGGTTGAACACAATGCAATGCACATGCCACATGCTTATCTTGGCATGTTAAAGGCACCAAACCATGCAAGCAAAACATGCAGTACATGTTTAAAGCTAAAAACACCAAGGCTAGTGAAGAGCATCGCTCTAGAAGCATGCAATACAATGCTCAAACACCCAAACCAGCTCAAAATAGAGCTTAATCATGCCAAAACAATGGCCCAAACATGCTGAAATTGGAGCTCAAAATGCTAGAGGAACATGCACACATGTTGGCCTATAAGCAAGGCACAATGCTCAACTCTCAAAGTCATTGAAAGAGTGAACTATATGAGAGTGTGACCACACTATATGCATTGAAATTACATGCTAAATGGTGCCATACCATGCAAACATCACATGCAAAGCATGCTAGAGACCTCAAAACACAAGGCTAGCAAGGGCCTTTGTACTACAACCATACTAAGCAATGCTCAAATGACCCTAACCATTCAAAATGGATCTAAGGCAGATCAAAACAGTAGCAAAAACATGCTAGACTTGCAGCATAGATGGCAAGAAAGATATGCTCATGTATTAGCTCACAAACAAGGCATAATGGCACAACTCTTAAACACAATTAAAGAGTGATAAACATGAGAGTATGGCAATGACATATGCTTTGAAATTACATGTGAAATGATGCTATGTCATGCAAACATCATAAGCAAAGCATGCTAGAGACCTCAAAACACAAGGCTAGCAAGAGCCTTTGTACTACAACCATACAAAACATGCATCATATGACCAAGACAGCCTAAAACAGTCATAAAACAGCCTAAATAGAGTTCTAAAACATGCTTGAAATAAGCTAAGAATGGCTAGACTTAGAGGCCAAAACAATAGCACATGTTAGGCAATTTAGCACAATTGCACTATAAGCATACAAAGCAAGCTCCATATGATCAAGACCACTCAAAACAGAGTTAAAGCATGCTAAAACATTAGCAAAAATGTGCTGGAATAGAGTTAACATAAGCTAGAATGATAGGCTAATTCATTAAGCATGTTAAGCTAGTATGCAAGATTACACTACAAGTGTAAGAAACAAGCATCAAATGACTCAACCAGCCAAAATCAGAGCTATGACATGTCAAGAAAGCCACAAAATCATGCTTAAACTAAGCTAATTCAAACCACAAAAGCATGCTACTTTGCAAGGCTACAAGTAGGATTTACACTACAAGTGTAAGAAGCATGCAACCAAAGACCAAACCAGCCAAAAATAGAGTTATGGAAGGTCGTAAAAGTCACAAAAAAGTGCTTGAACAAAGCCACAAAGAAGTAGAAACACATGCTCATTTGGTGGGTCAACAAGACAAGCAAACAAGACATGAGGAGAGGGGACCACCCCTTCCTATTTTGAGCCTCAAAACAGGGTTTTTACCACTAAAAATTCTCTGGATTTCAGTGGTCAAAAGGCTACAAAAAGTTGTTTTGAAAGGCCTTGAAAGATGGCTCAAAAGCTATACAAGCTAAGGAACAAAAAGGAGAGACAACCCCCTAGCCAAACAAGGCTTAAACCACCATTTTTAAGAGTGAAAAACAGATTTTTCTTCAGTTCAAAACCAACCCAAAAACAGTTTGCAAAGGTGGTAAAAACATGCATGAAAATAAGTTTAGAAGAGGGAGATGCTCACCCTTGAAGCATAGCACAAGAACAGCCACTTTTCTTGAGCCAAAACCACCTTAAGGAGCTCCAAGAAGGCCTTGTAGAACCTCAGCTCAAGGATCAACAACTTTCATCAAGGGTTGATAGGCCAAGGGATAGTGTATCTACACTTGTAAGCTCCTATGCACAAAGGTTCTTGAGAGGGAGAAATGTAGAGAGAGAAGTGTAAAGAGAGAGGCTCCCAAAAACTTTTCCTAAAATGTTCTAACCCTTGAATATGAGATATAAGGCTTTCATATATAGCAAAATATCAAGCTTTGGTCGAAATATCTCTAAAAGAGACAGCTGAAACAAGCTGGAGCAAAATATCTGTCCAAAACTGTTTTTTGCCATCTGTGGCCGGCACTGTACCATTGTTGGCCGGTAGGGGGTCACTTTTGGATGGCATAGGGCCGGCATTGGCCATTCATGGCTGGCACACTCCCATAGAGGCCGACAACAAAAATCAGTCCTAGTCTCCGACTTAAAGCAAGCCTAACTCCTTCATCTAGATGCCTTTTCGGGTCATTCTTGTGTGCAAATTGAAGCCCCGGAAGTTTTCTTTCCAACGGTGGTGGCCTCATAGATGAACTCCAAGGGTACAAACAGAGAGGCCTGATTTAGCGAGTGCTGCTCGACTCTCTCTTAACGGTTTATGCCCATTTTCTTCCCTAACTGGGTTTCTTTCCTCTCCTCTTCTTTTCTTCAACTCCAAACCCCTAAGCAAGGTGTTTTGAAAGATTTTTCAAGAGATTTCACCTCTCTTTCATTCATTTCCACTTTGTCGTTGCTCGGTTTACCGAAAAGCGCAACATTTTACAAAATGCGAGCGTCAGAACATCGTAGGAACTTATTTTCAAAAATATTTGAAAGAGAGGGTTTTAAGGTCTAAAAACCATTCAAAATAGTTTTGGTCCAAAAGGGGATGTGAAGTCGGGATTTGACTCTCTCCTTGCCGAAGAAATCGAATCTTTGCCTTGCACAACTTTCACCACCAAGTAAACCATCAGTAGCGCCCAAGTCTTAAGGGCGGTCAAAAATGGAGTGTCTACACTCGCCAAGTTAGTTCAATTCTAACATAGGCAAGTTGAGTTCAACTCTACCATACGATAAGTCTAAGTTATTCGTCATGTTTCAATTAGAAACATCACAAACTTAGTTTAACTTTATCATATGGAAAGTATAATTTAATTCTACCATACGATAAGTCTAAGTTACTCGTCATGTTTCACTCGGAAATATCGCTAACTTAGTTGAACTCTACCATACGCAAGTTGAGTTTAACTCTGCCATATGGTAAGTCTAAGTTATTCATTACGTTGCCAACTTAGTTCAACTCTACCATAGGCAAGTTGAGTTCAACTCTACCATACGACAAGTCTAAGTTATTTATCATGTTTCAATTGGAAACGTCGCAAACTTAGTTCAACTCTATTACATGGCAAGTATAATTCAACTCTACTATACAATAAGTCTAAGTTATTCGTCATGTTTCAATCGAAAATATTGCAAACTTAGTTCAACTCTATCATATGGCAAGTATAATTCAACTCTACCATATGATAAATCTAAGTTATTTGTTATGTTTCATGCAGAAACATCGTCATAAGACTACTTCATTCCTATCTCACAAATATCAACAATAAAAACAAAATCAGGCAAGTGTTTTATTAAAACTTTGGCTAATAAGATTAGTACATAAATCTAAGAAAAACAAAAACTAATGATAGAAAAACTTTATATTGCAAGTGTTCCAAGGTTGTGGCAACTCCTTGCCATCACTGTCTTCTAGTCGATATGCTCTGTTACCGGCAACCAAGATAATTTTGTAAGGCCCTTTCCAGTTTGGGCCAAGCTTGCCCTCCCTAAGATCTTTCTTGTTGCCGACAACTTTCTTCAGGATGAGGTTCCTAACCTTGAACTCTCTTGGGTTGACCTTCTTGTTGTAAGCCTTAGCAAGTTACTACTAGTATGTCCTCAGCCGAATTGCTACTCTCTCCCTTCTTTCCTCCAGCAGATCCAGATCTCGGGCTAGGAATGCCTTATTGGTCCCATTCTCTACTCCCTGGGTTCTGATTCCAAGGATGCCGACCTCCAGCGGGATAACTACTTCAGTGCCATAAGCCATGGCAAAAGGAGACTCCCCAGTTGATCTTCTCGGCGTAGTCCAATATGCTCAGAGCACATTGGGCAACTCGTTCACCGATTTTCCTTTTATTGCTTCCAGCCTCTTCTTAATCCCATCCAAGATGCTTTTGTTGGATGCTTCTGCCTAACCATTACTCTGGGAGAAACTAGGAGTAGAGTAATAGTTCTTAATTTTATACTTGGCATAAAAGCTTTTGATCAATTTACTATCAAATTGGGTCCCATTGTCTACCATAATGGCTCTTGGAATCCCAAACCTGGTGATTATGTTCTTCCAGATAAAATTCTTTGCATCCACATCTCTGATTTTCGCCAAGGGTTCTGCCTCTACCCATTTTGTGAAGTAATCAGTAGCTACTAGCAATAACTTTCTTTGTCCAGTCGCCTAGGGCAATTGCCCAACAAGATCTATGCCCCACTGGGCAAATGGTCAGGGGCTAGATACTGGTTTCAAATCTACAACTGGCTAGTATATCAAAGGTGCAAACCTTTGACACTTTTTACACTTCCTCACGTAGGCTTAAGCATCCTTCTGCAAGTAGGGCCACTAGTACCCCAGAGTTATGGCCTTATGAGCAAGTGATCTGCCCCCAACATGGCTTCTACATACACCTTCATGGATCTCGTACAGGAAATCCTTTACTGGGATGGGTGCACGCATCTCAAAAGAGGCCTAGTAAAGGACCTTCTGTAGAGATGACCTTCTGCTGTCAGGCTGAACCTGGCTGACTTCAATCTCGTCTTGTGCACCTCTTTTCGGTCACCTGGCAGCTTGCCATCCTTGAGGAACCTCACTATTACATCCATCAAGCTTGGACCCATCTCCACACACATTGCTTCATATTCTATGATCAGTGGTTCTACACTTGGGCCTGACAAATAATCAACCATTATTTTCCTTGCCTCCCCTGATTTCATCGCACTAGCCAGGTTAGCCAAAGCATCGGCATGACTATTATCATCTCGATTAACCTGCTATAGCCGGCAATCCTAGAACAATGCTAGCAGTCTGATAGCCTTTTTGAAATAGGCTATCATTCTTTTATCTAGGGCTACATACTCGCCCGTTGTTTGATTTACAATAAGCTGGGAGTCAAAGAAGACTACCACCTCATCGGCTTCCATGGTTGCTGTTAGTTTTAATCCTGCAATCTGTGCCTCATACTCTACTTCATTATTTGAGGCTTTGAACTCCAAATGAATAAACTCTTCTATCATTTGCCCATTTGGCGATACTAACACTACTCTTGTCCCCACTCCTTGACAGTTTAAACTTCCATCAATAAACAAGTGGAAGGAATCGCCGATGTAGATATCGTAGGGTCTTGCTTGCTTTGCCTTCTTCTGTTTTGCTGGCGTGGGGTCCTTTGGGCCCAGTTGAGTTTCTTCTGGTTCTCTTAGACATTTTAAGCCGTGGCTCAGCAGAGCCCGACGTGGGAGAGCACCAGAGGTGAACTTGGCCACAAAGTCGGCCAAAACCTGGGCCTTAATGCTGTTCTAGGCCTGAACTCCAAGTCGTATTGACCTAACACTACTGCCCATTTGGTTACTCTACTTGTCAGATCTCCTTGCTGCAACAAGGACTTCAAAGGAGCTCAGTCAGTACCGCAACCTTATGGGCTTGGAAGTAGTGATTTAGGTTTTTCAAAGCCATCACCAGGGCTAGTGTCAATTTCTCCAAGGGCAGGTACTTAGTTTCTGCAGTTGCTAGGGTCTTACTTATATAGTATACTGTCTTTTGTTCTCCCTCCTCTTCTTTGATTACCACTGCACTTACTGCGTGCTCTAAAACTGCCAAGTATAGGAACAACTCTTTCCCATGTATTGGATTTGACAGAACTGGAGCTGGTGTTAGGTACCTTTTCAAGTCGGCCAAGGCGACTTCGCGCTTTTCTGTCCACAAAAAATTTGTGGCTTTCTTTAACAAACTAAAAAATGCTTTAAACTTATCAGAACTTCAGCTGATAAATCTGTTCAGGGCTGTCGCCTTGCCGGTCAAAATTTGGACCTGCTTGGCTGAGATTTGGCTCTTTAAGTCAATGATGGCCTTGATTTGATCTGGGCTTGCGTCAATGCTCCTTCTAGTGACCAAGTATCCTAGGAACTTACTAGACCCGACTCCAAATACACATTTCGAAGCATTGAGTCGGAGTCGATATGTTCTTAGAATATCAAAAACTGTCTTCAAGTCGGCCAGATGATTCCTAGGTTCTTTGGTTTTCATGACCATATCATCAATGTAGACCTCTACTGTCTTCCCAATCAGATGCTTAAACATCTTGGCCACTAATCTCTGGTCGGTTGCTCCTGTATTTTTCAACCCGAAAGGCATCACTCTGTAGCAGTACAGCCCTTTTGGGGTGATAAATGCAGTCTTCTCCTTGTCAGAGGGATACATTGCTATTTGGTGGTATCCCCTATAAGCATCCAGGAAGCTCATCCTCCCATGCCTTGAAGTGGCATGCACCAGCTGATCAAGAGGGAAGTTATCTTTGGGACAAGCCTTATTTAGATTAGTGAAGTCCACGCAGACCCTTCACTTCCCATTATTCTTTTTCACAACTATTGTGTTAGACAACCAGGTTGGGTAGTTCACCTCTCAAATGGCCTTGGCTTCCAACAGCTTATCCACTTCGTCCTCTATTACTTCCACATGAATCAATGTTGGCCTCCTTGCCCGCTGAATGACTGGTTTTGCCGACCTGTCTACATTAAGCCTGTGGCAGGTGACCTCGGGGTCGATACCTGGTATCTCATAGGGCGTCTAGGAAAACACTTCTATGTTTGCTTGCAAGAAAGCTTCCACCTCGTTTTTTTCATTTTTGGCTAAACCTGAGCCGAGAAGAAAGAAGCGCTCCTCGTCACCTTCTTGAACCATAATTTTCTTCAAAGTCTCCTCACTTTTGTCAGCTGGTTCTTTGCTGACATCATCTAGGACCTCCATGTCCTCATCTTCAATTTCCACTGTCTCTGCTTCTCGCACATTATAGGTGGACTTCATTGCTGCCATGGAGCAATTTTTTGCCTGCACCTAATTCGCTCTGACCTCCTCAATCCCATGTTCAGTTGAGAATCGCAACAGCTGGTGCAATGTTGAGGAAATAGCTCTCATTGCGTACAACCACGGTCTACCCAAGATAACATTGTAAGAGGGGGGGTGTCAATTACCGTGAACTTCGTGCTTACCTTCTAATACCTGCCTACACCTCCAAATTCGTGGCTCCTATAGGCCACGTCGGCGTTCTATTGAACCCAACCATCGGGCTGTTGGACTGTTCCAGATCATCTGGGTCCAAGTTCCTTGTAACATCTAACATACATGATGTCACAAGAATTGCCTTGATAAACTAGTATGCGTCTTACCTGGCACTCCCCAATCTTCAGCGTTATCACCAAGGCATCATTGTGTAGATGTTACACCATATCCAGGTCTGCTTCGGTAAAAGAGACCATTGGTCCCTGGTACTCATTGGTCACTGGTACTCATTGGTCACAGGCTTCTTTTGCTGGACCCGATACACATGTTGCAGGTGCCTCACTCTCTGAGTCTCCCCACGCACCTCATTCTCATTGACCTTCGAGTGAATCACATTAATCACCTGAGATCCATATGCTTGCTGTGGTGACGGTGGTGGAGGTAGTGCTACCGGTGCTTGTGGCAACCTTGTCTGCTCTTCCCTTATTCTAGCCTCATTTACTAGGTCTCTTAGATGACCCTGTCTGACCAGATCCTCCAAGTGCGTCTTCAAAGCCCTGCACCCCTGAGTCAAGTGCCTATCCTCATTATTATGGTAGACACAGTGCTTCACAAGGCTCCTTCCCATAAACTCGCTAGGGATCTTCTCCGATGCTTTATAATACGGTTGATTCTTGATTCTTTCTAGAACTTTGTAAATCAGGATCCGGAACACAGTGGTGACTGCCTGTGCAGCCCTCATGCCTGTCTTCTGCCTATTAAAACCAGTGTTACCTCGACCTCACTTCGGCGAGGCGTTTCTCTTTTCCTGCTTAGGTGCATTTGCTCTGTGCGTGTCTTCCTCTATTTTGGCATATTTTTCAATTCGTGCCATGAGCTCCTCCATACCCTTTGGTAGAGTTTTTGCAAGTGACTTTTGAAGCGGGCATTCAACTTGCAGGCCGTTTTTGAAATATACGACCGCTAGTTCTTGGTTGCATGCCGGTATTCAGTTGAACACTTCATAATACCGTTTGGCATAAGCCCTGAGGCTTTCACCTTCGCTAATGTTCAAAGCCAGTAGAGAGTCTACCCTTAGTGGCTGCAACTTATTTGTTACAAACCTGGTCACAAACATCTCGGCCATGCCTTCTCAACTCTTCACAGTTCCTTTCGGCAACTTGTGGAACCAATCCGATGCAATTTCCCTAAAGGATGAAAGGAACATCTTGCACAGCAGCTGCTTGTTCCCACTATACAAAGCCATCAAATTTAAATATAAGCCGACATGAAAGTTCAGATTAGACTTACCGTCATAAACCTGAAACCTTGGCATATGAAACCTCTTCGGGGCCTCAAACCTATCCAACTCCACTGAGAATGGCATTCTCAGCTTGACGGGGGATGTGACCTCCGCGTTGAGTCGCTTTCTCTGGAGGCAATCTCTCAGATCCTCTTTCGTTCTACCGGGAGCTCAGCTATCAACATATTTCATTCTTTTTGGTATGCTGCTCCCGGCGTCATGGTGTGTCCTCTTGGACTTTTCTTCATTTACTGTATCAAAGCAAAGTCCTTTCCCCTAGACATACTGATGTTCTTTGACATATGTTCCCTTGGTATGAGGCGTCCTCTATGACTCACCTCTCACTGACTCTGCTCGCTTGACATCCTGTGAGGGCTGATATGAACGCTCCTTTTCCTTGGCATGTTGTGGGACTGTTGGGATGGTTTTCTGCCCCCCTTTCTAGGCGTTAGTCTTGGCCGTTGGTACCGGCGTGTCCTGCAACAGGAATGGTGGTTGCATAACGTTGTTTTGCATCATGAAGTTGACAACCAATTGTAGGTCTGCCAACTTGTTTGCCATTCCTTTCATCTTGCCATCCCTCCTCAGGCATTTAACCTTCCATACTTGGAGGTCGTTTTCGTTGTAACACTCATCTCAGTCTGCTTTCTTCAGGGCGTTCCCCTTTTTGTCAACGTCCTTTTCCCCAGGATTTAGATCCTGCGCTCCTTCATTATGGCTTTCTTTCCCGATGTTAGGATCTGCATGTTCACAACTCTCGCTGTTAATTGTTGTTGGCCATCTATTCTCCTTAAGTTCCTATAGATGGCACCAAATTGTGGGTGTTGATTTCTGACTACACAACCAAATGAGGGAACCCAGCTGGAGAGCACCGGTAGAATAGATTAAGTCCAACACTCTGCATAAAGAAGATGAGAATCCGGCGGTAATTCGTCCACCCGGGGGCACTCCGACGATCAAGTCAGTAATCAATATCTCTCAAAGATAGCAAATTGTGCTTAAAATCACAAGAAAGAACTTACCTTAGACCCATGAGGGTACCTTATTTTTATAACCAACAGTGACCTGATCCCTTTAGAAGCCTTATTTCAATGGACTCAGACTCAATGCTCATCATGGACCCTCGTCTAGATAGAGATAAGCTCTTCTTGAGCCTTATCTTTATCCAGACTGAGATCCTCCCTTTTTATAAGACTTTTGTCCCTTATCTACTTATCTCGGATTCCAATATCTCTGCAGATAACCTTGGCTTAGCCGAGATCATGTCGGTAGCACAACCAAGCCACGTGCCACTCGACTGACACTTCAGCGTCACTTTAACCACGTGCTGTTATTCACCAAATACTTCCTCACACACATATATAAATATATGTATTTATAAAGTTAAAGAGTAAAAATTGAAACTTCAAAGTGCAAATTGAGTTTTAGAAATCTTGGGAGGAATAAATTTTTAAAAAAAATAAAAAATTGTTGAAGGGAAGAGCTTATGTAATTTATAAATATTGATAACTAATACCACTATATTTAAATAGTTTTTGCAAAATTTCAAGGTGGCATCACCCGTGCTAGCCCTCTGGTCCATTCCCAAGGCCATTGACTCTTCATTATTTTATGAAAAATGTTTGAGGGCCACAGAAACAATGGCTCAAATGGCTCAAAACTGCCAAAACGACGTCGTTCTGAACGACGTCGTTTTGGCAGTTTTGAGCCATTTGAGCCACTGTTTTTGTGGCCCTCTACCATTACTGTTATTTTATTATCATGGGGTTTGGACTAGACCGATTTAACCTATTTTGTGGGATTAGATTTCTTACGATTTTGAGTTTGTCTAAGCCCCTCTTGTCTTGCTATTCAAGTCCAAAGAAGGGTTATCACGCACTAATACCCCTCTTTACTCTTTAATATTATGAATATTCACACAGAGAGAGAATCAAAACAATCTATATATAAAATTTTCTTGAAAAGATTATATTAATAATCTCTGTAGTATATCTCTTGTATTAATTTAGTCTGTATCATTTTAATTTAGTAGATTTAATTATAATAAGTTTGTCATTTATTATAATAAATCCTATTTTTTATTTACTCCTTTTTGTCTGTTGTTTTCAATCGATTGAATGATGCAAGTTATTTACTTTTTATAGAATCAAGTTATGAACACTATTTCTATGGCATACTCTACACTCTACTCTTAGGTCTGCATATCATCATGGTGCGGACCTCGTAACCATTATGACTTTGTTTATTTGGACGGATTGAATAAGGAGGGATTGGAATCTATCAGATTATTAGTCTTGAGATACATTGTTTCAGATTATTTAGTTAGATTAGATTTGTATCTTATGTTTGTTTAGTTATAAGATTAGATGTCAGGAAAGAACTATTTAGTTGGATAAAATATGAATCATATGTTTGTTTGAGATATTATGGATAAGGATAAATGTTCAAATGATTATTTTATCATTTACAATTATTTACTAAGTAATAGCAATATTAAATATATTTTTAATATTTTAATTATTTTTAACTAGATTTAATAAAAAATTATTTTATTTTATTTTTTACACAATTAAGTAAATTTATTTTTTAAAAATTAAATAAATAAAATATCAATAAAAATATATGTTATTTTTTTAATTAAAATTTTAAATAAATTTATTTTAAAAAATAATAATAATTAAATAATGAAATTAAATAAAACATCTATTAAAATTTAAATAATGAAATTAAATAAAATATAAACAAAATTGGAGAAAGCACCAATAAATCCCAAATTTGGGAATGTTAACCCATTTAGTCCTGAAGGTTTTTTGTTAGACTAATAGGTCCTATTTCTCTAAAAGCTTACTATAGGCCTTTTTATGTCAAACATTATTCATCAAACATCAAACATTAGCAACGTCAGGATTATTTATCAAACATCAAACATTAGCAACGTCAGGATTATTCGTATAATGTGGGTGAAAACATTAGCAACGTTAGAATTATTCATCAAACATCAAACATTATTAACGTCAGATTATTCATCAAACATCAAACATCAACCATTAAACATTAGGATTATTCATCAAACATCAAACATAACCATTAAATGTTAGGATTATTCATAAAAAATATCAAACATTATTCATCAAACAACAGATTTATTTTTAAAAAAATTGAAACTATTGCTCGAGATCCATCATGAAATTCATTAGAACATCAGATCCATCATATTCATCAATCGAACATCAACACCATCGCCTCTGTTTTATCCATCCATCAACATTATGTATATATATAATCAATCCCTACTATCTCTTCCCTGCTTTTTCTCTTCTCTTCTCTGCAATTTGTATATATATCCGATCACCAACAATGGCGGCTCCGCCATCATCAACAACACCATCAGGATCTTGCGGAAACCCTTACAATGTAAGAGAACACTTTATCAGGATCGCTGTTTACCGTAAACAGCGATCTGAAACATTGTGTGGGGTTTGAAATCAACAACCAAACATGGCGCGATGGTGGTTGAGTCGTCTTCACCAGATCTCCACTAGATCTGCTTTGTTGACTCAGAATTGCGTTATCGACTATCAAAATAGAAAAATTGATTCGAATCCAAAACTTGTGTTTGGCTGGTAGTCATTCTTGATTTTATCTCATCGCCGCTGATTTTTCCAATTATCACTGTCATCGCCTATGAGCCATTTGGGTTGTCGATCTACTCTGAGTCCTCTGTGATGGACATCATCAATATGGGTCATCAGATTGTTGCGATTTGGATGATAAAGTTTTGGGCCTGTTTCCTGGTGAGTTGATGATCATACCGTAGGAGAATAAATTTTAGAGAGAGAAAGTATAACACTATGGGCATCTTAATGATGAGTTTTTTGTTTGAGACATTGTTGTGTGTCTATATTTGATGATGATGTTGTGATGTTTGATGTTGTTTTGATGATAATGTTTGATGTTGTTTTGATGATAATGTTGTGATGTAAAAAAATGACTAAATGGTTTACAAAAAAACACTCAGGACTAGATAGAGTAACATTTTCCAATATGGGACTTATGAGTAATTTTTCCTACAAAATTTTAAAATAAAACATTAATAAAATATCTATAAAAAATTAAATAAATTAAAAATCAATAAAAATTAAATTAAATTATTTTATTTTTAAATTGAGACATTTAAATTTTATTAAATTTTACTAAATATAATACATAACTCAATAGTAGAGGATCAAAATAGTCATTTCACCACCTAATACCATATCTCCCTTGTCCTTCCATTTGTGTCCCCACCCCGCACAGGACACAATAGTCCAATGGATTTGAGACTAATAGTCTGGTACAAAAATTTTAAATCAAACAACGAACTATTAGTTTGGATGGATTAATAGTCCAATCCCACCCCTCAATTCCTCAAAACAAACACCACCTGTGAGTAACGTGTATAAAAAAATGATGTCTCTGATCTTTTTCCTGTTTATAAGGTTGATGTTGCTCGTCTCAAAGTCGTCAATAATTTAGTGGGAGAATAACAAATTAGTGGAAACAGAAAAATAATTTATAAAAATATAAATAAATTTATAATTTTAATTATTAATATTTATAATAGTAATATTTTTTTATAAATACTTTTCACTATATGTGGCCAAGCAACCAATTTATAAATATAGACAAGATCTCTATCAAAATTTGCCTGACAAACAAACAGCCTATTAATGATCTCAACCAGTTTTACATGTATCTAATTGAAATTTTTTATTTGAAATTGACATAAAACATTAAAATCTTTACCTGCTAACCGCTAAAACTGTTGCATCTATTGCATCCAGACATAAAGGTTTACTAGATAAACTATTGTACAAGACTTTTAAAAAAAAAAAAACCTTGTTGTCTAGTACAAGAAAAATTAATTGATATTGTTGAGACACCAAGTGACACACATGGCTGATCATAGACACCTAAACAATTTATCACTTAATGCATGCTACTAACAGTCTGCTACAATTGGGGATAGGGGTGGTTGTTATGCTAACTGCTGTGATAACACATATTGTACCATATTTTTTTTTGAAATACTTTCTTTAATTCAAAACATTATTGATTTCCTTATTGGTTGCAAATAAAAAATAAAATAAAAATGTTTTCTTTTTTTGATGTTCTTTTACTTTTTTATTTTTTTATTCTTTTTTTATCAACAAAAATAGAACTTTACTGATGACAAAAGCATACAATTACATATGAGATTTACATCAATAAATGAGTGAATGAGCAGAAAGCGTCATAGCTAACTAAGTCAATCTCAACTAGGTTGACACTGAGTAGAAAGCTTAATCATCTGCAAGCTCAACCACAAAGGGTTGGTGAGAAATCAAGCCCAGCAAGAAGAGACAACCCCCAAGAAAATCAGCCCCAGTCTGCCAGGCAGATCATAACACAAATAACAACCCCAGTAGCAGCCTTAATCAACACAAAAATCAACCCTTTATGTATAATTTAACCTGTTGCAAGTTATACACAATATCATTTACTGAGAAAATAAAAGAGGGGTTAGAAGTTCTGACCCACAATGCAATCCTGATCTTGATAGAATCACACCGTCCTTCAAAATTTTCCAGTGAGCCCTTCAAAATGCTTTCATTCCTCTGCTTCTAAATAGACTAATGGCCAACTCCTTTTTTTTGAGTTTAACACTAGCCCACCACTGTAACAGACCAGACATTGATCCAGGCACTGCCCAAGATACACCCCACCAACTGATAATATTGGACCAAATCCTCCAAATAAAGGGGTAAAACAGAAGCACATGATTTACATCTTCCACTTCAATCTTGCAGAAAATACAGTTTACATCTGAAGCATCACTAAGAACACCAATTCTTTGATGATAGCTGACTGTCTTGATCCTTTCTTTCCATGCTAACCACCCAAAAAACTACACCTTAGGTGGAGCCACATTCTTCCATATGAACCTCGCTAAGTTGCTAACAGATTCAAAAGATGATTCACTCCACTTATAGGCAGAAGCAATAGTAAAAAAATCAGAATTATCTGCATTCCATTTTAATTTGTCCATCATTCATTCCCTAAGAGCAGGTGCATTACGTAACATTACTTTCAGTCTCCTCAATTCTTCTAACTCCCACTGAAATAATGATCTCCTGAAAACCAGTTCCCACTCTTCATTTCCATTTCTCTGACTGCTTGCCACTTTCACTAATTCAGCTTTATCACGGGACATATAATATAATCTTGGAAATTCATCTTTTAGACATACATTGCCAACCCAATTGTGAAGCCAAAACTTTGTTTTCCTCCTGTCACAAACAATAAGAGATATGTTATTTTTGAAAAATTCCACCAACTGAGGGCAAGATCCATCAATTCCCAATATATCTCTCTAGACCACAGATAACCTTGTACATTCAACAAGTAGTGGCCACCAACCCCCTCCAACCTCTTTATATTTGCTGCAAATCACTTGCTTCCAGAGAGCATCATTTTCAATCCCAAATCTCCACTGCCGCTTCAAAAGAAGGCAATCATTCATGAGTCTCGCTTTTCTTATTCCTAATCCCCCATTACTTTTGCTTTGTGTGATTTCCCCCATTTAACTAAATGAATTTTTCTTCTTAGTTCATCACCTCCCCATAAGAATCTAGACTGGATTTTATCAATCTCCTTTTCAATCCCTTCATGCATCTTGAACAAAGATAGGTAATAAATTGGTAAGGATGATAACATAGACTTTATCATTGCCATCTTACCAGCAAAAGATAATAACCTCCTTTTCCAAGAAGCCAACTTCTGTTTGAATTTATCAATTATTGGTTGCCAAGTTCTTCTTCTCCTTGGATTATCTCCCAAGGGCATACCCAAATATTTCAATGGCAAACTTTGATGTAAACAGTTCAAAATGGCTGCAAAATCTTTAGTGAGCTCATCATTAATCCCAATCCCACAAACCACACTCTTATGATAATCTTTAGCCCAGACAATATTTCAAAACACCTTAAAATCCTTTTAACAGTAAGTGCTTCATCCCTTTCTACTTCACAAAATAATATTGTGTCATCCGCAAACTGCAAGTGAGTAATGTTTAGATTATTTAAACCAACAACTACTCCTTTAATCAAGCCCATCTGCTTAGCTCTAGTCAGCAAAATGTTTAAGCCCTTAGCCACAATATTAAATCGTAAAGGTGATAATGGATCACCTTGCCTAAGCTCCCTTTGAGGACTGAATTCAGATGTTAGTGATCCATTAACCATTATGGAGATTTTGGTTGATAAGACACACACTCTTGTATCCAATTAATCCATTTGGAACCAAACCCAAAATTTAAAAGCATGGAGAAGAGAAACTCTCAATTAATTGAGTCATATGCTTTCTCAAAATCAAGTTTTAAAACAATACCTTTCTTCTAATTCTTCTTCCAACCATCAACAATTTCATTAGCAATCAACACTCCATCCAAGATACTTCTTCCCCGTATGAAAGTTGATTGAGATTCACTAATAATCCTTGGCAATATTTGTTTGATCCTATTTGATAATACTTTTGCAAGAACTTTGTAAAGTGAACCTACGAGACTAATAGGTCTGTACTCACTGAGGCAAGAAGGATTATCATTTTTAGGAATCAAAGTAACAAAGGAGCTATTAATTCCATGCAGCAATTTAGAGTTTTAATGAAACGCCCTCATGAACCGCATCACATCCCCTTTTATTGACTGTCATCACTTCTAAAACATCATCAAGTTGAAACCATCAGGACTTGGAGCCTTATTCCAGTCACAGTTTTTAACTGTTGCTGTTACGTTCTGAAAACTCAGTTTCTAATGTATCTCTAACCTCATCTCCCCCAATGGATTTAAAAGGACCAGAAAAGCTTGGCTTGCTGAACCATGATTTAGAAAAATGCTTCCTGAAATGTTGCAGAACTTCATCCCTTATTTCATTGGGATCTTCCTTTATAACCCCATTAATAGTAATTGAACACAATTCGTTCTTATTATTTCTTGATGCCGCCGCCATCACATGGAAGAATTTTGTATTTCTATCCCCTTTCAATACCCAGTTAACTTTACACTTCTGCAACCATACCCATTCCACCATTTTATTCAATTTCCATGCTTCCTCTTTTGCCTCCCTTCTTCTATTTAACTTTGCTTTAGACAGTGACCTTTCTTCAGCTGCCAAATCAAGCACATGTAATTCCTCCCCAAGAAGCTTGAGTATATTTCCAAAAACATCATTATTCCATTGTTTTAGTGCTAGTCTAAGTGATTTAAGTTTCCTTAGACACTTGAAACTAGCCTAGCCTTCTACATTAGTTTCATTCCAAATTTTCTCCACGAAAGTTTTGAAATTAGGATGAAGGGTCCAGGCATTTAGGAATCTAAATGGCTTTGGACCCTAATCCCTCTTATCTTTCATGAGCAGGATAGGGCAGTGATCTGAAAGCCTTTTTGGTAATCCCTATGATTTGAAATTGAACTTTTGCAACCATTTTGGACTAAGCAAAAACTTGTCAATCCTACTCCATTTTTCCCCTTCTTGAAAGTTACACCAAGTAAATTTCTTCCCCAACATTGGAATATCACACACTTCCAGATTTTCAATTAGTTCATTGAAATCACTCATACCTCTATCTCTTCTAGAGCAACCATTCCTCTCAAATATATTCCTAACTTCATTGAAATCACCCCCTATACACCAAGGGTTTTCATCTAATGTCTTCAGTCTATTCAATATACCCCATATCCTTCTTCTGTTGGTATCATCATTTGGACCATATACATTAACAATCAAACATTCAAAACTACAATAAAGAGTACCTGGCATAATGATGAAATTCTTGTTGTAGTAGCAATCCACAAGTTGAAAAACATCTAGATTCCAAATGCAAAGTAATTCGCCAGCTGCTCCATCTGAATCTACTGCCATGAACTCCATCTTCTCTCTTAGCCAACATGATTTGACAAACTCTTCATCTATTGATGTCCTCTTTATTTCTTGAAGTATAGCACCATTTCTATCTTTCTCTTAAAGAATAGTTTTTTGACTTTGTTTATTTTAATAGGCTTACC
Organism: Camellia granthamiana; assembly: GCA_036172215.1. Classification (NCBI taxonomy): domain Eukaryota; kingdom Viridiplantae; phylum Streptophyta; class Magnoliopsida; order Ericales; family Theaceae; genus Camellia; species Camellia granthamiana. The sequence continues at coordinate 138,459,628 of CM069906.1, read as the reverse complement.
AAGCCCTCTTATTCTCCAAGATAATAACTTCATTGAAGACAAGTTTTTCTCCAAGCCACTAGGTAATCCAAATCAGTCTACATCACCACCCCTTTTCACCATTTTTTCCTTGTCATTGGTCTAACTCCATCAGCTTGCCTATTACTTCTTCCTCATTTCCTTTACATTTCAGCCCAAGAACATGCCCTAATTGGGGCGATGCTTCTGCCTGATTGACTAGTAACTGTCCACTACCAGCTTTGCTTGCCATTGATAAACAAATGGCTACAACAGCTGACCGAAACACAGCTCCTTTCGTCAAGTTCAAAGATGATCCACCCCTAATTTGGAGATTTCCTTTTTTCTTCCCTTGAAATCTCACATCCCTTTTTGCTTTTTCCTTCTTTCTCACTATCTTTTTTGGAGTTGTCATTACAGACTTGTTCTTGACCACACTATTTTTCTCCTTTTCAATTCTTAATTGGGCTTCCTCATCTCCTTTGTTATGAGCAAAATTCTCCTTTGTGGGTTGAGTCTCTGAGACACTTACCTCAGACAGTCTCTGGCCTAATATGTTTCCATCATCATCTTGGGCCTTACCTAATAATACCTCTATATTAAGCCTCTAGACCTATTTCTCTCAGACCCACTTAGGCTCCTAACGAAGCTTGGAGTAACAACTTCATTATCCTCAATGATTTGTTTGCCTACATTTTGAATTTGCATAGAGTTTAGTACTGATACAGCTGACCTTCCCTTGCATGCGCTCCACTGTTTGTCTTCTCTATGTTGATGTTAGTGTCTTCAACCATAGACATGCTCATCCACCTACCTTGTCCATCTGTGTCATTATGACCTTCGCGTCTTGTCACATACCCTGCTGCCTCCATGTCACCTCATTTGTCCAGCTTACCTCCTATCTGGCCTTCTACATCAGCTTTATCATCAACCCTCTTGCTTTCCACTTCTAACCTCTGATCTTTTCCATCACCATAGGAGCTTTGATTGTCCCCCTTATTCTGCAGATTGTAATACTTGCACTGTTTGTATATCACCTCCGATATAACCACCTATTCTTTATATACTTTTACTGGGTAAATTATCCCCTTGCAGCTCAAGTTAATTGTTTTATTAATGGACTTCATATATTTTGTGGCTATCCTCACCTTCCCACTATGTAGTGAGTGCATTCTGAATGTATTATCATCCATGCCTATGACTTACCCCCTACAACTTCCCAATATTACTGAAAGTTTTACTACTCCAGAGATTTAGTGGCACACCATAACATGTAAGCCAAACAAGCCTTTCCTGTTCAATAGCCATCCCCTATTTCCATTCCTTGATTGACTCACTCCACTCATGAATCCATCTCTCCATTAGTTTTAATTTCTCTTTCATGCTTTCTACTGCTTCAAAAGTCAACACTATATCCCTACTTCCTCTATCTCTAGCCTGAATGTCTCTCATACCTCTGATCTGCAGCTCCTCTTTAAACTCTGCCCCACAGCTTAATGGCTTGAGTTTAACAATCGCACTATTGTATAGCCAACCATTGCATTCCTTAAAAGCATTTACAGTAATGCTTGTATTGGTCACTATCCCTTTTCCACTTACAGCTTGTTCGTATGACTTCCCCCTTTGTACCATAATTGGAGCTCTACTAGTGTTACCAATCTCCCTCCTTCCAATTGGTGCTTTTAATGGCCTCTGTTTTTCTTCCTTATGTTTGACAAAATCTGCTGCTTTTACTTTTAATGCTCTGTTGTCACACCAGAGTCCATGTGCTTTCTAGACTGCCATCTTTGTTGCCACTGGCCAGGCATAACATACAAAACCAAATCTTGATCGCGTCATCTTCCTTCTTTTGTTTGGGATGAACACATCCTTTACAATCCCAATGTTGGTAAATACTTTATACAACCCTTTTGAATCCACAGATTTTGGTAGATTATCCACAAAAATCGTGTGAATATACTTGTCCATTCCTTTGTTCCTGTATCCTTGATTCCCATGCTTTTGCAACACTGGCTTCCATCCTCCTTCCATTCTCTCTTTTCTACAACCACAAATTGATGTTATTTTACTTGAGAGATGCTATGATATGTTTCAATTATTTATGTAATTTCATTTAGTTCATTAAAAAATAGGTAAAATAAGATTTTGAAGGCACTATAATCTTTTTGTTTTCTATTTGAAATAGCTTGAATTTTTTTTTTTATATTAATTTGGAGCCAATTTAGAAAGCAACATTTTTTGATTTTGAGTTTTAAAAATAGTTTTTGATTTTTTCAATTCATATATATATATATTATTTTAGTGATTTTTTTAGTCCATTTTTAATATATATATATATATATATATTTCTTTTAGATCTACTAAATCTAGGTACACTTAAAGTACAAAATTTGTGAAGAAAATCTTTTAAATACAAAAAACAAAACAAAAAATTTCAGTACATTTTGTAAATTTTTTTGTATTCATTGAATTTTTAAATGATTTTTCAAAAAAATATTATTTTGTAAGTACATTTAGATTTGGTATATCTAAAAAGTTTTAAAAAAAAAAAGACTAAAATATGTTTTAAAAATTACAAATTGAAAACTCAAAAAACCAAGATTTGGTAAAATGCTATAGACCCCAAATTTTCTACCAAATAAATGACTAAATGTGGACCTCACACTCATGTGAAACATTTGGTTATTTATTTGGTAAAAAATTTGATATCCCTATCATTATCCTAAGATTTGGATCCTTTTCATGGTTGTAATACAACCAGTTAGTTGATTTATTAGAAATATAATAAAATATAAGAATACTTGTGTGCAGATCTCAATAGGTGAACTTATTCTCCAATAGGTTTTATAATAATTAGTGGTGTTTTTATAAATAATAAAAAAAAAAGGTCACTAATTGTTAGTTTTTAGTGATGGCTTAAAAAATTCGTCACAAAAAACCATCACTAATTGTCTGTTTTTTGCGACATATTTAGAAAAACGTCACTAATTATCAGTTTTAACGACATATTTAGAAAAATGCCACAGAAATATCACTAATTATCAATTTTTAGCGACGATATTAATACCAACTTTCAACAACGAATTGATAGGATTTAATGGGAATTAAAGTCCAACAATTAAGATCTGTCGATAATTTACCCTAAAATCTATACAATAATAAATAAATAAATATTTAATGCATCTCTTATACTTGATGCAATTCTAACTTTTCAAACCATATTTATGAGATCGGTGGTTTTTCTTAAATGTTGCTTGGTTCCATTTTTTCAAAAACACTTTTCAGAAAATTCTACTTTTTTGTTTTCTGTATTTTTTGTTGTTATTGAATTTTTTAAATATTTTAAGCAATTTTTTTTTTTACTTTTTAGATATACCTAACATAAATATACCTAAAACGTAAAAAATTTGTGAAAAAAACCATTTTAAAAATTCACTAAATACAAAAAATACAAAAAAATTTACAAGAATTCAGTACATTTTTTTGTATTTTTATGTATTTATTAATTTTTTAAAATATTTTTTCACAAATTTTTTACTTTTTAGATACATCTAAGTAAGGTAAAACTAAAAAAGTAAAAAAAAAATGTTTAAAATTTCAAAAATATTCACTAAAAACAAAAAAATACGAAAATCAAAAAACTCAATTTTTAAAAAACTTAATCCAAAAAACTCAAACCAAACACACTATGATTTTTTATTTTATTTTTGGATTTCTTGTTTTTCGTTGTTTGCACTTTGTTGTTTAGTTGTTTATAGTCTATTGTCTAATTGTTTGTTTTAAGATCTTGTTATTTTTCTTTTGTTGTATCTTGCTAGTTTATTTTAATATATCTGCTTTCATATTCTCAAAAATAAATAAATAAATAAATAAATAAATAAAATAAAATAAAATAAAACAAAACAAAACTAGTTCAATATGTTTAAATTTTGTGCAGTAGTTCCAAATTTCTAAAAATATCAATAAAAAAATCATTATGAATGAAATTTTTTCATAAAAAAACTTATAATTTCAAGTTAATTCCATTTCACAAATTTAAAAAATAAAAAAATAACTATTTTTATCAAACAAAAAGATCAGATTTTTTAAATGGGAAACAAAAAGATTGTATTGCCTCCAAAATCTTATTTTACATATCATTTATTCAACTGAATGAGATTATATAAAGAATTCAAAAATGTTTCATAAACTATATAAATTTTGAGTAGTGCTACATAGCCTGAAAGATTAGACCCACTTTCAAACCGAAATACAGGTCTGAAATAACATTTTCCTTAAAATGTACTTGGACGGTCTCCAGTCCGAAATCTGCCTGGACAGTTTAGTCTAGCCCATTAGGCCCACTTTTAGACCCTATTTCAATAATCTGAACTGTTTACATTTTAAAATTTTTCAAGTTCATCATCTCTGTGAAAACTTAAGTCGGTCAGATAAAGAAAACCATCTGTTTAGATCAATTTTGTACGAACCATTTATTTTCCACTACAAGAAAATAGTGATTTAGAGACTAATATTTAAAGACTAATTGAATTTAGTCGCTAAAAATCAACATTTAGGAGCAAAAATAAATTTTAAAAGAAAATTATAAGAATACACCGTATTTCTTTGCGATAGGCCAAAAAAAATTATCTAGAGACTTTTAAGGACCAAAAAAATTAACGCGTATGTTCACTTATATACTTGACCCGTGTGTTTGAGGTGGGTAAAAGCTGGAGATGAATTAGTTTGGTTGCTAAAGGTCGTCAAATACGCAATATAAGAATTGATCTTCACTAGGGCTTAATCGATCTCAGCTGTTTCCTCTGTCTAGGACTCTGACTCAATCGATCTTCAACTTCGATCGATCGTTAGCTTCAGTCTGAATCGATCTTTGTGCCGCCTCATATCCGAATCGATCTTTACTTCAATTCGAATCCATCTTTGTACTGATCTCAGCTTCAATCGATCTTACCTATTGTAACTTCAATCCGAATCGATTAAGATCTCAGCTTCAATCCGAATCGATCGTTGAAGATCTGAGTTCTTCGGCTTCAATCGGAAGGTAAATCAATGATTTTCATGGCTGCTGAGATCATCTTGATGCACAATTTTCTGAGATTTTCTATCATTTTTTTTAGCTACACACACACACACATATATACACATATTCTGAGATCTTATATCATTTATTCTTCATTTTCTTCAATTTTTTTTGCAGATATATATAAGTTTGAGTAAATCGATTTGGTTTCTAATAGAGATCGTAGTAATTTGGATTCAATAGCGATTTGGTGTGTTTTCAATCTCTCTCTCTCTCTCTCCACGAACACAGCATATATACATGTACATATCTATATATATACTCCTTTGTGTTCATTCAAATTGCTTGAATTTGAAATTCTGTATTCCTCTGTATTCTATGTTTTTATTTTTATGCTAGAAATTGCTTGAATTCCGCCACCAATATCATACACTCTTTCTCTTGGATATGAATTTATAAGCTTATATTAGAATGCAATAAGAGAAGCAGCCTTGTATATGCTAAACATAAAAGATACAAAGCATCTTTTGTTAGTGTTCTTTTTATTTTAATAAAAGCATCATTCATTACTCACATATAGAACAATGAAAAATTAAGGGTAGAGTTATAATTCAAGCCAAAAATGTTGGCTTGTACATGAATAAAACTAGACTCTCTTTAATTCCGTTTTAGCATTTTAAAGAACTGATGATCAATAATTCATTAATGTGGAACTAAAGTTTGATGGAATTGATTTGAATAGAATTGGTTTAGGTTGAATATATTCAAGTACACTAACCTTCCTAGTAAAGTAAAATGAAATTAAATGAATAGTAAAGAAGGGGAAAACGTTTGTCTAACCAATGCAAGTATATGGAGAAATTTGGGTTAAGGACTTGAAAGCTAAAAATATTAGAATTGTATTATGCACACCCCACTCCTCTCTCTAGAACAATTTCACAGTGGGTTGAGGCTTGACTAAGGCCTAAATGTTAAGGTTGCCCTCTATTTTGAGCTGCCTTAGCATTTGGTATGGAAGCCTAGCTTGGTAGGTGCAAAATTCTTCCCTATACTTTTTCTACTAAGGTTGCACCCCTTGGTGCCTCGTTATAATTCTGGGAGGCTCTTCAAGTTTATTTTTATTATTGTAATGTGCTCTTGTTTTTGGTGCAATGGTGAAAAGCTTGAGTTAATTCCATTGGCTTTATGTTGACACCTATTTGTCTTAATTCCATTGGTTTTATGTTGTGTGGCAGAGAATCTGTTCATTTCTGTGGTCTTCTGGATGGATAACCCATCTGTTCCATGGGTGAACCCTGTATCACTGTGTCAGCTGATTTACCTTTCTCAACCCCCTCGGAAACAAAATAATCAAGGACCCCTCAAACTAGGATAGTTCACCATTCAGATGTGTTCTAAAGCTAATGCATGAGTTGCGAATAGCATGTTATTTATAGATTTCATTAATTTGTACATGATGTGTGTTCTTTTCTAGCAAGCAAATGTTTTTATTTTCTGTTTTGTTTGAGTTTGCAATTGAAATGCATTTGTCCTTTTCAGAGGCAGTATCAATGCTTAAACCGGCTCCATGTCCATACTCAGTCAGTTAGCTGCAATGGAGTTTCAATTGCTATTGTATGATGCTTGATGACAGCATAATTCTTTTTGCAGATTGATTGCCTTGGTATAATGGACACCTTGCAGCTATTATAATTGAAAAGAGATCAAACCTCGTCCAGCTAATGACAAATGGCTATCTTGAGATTGCAGCAACCATGTATGCTTGCTTACTCTCTTTGGTTAAAGCGTATTATATTCTTCCTTGCTTCAATTACCAATCCACCATAATTGTTGATTCCCAGTTGTCAGCAAGGGTTGAAGCTGTTTTAGAGACAACTATAGTTTTCTGTTTTTCTATGCCATCATGTGGCTTCTCTCATTTATTCTCCTTCAGGTTTTGTGCTGGATTTTGATCATTTTACTGAATTTAAGTAGGCCTTGCTTTAGTTTTTCTTGATGTAGAGCTAGTTTAAAAATCTCTCTGAGCATATAGTTTCTAAATTTTGGGATGCCCTTCAAAATGTAGCTTCTTAATTTTTATTTTTTGTCACTAGTGTTACTCAAAACATGTGTCAACATGGTGTAAGGAGATGGTAAGCTGTATGGTTATGGGAAATGATATCCCGGGTAGGGAAACTTCATATAGCACTTGATTATAGTTAGGGCAAAATCCACTTTACCATATGACTCGTTAACACTTTATCCCGTCTTTTAAAAAGGACCACATATACCCATGGGGTTTTAGATATGCGATGCGAATTCTATTAATGTTTACCTACTATTTTCTAATTTAATTCTATATTAACCAATTAAATTACGGATTAATCCATATAGCCCTGATATTATAATTTATTTTCTAAATTTTTAACATAATTTTTAATTTGTTTACATCTTTAATTATACACATATATACAATATAGATAAAAATGGTAAATGTTTTTACATCATTGATATTTGACTTTGACTAAGAAATTTTCTCCCCCCAAGTGCATAGAAATATAATATAGAGAAGTACATAGCGTATTTTGTGGTCAGATATACATATATATAAAAGAAGTTTATTGTATGGTTAAAATTCATTGTGAGTGTAATGGTTCACACTTAAGTTCACCCACACAATGTACATTATTATTTTTATGAACCAAGCACTATTGTTTCTTTCCCACTCCAAATACTACGCAAAATCTGTCTGTGGGTAGAAAATGTAACAGTAGTAGATTTGCCCAAAACCATGGAAAGGTATGTGGCTACTTTTTAAAGAAATGTAGGTGAGTCATGCCACAATGAGATAAATTAAATTTTGCTTTTATAGTTTATAGAATCATAAATAGTGATTTGGTCTTGATTTATTTTAAAAACGGAATCAAACTGAACTATGTTCACTCTAAGAGAGTCTGGTTTTATTCATGTACAAGCCAACATTTTTTGTCTGGCAGTGCTTGAAAGTCAAAGAGAGTCTGGTACATGAATAAGGATTGCAGGAGAATTACGTGGCCTGTTCTCTGTACACTTTTTGTCTGGCAGTGCTTGAAAGTCAACCCGGTTTTGTATATCGCAGGTACGTGTGGAGATACAAGATTTAATTATTCTTTCTCCAGTTTTAATTTCCTTCATATGAGTTGATATTTTAATTTTGCAATTGCAGGTTTATTACCGATTTCTGTCTAGTAGCTGAAATGGAGCTTTGGACTGTTGAAATCTCCAACTATAATTTTCTTCTCTCCAATAGATAATTCTTACATTAGTTTATCCAATTGATTCCAAAATTGTCCTTTAATATATTCCTCCAATCATATTTGGTCGATACTCTCAAAACTGTTGTGCTGGCTGATACCACGATCTAAGACCATTCTTCTAACGAAAACTTTCATGAGATGAGCATATTGCAGTACATGTAGTGCCTTCAAATTATCTAGTTTCCCACTCATTTAAATATTGAAACATAATTTCTTCTTCTTTTATTATTATATTCGATACTAGCTCTTGAATACTTTTGACAGGGAACATGTTCAATCATGAAATACTTTCATGGCCAAGATCAGTCCAACTGTTCGTCCAAGCAAGTGAATGATAGATTTGTCGCAGAGGCTGCACCATTGTCACCCTCTGGTACTGTTCTCATACTGTATGCTGCTTTTTGTTTCTTTTTACTTTAGTTTTACCATTAGTTTTGCAATTTTGGTAAAGTATGGCATTCTTTCAGGAACTGCAAGATATTCTACAACTAAACTACCCATAGAATTCCATGTGGAAGAAATAAGGAATAGGTATGCCGAGTCTGGATCAACAGGAAAACAAGGGAGAAGTATCTACGAGAGAGGTTTGCATTTATGTTGGCTTAAATTTAGTTTATTGATTAATTGTTTTAATGGGTACCAATATATTGTTACAAGAAAGCTAAGGGAAAAGTATCGTTTCTAGCATTTGAATATCTAATGATTATGACATGGATGGTTCCTTATTTTATTTAATTGCGCCTTTTGATCATGTTTATTCTATGTCCTAGGTATATGGCATATATTATGGACACTAATGAAGAGGAGAGAGTTAAGGTATTTTTCGTATGTCTAGTTTCGGTCACTTCTCAAAGGAAAAGGAAAAACCAAAAAGGGTCAATTTACTTGCAATGTCTCTCAATACATAGCTTTGATCTAAGAAATGTAATTGCTATTTACATTGTAGTTCTTTCTAGAGCATCCTCTTCAAATATAAATCCTAGTTTATTTTAGTTCTTATCATTGATTAGTTTCTATTTCTTTTCTTCCTCAGGTACACCTTATTCTGAAAGAACTAGTGAGGAAATCACTATCAGCAACACAGGTAAACAATCTTCAATTTTTTTCCCCCCATTGAGATGGATCATCTTTGGTTAGTAATATTTCTTTGCAAAATAATTTAAATAATTTACTACCTAACCTCAACATGTTTATATTTCTACACATTTGGAAGTATTCAAGTTGTTTGGCGCATCTGACATGCATACTTCAGTTAGTTTGAAATATTCATGTAAGCTTATCAATAACTATAGCAAATTCCCTGTTCTTAAAAAATGTAAATAAAAAATGAGTTTCTTAATTAGGTGAATGATCCTTGTATATTTAAAAAGTTGAGAATGTGACAATGTGAACCGGTGTTTCTTTAAGATGTAGAAGTGTATAATCTTCTAATCATTATCTTATTCTGCAGGTCCTTCAAAAATATGTAAAGAATTGGATATCAATTGTTGTACCATTTCAGGATAAGTGATGACATACCAGTTGACAAGGATACTAATTTGAGATTGCAACTTGATATGTCAATTTTTGAAAGTTTTTTGAAAGCAGAATCAAACATTTTGGAAACTTTGAATTTTAATTTTTATAAAATTTTACTTTCTATGTACTCATTATGATTTGGGAATGGAGTGTCTTTGATGTGTGAATGTCAATTTTTTTCTTTTTTGTATGATTGGATGACATTTAATTTTTGTGCATTTTTAGCTATCCCAATTTTGATTTTTAGCGACGAAAAAGTGTAATAGAGAAAGTTATTGGTCTTTTAGCGACCAAATATAGTTGTCATTAAAAATGTCATTATTTTGTTTTTTGCGACCAAATTGGGATATTTTGTGACGAAGTATTAGTGACTAAATGTTTAGTCTTGTAAAATCAAATATTTTGTGACAATATAAAATTGGTCGCTAATTGTCATTTTCAGTGACATTTTCAAAAATTCGTCACTAAAGACTTTTCTAGACGCACTTTTAGTGACTTTTTTAGTGACGAATTTAATTTTGTCACAAAAATTATTTAGAGACCAAAATAATGGTTTTAGCGACCAAAATAATTGGTCGCTAAAAGTCTTATATGTTGTAGTGTTCTCACTATCCATTTTTTTTTTTTTATACAAAACTGATCTGAACACGTGGTTGCCGTTATTCGATCGACTTAATTTTTTATAGGGATAATATACTCAATGAATCCTAAAATATGAATAGCTCAAATTATCGAAATAGGATCCAAAAGTGGGCCCAGTAGGCAAACATCACCTCTCCAGTATTTAGGATTGGAGAGAAGCCAGTCCCATACGAATTTGCACACTAGTAAATTATGTTTTTTTATTTTTATTTTTTATATTAAGACTAATAAATTATGTTGTTGAATGAGTAAATCCCAATAAACCACGTAATTCTGTATAATAATTTTATAAGAACTTTATATTTGTGTAGCACTACTCTTAACTTAATGAATACAAATTAAACACAGCTATGAACTATAATAAGGAAAACAGAAAGCGCTATCAATCTAATAAAATTAATGTAAAAATGCATGTGAATCGCAATTAATGAACCAATATTTGTAAAAATTGCAATTAATGAAGATTTGGTCAATTGCAATAAAACCCGAATTTTTGTTTTTTGTTCAAATAACTATATAAAAAATCAAAAAAGAAAAAAAAAAAAAAAAGGAGAGAGAAGAAATGAAGTAACAAGAGGGTGTCACAACCAAATCATTTTGCCATTTTAAATAACTGATGATCGTTTACAATTTTCGTAATGCTTTTTTGAGACTGGACACTGGCTTTAAACCATGTTTTAGTGCAGCTCTCCACACTAAATCAATTCGATCCACATCGATTGCGCCAACTTCATGGTGAGTCCAACCTTCCAGGAGATGAATCACACCACCTGCATGGCATGCATGGACTACTCCTCTCTCCATTGTGTACTGTTCACAAGATGTCAAAGAAAACAAAACAAACAAGGTATTATATTAAGTTTAAATAACTTGTTTAATTTGCAATACTTAGAACTTATTTGGGGGGTGCAATTAGCAAAATTAAAATTAACTACTATTTTTTTTTTTAACAATTAGTGAAAGTTTAATAAAGTTTCTCCATTCAAAAATGTGTATTACATATTCGATAGAATTTAAATCCTGAAATTCGTACCACAATAATATCTATAATAATTTCTATCACATTAAAATTGTTAAAACAAACTAAAAGCAATATCAATGTGATGTCCCGGGTCTTGGACTTGAATAGTATTGTGTAGTAGCATAGTGTGCATTACTTGCAGCGTTTTGTTTATTATATTGGGTCATTGATATTTCTTTTCTTTTCTTATTTAACCTTTTGTAACTTTCTGGGTTGAAAATTTTGAGTTTTGGGCATTGGAACTTATCCTAGGTTGCAAAATCAAATTCCGAGTTTCTGAGCAAAATCACTCATGCGGATTTGGCAACCGCTCGAGCGGATCCTTCCAGGGTTTTTTAGAGTTTTTTAGGAAGAAAACCACTTAAGTAGATTTTGGGTCCTATTCGAGTGGATTTTGGTGAATTTTCTGGGTTCCTCTCTCGAGCAAATTGCCTGTGGAGGCAAAAAAATCCCGCCCGTGCAGAATTCAAATTGCTTGTGCAGATTTCGGTGCATCTGTTTCAAATTTCGTGCTATTTTCCTCAAAACTAATGTCAAAAACATGTTTTGTATATAATTTCACTTCTCTCTCTCTCTCTCTCTCTCTCTATACTCATCTTTTCTCTCCTTTCTTTCTACAAGCATATCCAAATCTAAATTTCTCTCTAAGATTTAGCTCAAATCTTCAAGAAATTGAGAGGACTTTTTATACCAAATCGAAGAGGGCAACGAGGGCTTTTTACATGGTGTAGGTCCCATGTGTGTCCTACATCTATATAAGACATTTGGTAAAACATTAGATAAAATATTTGAGATTCTTACCATTTTTCTTGATATTATAAATACAAAATGATGCTTATTCGGCTTCAAAATTGTGATTTTTATTATGATTTAGAGTAGTCTTAGGACTACCCTCAAAATAATGTTGGCTAATTTTTAAATTAGTTAAAAAGAAGTGCATATAATATGCATCGGTGTCTACAAGACCATAGACATACAGTTAGGGAGAAATTTTAATTCAACATGTGTTCTAAAAAAAAAAAATTCAGATTAAAGATAAATTTTACAAATATTAATAATTAAAGTTATAATGTTCTTTTATAAATTTATAGAATGATGCTACAGACCCCCAGCTGGGGGCACCCCCAGTGACCCCCAGTGACAGGTGCTGCGCTGCGACTGGCCGAAATTCCAAAAAAAAAAAAAAAAAAAAAAATTGTTTTTTCACCCAATCAGGAGAGACCCCCAGTGACCCCCACTGGGGGTCTAAGTCATTTTTGAAATTTATAATAACTTTTTGAAAATATAACTGAATGACAATTTCCCAGTAGCTAGCCCTAATTACTTATTATATGAATTATTATGAAAAAATTAATATTGGTGCAAGTATATATATTTATATAATACCTCACAAGAACCAAGGCCTTCCACATCATGAGGTAACTTCATGGCAGCAAGGTCACCATAAGTGCAGTCTCTTCTGAAGGCCAAAATTGGTGGAACCACAAATTGGTGAAAGTGTGCGCCTGATGGTGCCCAACTTTGCTCTCTTGGTGTTATCCACTTTCCAACTATCCATGCCTAACATTCAAAACACACAACAAAAAGCAATTATTATTTTCCATTTAAAAGTTAAAACATAATCAAGAATTCAATTACATTTTTCGTGTAATTCTCCCCTTTTCTTTGCCTTACATATTCTTTTATTCCTCTCCATTTTTCATACCCCGTAGCCCACTGGAAGTGGGACGCTGTTGTGCAACGAAATGGATCTATTTTGGGGGCTCATTTTGATAATTCGAACCGTTCATATTTTAGAATACATCAAGTAGAATATGCTTGCAAAAAATTAAATTAATCGGATATTGTTTACCTATTCATCCACTCACATTTGTATTCATTTTAATACTTTAAATCACAATTATTATTTATTTTTGTAGATACAAATGTGAGTGGATGAATGTTTAAATTATATCCGGTTAACTTGATTCTTTACAGGTATGTTCTACTTGATATATTCTAAAATATGAACTGTTCGGATTATCAAAATAGACTCCGAACTGGGCCCATTTCGCCGCATACCAATTGCTACTGCGCGGGTTACACAGTAGCATCCCCAATTCCAGGCGACTTCTGAATTTTTTTCTTCTTCTTTTGTTCTTTTATTTTTATTTGTCTTTGTGTCTTCTTCTTCTTCTTCTTTTTTTTTTTTTTTTTTTTTTTTAAACTATTCAATAGTATCTTTACTAGAAGTAGAGTGTGTCTATGATTATTACTTAATGTGATTAAATGTGGTAAAATTAGAATACATGGTTAGTGGTCACATTCGAAACCAACCATAGTTATTACACAATGTAGCCGGTGACTTCATTAACATGAGTTTGTAACTTGGCTACGTCCTTTTACAATTAGCGGGTATGTGTTATAAATTTATTTATTTAATTTTTATTTATTTATTTATTTATTTTTGAGAGTAGGATATGAGTACAAATTCATGAGTACTTGTCAAAATGAGTCATTTATTGGAGAAAAAAATGTCAAGTTTTACAAAATTGACATAATTATTGTTAGTAAATATGGTGTGTATATATATATTAGATATTATAATTAGGTCTTACCGTATTATGATATTTCCATAACTTTCTTATTGTCTACTCTTACCTTACCTTACCTATATATAGGCCTCTTCATTGTATTGTAAGTGACACAATTATATAATATAAGCAAAAACATTGTTGGGTTTTTGAGGCTTAAAGTCTCAATGTAATTTTCTCAAATTATTGAATTAAAAATTTATAAAAATACACATGGCACATTATCATTGGTTCTTCTATTTTAATATTTTAATTAAATCCTTGATTAATATGAAAAATCTTTTAAATTTATTAATTCATGAACTATTTATTTATGGTATCTGCTGTCATTACTATCTATATCTATATTCTATTTCTATAATTTAAATTTCAAAATTACTTACATGGAAAGTTAAAAATGAATTTTAACCATATCTTTTATGAAAATTTAATTCATATTTAATTTGAAATGAAAAAAAATTTAAAATAATATTTCAAATGGAATTTTATCCTTATAAAATTTGAACATATTTATATTTAAAAAAAAAAATAAAATATAAATGTGGCATAAAATACGTGTGGCATAAAACTATTGGTGTATTGAGCCATATCTAACTTTAAATTTAAAAAAAAAAAAAAAGCAAATACAATTTTAAAACAAAAATTTAATCATACTTAACCCTACAACTGATTTAAAATTTAGAACAAAAATCGAAATGAAATTTTAATAATAATTTATAAAAGTTATAAAATTCAAGTATATATGTCCTAATCCAATTAAGAAAATATGAAATTAAAACTTCAAATTTTAAATATAAAGTTTAAATTAATAATTAACACTTTGCTTTTCCTAAGCAAGTCCTAAGTCAAAAGCACAACATATGTCTGGTCTAATATTAGATAATATTTTTAAACGTAAATATACTTTAATATTAATAGAATAGACACTAGTTATATTTTAAGAATAAATATATAAATTTCATAATTAAAATTTTAAAATATTAATAAATGTGCAAAAAAAAAAAAAAATTATATACATACTTCTTATTTTGATTATATATATTTATATAACAATTTAATATAAATAAATAAGTAGACAAGTAACTCATAGATTGATCATTTGGTAACAATTCTCCAATAACTGAATTTAGGACAATAATGGTATAAAAGTCAACCAAAAATTGCTTTTCAGGCTATGTTTAGTGTCTAATTCAGTTGTAATACTCCTAAACTAATACATGCTCATTACAACCAACAAAACTATTATATAATTTAAACTAATCATTTACCGAATGTTTACTCATTAATAGATAAATCTTCTTAGCTAGATCCGGCATATGATTATAACATGACTCACGGTATATCTAACTCAAGTTTGGTTATGGATTTTTTTTTTTTTTTCATACATAATTATATCTAAATTTAATTTAATAAATTTAAATATTAATAAATAAAATTTTACCCAAGTTTAATTTTTTTAACAAACATGCATAAATATGTATATATTTGTTATTTTCATCATGACAAATTATTTGATGTATGTATTTCCCAATTTAAAATATATTTACATAAATAAGTTGGGCAAGTAACTCTTCAATTTGTATTGGTTAACTTAATCCTAACCTGACTCATGACAGTACGTTCAATTATCCTATAGAATTTTATAAATTTCAAAAATACTCTTACACTTTAAGGTCAACTTAAACTTATCCTACCATATCAATTAATTGTTTTTCTAAACCGCAACATGACACATAGTAACTTGAGCAATGTTTCTAATATAGTTATTGAAATAAATATAAAATTTAGGCTTTATTTGTTATCCCCTAAAAAAGTCAAAAAGTCACTATTCTATTTAGTCATATCATCTTATTTAAGTCACATCACCTCTCTACCACAGCACTTTAAACCCAATCTATACCCAACCCATATTTCGTAAAAAGTCAAAAAATATACTTATTTATAACACCTCAAACAACTCCTAATTTTACTTTATTTCTTTTTTTAGCATACCTTCAGCCATGAAAGCTCACTATTATCAACCTAACAAGTTTTTTCTACAACTAAAATTCATCACAACAATCAAAACTACATATAAAAATTTAAGTCCTTTTAATAAAATATAAAAAAATAAAGAAAAATAGAGAGTAGATGGAAGAGAGAGCTAGAAATACTAAAAAAAATAGTATTCACCATGTTTGTATCCAAAAAATTAAGTTTTTTTTTTTTTAAATTTCATACTTTTTTTTAAGTGATTATTTTAATATTTTATGCCTTTTTTTTTTTTTTGAAGATACATTTAATCTAAATACGCTTAAAAGATATAATATTTGTGAAAAAAACTTAAAAAATTCACCAGATAAAAAAAATATAAAAAAAATGAAAATCTAATGTAATTTCATATTTTGTTGTATTCAATGATTTTTTAAAAGATTTTTGTACATTTTTTTACTTTTTATGTATATTAAAATTAAGTAGATCTAAAAATTTAAAAAAATTGATTACAATATTTTTTAAAAATCATTAAAAATACAAATTAAAAACTCAAAAAACTATTTTTGAAAACTCAAAACCAAACAGGATGTTTGGCAAGTTGGTTTGTGGCTTAAATAGCCACAAAAGACAAAATATGCTATTTTAGCCACAACAAACAAAATATCACATCTAACTCATAATCATTACACTCTTCTCTCACAAAAAAAGTCAAAAAAGCCAAAAAGTCTTTTTCAAACCAAGCTTTCTAGCCTAGGCTAAAATAGCCAAAAAAGCCAAAAAGCCAACCCACTTCCCAAACGGAGGCTCATTTAACAAACTTTGATATGACAATTTATAATTATTTTATAGACAAAATATAATTATACTTAACAGAAAGCAGTTTTTGTAATTTATGCAAATTTATTTGTTTTTATTTTTACTAATTGAATTATGATACATGTATTTGATTATATAGCATAATACTAATAGAAGGCTTGAGTAATGGCTGAAACTTAATCTTATCCATTTATAGTTTTTTCAAATTATTTCTAATTAATTTTAAAATTAAATTTTGAATCATTGTCTAAAACGGTGCATAGCATAGGCTTTACGCTAGTATTGAATATATACATAATATAATATTCTCTTTATCTCTCTCTCATACATATTGTAACATAGCATCAGAGTTATGTTAAGTATCTAGCAATTTTGCTTCACCGATGGGTAACATCCTTTCCTTGGCCGCCCATCGAATCTCAACCCATTTTCTTGTCATATTTTTTTTTTTTCAATATCGTTTCGCAGTGATCTTCCCATCTATCCGTTGGTTTCTTTATGTTCTTTAATTAGCCAAAGTTCCCCAAAGTTCTTCTGCGGCTCCTACCTTTTCAACGCCGCCAAACTCCATCCTCGGCCACCATTACCGACGAACTTGTCGGTGCCTCACCTCTCGCCGAAGATGCTTTGTTTTCTCTCTGACTTCTCTGTTTCCTGTTGTCTTCAACAAGGTCCCTAACCTCTATGATTTTTCAAACCCAACTCTCTCTCTTTTTCTAAAGCTACTCTTGGCTTTCTCTCTCTTCACCCATTTTATATTCTATTATTTTATCTTATTCTCATTCAATCCCACAATCACCCACAAACACCCCAAAAAAAAAAAAAAAAAAAACACAATTTTATTTATTTATTTTTTATAATCTGCTTACATGGGTTGTTCCCAATCTTCAGTCATTCTTCATTTAAAAAAAAAATTTATTTTCTAATTTATTTATTTTTGTGAACATCATCTCTCATTTCCATTCCATTCTACTCTATCTTTCCTTCTCTTTTAACCTCAAATAGGTTACTATCTTCAAACTTAATTAAGTTTGGGAAGAGGGAGATATATACATATTAATAATGATACAGACCACTAAAACATCACCACTAACATCACCACTAATGATGTGGCAAGCCAAAAATAAAAAATAAAAATAAAAAAACTAAGACACAAAACACATGTGGCAGTGGGTGGGATCCACTGCCACATCCCTAGTGCAACCACTAATTAGTGGTCTGGATCATTTTTCTATACATATATCATGGTGAGTATGGTCATACACCAAGCAAACCACCTAAGTTGCCCACTGGCCCACCACCCAATCAGCCCTTTGGCGTACCATCACTTAAGCTGTCCCTTGGTGCACCACTCAACCCACCTTCCTTGGCACACTCCTTAAACCGCCCCTTGGCAGACCACTACCTAAGTTGACCCCTTAGCGCATCACCTAAGTCGCCATCACCTAAGTCGTCCCTTGGCGTATCATCCAAGTAGCCCCCTAGCGAACATAGTTCCTTTCTAAGATGCTTCCTAGTACACATGGTTCCTTTTTGGTTGAGACTTTTGTTCTTAGCTTCTTTTTCAACGATCAGACACGATCTCACCAAAAAATTATCTTCCGACATTAGCCCCAACTGCTCTTACAATGGTCCGGCAATACCATAAACTATCTTCGAGCATTATTCTTTTTATTTTATTTCTCTAGTTTCTCTTTACAACTGCCAGTTAGTCACTTTGCAACCACCTTGAGTTTGAGAGGAGCTGCTAGTGAATACGATATATATATACATACATTATATTCACTATATCTATTAGATGTTATTTTCATAGCTTTCTTATTACATACTCTTACCTTGCCTATATATAGGCATCTTCATTGGATTGTAAGTGACACAATATTGAATATACACATAATATAATATTCTCTCTCTCTCTCTCTCTCTCTTAGATATTGTAATAGGTGTATTAGACTCTCTTAAGATTTTAGTTCACATATCACTTAATCTTTTTTTATCAGTAATTTGTTAATCGTATGGATAAAAAAGTAAAATTGTCATAACTTTTACATTGATATGTATATTTGACCCTTGTTTGTCCTTGTATTTACAAGTTATTTGTATTAATTTCGGTCACTTTAATCTTATTTGAAGAGATGTCAATATAACTATATTAATTTTATGGAAAAAATTATATATATATATATTTTTTAATTCTCACTTTACCCTACCTAAAATTGTTGTAGAGATCATGTGAAAAATTGTGTACCTTACAGTTTTGGGCAGCTTGATACTTAGTCACTTGGACAAGGTACTTTTGAACTTCTGCTGGAGCTTCCTTTTGTATGTTTTGAAATCTTTCAGTTGACAAAGTTAACATCTGCAATGTGTCTCGACACAATTGACATTTATAAATAACAGATCACTTAATTTTAACCATAATCATAACTTGCAAAAGAAAATGTTTGATTGTAATTAGCAAATTTTTTATTTAAAAAAAAAATACTTGTGAATAGTGTGTTTGGTTTTAGTTTTCTGAATTCAGTTTTTTGGAAATTAAAGTTTTTTATTTTTTGTGTCTTTTATTTTTAGTAAATATTTTTAAAATTTTAAGCAATTTTTTTTTTGATGCACCTTACTTAGATGTATCTAAATGGTAAAATATTTATGAAAAAAGTATTTTAAAAAATTAATAAATACACAAAAATATAAAAAATGTACTATTTTTTTTTTTTTTGGTATTTAGTGAATTTTTTAGAGATTTTTTTTCACAAATATTATATTTTTTAAGTATATTTATATTAGGTGTATCTAAAACTTAAAAAAAAAAAAATACTTAAAATATTAAAAAAATTCATTGAAAACAAAAAATATATGGAAAATAAAAACATAAAATTTTTTGAAAAGTGTTTTCTGAAAACCAAAACCAAACAAGCTGATATGGCTAAATTAATCATAACTTACGAGGACTCGTACTCTCCTTCTGCAAAGGTAAAGCGCAATCGCTCTCCCAAGTTTTGAAGTTGCTCCTGTTAAAAACACCTCCTTAACATCCTCAGAGATCTCATTAAGGATTACCGCTGCAGTTAAGGTATTGCCATGAACAACTCGAACCCTAAGGTTCGGATGTTTGTTCACAAAGAGCGTTCCACCGCCATTGAGAGCCTCATTCTAAATTCAAAAAAGATTTCAGAATTAATAACTTAAATAGATATCTAATGAAAAACAAGTGCAATTATGTATAGATAGAGAAGGTAGGTGGGTATTTCATGCAATAATTTTTTGAAGTACATGGGAAAATTGAACATTGGAATTATATTATCTACTAATCATCTTTTTGATACATTATGGAGTCTTTTTGATACATTATGAAGTCTAAAAAGTAAAATTATATATAATTTTCCTTATATGTTTTACTAGCTGATTGTGGTAAAGTCACTCGGGTAAAATATTTTTTCACTTTGGTAAATTGAGAAATTCCTTTCTCTTTGTGTTTTTCAAAGTAACCAAATGCATAAAAGCAACCAAGCAGAGTGATGATATATAGAAAATTCATACAAAATGAAGTAGCATATGTGTCTATTCATTTCAATTAAAAAGATTAAAGTGACTTATAATTTTTAAAATATCATAATCATATTCTTGTGAAAAAAAAAAAATTATGAAATTTTATTTTGCAAATCATTTTCCCTGTAAGTTATTCTTCTGATTTAACTTCCTAACAATAATAGATCCACATGGTCTCTCTTGAAAATTTTTCAGCTCTTTCATTGACTGAAAGCACCACGATGGCGACATCACATATTGCTCCACAACTATTAATAATGACCTTAGGCCTGCTTTGGCAAGTGGCCAAAAGCAAAAAAATTATTAAAAAAATTAAAAAATTAATAATTCATACTAAAAAAATCAAAAAGTTAATAACTCATATCAAAAAGTCAAAGATTCTATTTTCTTTCTACTTTTCGTAAATCTTTTCGTAAAAAGTAAAAAAGTCATCCCAAACATACTAGTTTTTTTTACATCACATTTTAACTAAAAAATTAAAAAATTACTAAAACACCTGCTCCCAAATAAGGCCTTAGTCTAATACAAAATCACCACGCTTGATCAATTGATCCTTAAAACCAATGTCAAAATTTATAATTTTTTTGAAATTAGAATCACACAATCATGTAAAACCTTTAAGGGTTGGGTTTTTCTCCGGTCCTTGATCACACTAAAAGATATTGTTTGGTCCATGAGGGTTTACTACAGGTTTCGTTTTGATAATCTGAATCGTTCAATATGTATAACTCGTCAAGTACTCTATGTCTGTAAAAAATCACGTTGATCGGATATTGATAACTATCTCATCGGATTAGATTTCTGTTAACCGTTTATTTTTTTACAGTATATTTTTTATACAAAACTGATTTGATCATGTAACTATTGATATCCGATCAACGTAATATTTTATAAATATATAATACTCGATGAATTTTATATATTAACAATTCAAATTATTAAAACGAGATCCGTGATAAACTCTCGCCGACCTAACAGTGAACTTGAGAAAAGCCGGCCCCAACCTTTAAAATCACGTGATCCTGTAACTTTTGATAGAGTCGAGATAAAAAAACTTTTGGTCATCATTGCATCACAAATGAAGGGCCCATAACCCAACAATGACTTTAATGTATGTGGTTGACTTTTAGTTGGACTTTTAATGGACATTGGTTGATCTGCTAAGCTGGGCACACAACTGGCCATGTACTGTACCAAACCCATAAGCCCACCCTATACGCTACTAAAAATTAATGCTCAAAGCTTACGAGCACAACTACCCCATTGTGTTATTTAAGTGTTGCACTTACTTTTGATCCCTACATAAAATATTAAAGGGCAAATTACGTATACTCTATCGAGATTTGGTTAAATTACAAATATCTTTTTGAAGTTTAAAAAATTACAAATTTCTTCTTAAATGCTATATTTGCACTTACTTTTGATCCCTACATAAAATATTAAAATAATTCTAGACATACTGTTATCCATTTCTAATTTATTTCAAATAAAATTATGTAATTATAATTGAATTTATATGATATAAAATTCATATATAAAATGAATCTGAATTATAAAATCTCAATTCTAAATAAATTTAGAATAAATAATGATAAATTTATAGTATTACTCAAAATATTACCATCCTCAAATAAAATGACAGAGAACTAACTACACAAATATATCATCCTCCTATTGTAATGACACAAAGCTAACTACACAACTTTTGTCATTTTACAATACCATTGAGGGCCCATGTTCATATATTGGTGTTTGGTATTTTTTTTTAAAAATATTTTAATTATATATATATTTGCATGTTTTAAATTCATTTAATCTAAATACACTTAAAAAAATAAAATATTTGTAAAAAAATCTTTTCAGCATTCACTAAATACAAATAATAATAACAAAAAAAAAGTATATTTTCAGATCTTTTACATTTATTCAATTTTTAAATTTTTTCATGAAAAATATTTTATTTTAAAAATATATTTAGATTAGGTGCATCTAAAAAAATATGAAAAAAAGTTCACTCGACATCAAAATACGACAAAAAAAATTCCAATTTTATATTTGAAAACTTAAAACTAAATAGAGTTTGAATATTTTGTTTTTTTTAATCAAATTTAATTATCATTGTATTGATGTAATAAAACTCACAAAAAATATATTATATCAATACATGAATGACATATAAATTGACACAAATTTTGATAAATAAATTTAATATTAAAATTTAATTTTCGTAACATTATTCTACCTGTAAATCGACAAATGAGAACAGATAGGATGATTTATAGCTAGCTTACTCGTAAGAGTACGCCAAAGGGAAGCCTCTAAGTAATTGAAGTGGGTGAACTCGCAACCGTTGCTGGTGGGACAGTAGGGGCTACAAACTAAAATGAGGACCCATACATTCTATTTGGATCGTGAGGTAGGGTGAGATTAGAAAAAGAAATTATTGTGATTTCTCACTTAAATAAGAAATAAAAAGGAATAATTACAATTTGCACAATTATGTTTGAATAAATAAAAGAAAAGAGTATGTGATTTCTCATTTATTTTATTTAGATAGAGTAAATAAGAGAAAATAAAAGAAAGTATTGTATTTCATTTTATCAAAACAACCTTCCATATTAATAAGTGGTAAATTACAAATATATCCCTTGAGATTTACTTAAAGTACAGATTGCCCCATGTGGCTTGAAAAATTATAAATACCTCATTGTTAGAATTTTTTATTTAACAAAATTAACCAAAAAAAAAAAAAAAAATCATAATTGTTCTCCTATACATTAATAAAATTACCTAAATTATTAATTGAAACATATTTCTAATATCATTAAAAACTGTTAATTGACTTGATAATTTATTAATAAAATAAACGATTTGTTATGAAATTAGAAACCTCAAGTAGAATGTAATTTTCAAAAGTACAGGGGACGATTTGTATTTTAATCAAATTTCAGAAGATGTATTTATAATTTACCCTATTAATAAGCTATATTTTTTCATAAGGGTAATTTTGATTTTTTAAATTTTTTTTCATTAAACCCAATTCTTTTATCATCAAATCTCACCATTTTTAGTGAGAAATAAAATATAGATTTAGTGAAAATTATTTTCTCACAATCTTTCGTTATTTCTTACTTAACTATCCAAACAAGTATCCTCACAAATTTTTTTTTTTATTTTCTCACCAAACCTTTCCGTCCAAATGGATTATTATGATGCAATAAATGTGTGAGAGAGATTGTTATGATAGCTTTATCCCAATAAATGTGTGTGTGAGAGAGAGAGAGAGAGACAGAGACAGACCTTGTTCAATGCAGCAAGGCTGAGAACTTTGACACCCAATTTATCAGCCCTAAGAATAGCCTCCTCTATGTGGTTGTTGATGCCTTCTTTAGCAAATGGCAAGAAATACTACACATGAAGGGTTAAAGTCCAATGTTTTATATTTGGATTACTGCTAACTACATTTAACATTGATTGAAACAAACATTCTAGGGTTGAAAAAAAGTTAAAAAATAAAAAACCTGAAAACCAAAGCGAGGTACGACCCATGTCTGTTGCAAGTAGCCTCTGAGGTTGTAGAAAGAGAACAAGAAGGTTTTAGACTTAGCCCACATCACTAGCATTACCACAAAAGTGATGGGCCAAAGTGGCACCAAAAAGAGCCTTGCTCGAAATGGCGTCGACGCAAATGATCGGAATACGAAGGGGCTGTGCAAGGAGGATGTTATATCCACCACATGAGCCAAGAAAACAAAATCAGGGACCCTACCATTTTTACCTGCATTCACATTCAATTTACGGTCATTTCCAAAAATTGAATTTCTTATTTATTTATTTATTTTCTTCGCCTGCCTTCTATGTTAGGTTCTATAAAATTTTTGTGTGTAGCTAGCATAGTTGAAAGAAATTTTGCTACGAGATGTTAGGGGCGTAAATAAATATTGAATACAATTATGATACAATTCTTTGTGTTACTGATCATTAAAAACAAATGAAATTGGATGAACATATTTATTTCCTATTAATCCAACCATGTAGTCTCATCACTGCAATATAAATATATCATCCTAATACACCTAATATTTAGGGATGACAAAATTACCAGGTCCAATTATATTGGTCTCAACCCGATTTTAACAAAAAAATGTTGAGGAGAGTATTGATTAAGTAGGGTAAAGTATATAGATATGTAGGACAAAACTATTAAGGTTAGGATAAAGTATGAAATCGTATTATTAAAATAGTTAAGTTGAAGTCAAGAATTCGCAAGCAAAACTTGAAAAAATCGGACCTGTTATCATCCATACTAATATTTACTCCAAGTGGAGGTGGTGAGGCATAGCTATTGAAGCCCTAATAAAATTTATGGGTCAATATTCCACTTAAAATACAAGCTTGCTTCTAAGCATGCGCCGCACAAAATTTTATAATTAAGATATGGTCCCATTTAATATTATTTAAAAATAAATAAATTGGGATAGGATAGTTGAGAACTTAAATTCGAATAACACATACATTTATTTTGTGTTTAAATCATAAATTTGAGTACGGATTTGAAAAGGAAAAAATGAAAAAAAAAAAAAAAAGAGTGTGAAAAATAGTTGAAATGCAATTATATTTCATCTATGTTTTCTCTTTTCTTTTTTAAATTTATGATCCAAATACAATCTCAATAGTTGCATGTGAAATCTACACCACCCAATTGTATAATGGTGATATATGATTAATAAAAAAAATTAGGATAGATGATAAGATATCAGGTCAAACATCCAAGCCAAAGCCTGTGTTGCAGCATAAATTGCAGCTTAAGTCACAAATTACTGAACAAGAACATAAGAAAAACAGAGCAAAGGTTGAGCCACAGCTTGAGCTGCAAAACATAACTCAGCAACACAAGGCACAACAGTTCAATATAATCTTTGGACATACCTGAATTTAAGCATTTTCTTTTATGTAGCTCCCATGACTTGCTGTTGAGGGTATTGCCCAATGCATCATAGAGGGGCATAAAAAGGCAATAATTGGTCCCCATCTCTGTGTGGTGAAGACTGTGGTATCTAAAAAATCATCCCACCAAAAATAAATAAATAAAATTACTAGAATAATTTTAAACAAAATATTCTGGGAATTCAACATAAACCCAACAACTTGTTAGTTTTAAAATTTAATAAAATTTAAGATAAACAGTAAAATCTGTACTTGTTGGGCCAAAGATAACAATTTTTTTAGAAGCTTATCAGTCAATCAATGGTATTTTATATTTAAAAATCTTTAAAAGACCATAAAAAGTATTATTCATAGTAAAACCTTAAATTTCCTGAGCATCATAAACGGAATGAGCACTGGCATTTGACACATATATAAGCACATCTCCTAAGAATGATATTCCAAAAAGTAATTAAAATGTATATTTATGTACCATATTTATACAAATGAGATCAGATCATCATGTGGTTAACAATATCAAATCATCTTGATTTTTGACACAAATACCTAACGTAACGGGCCTTAAATATGGAACGGCTTGTATCACCAAAATAGGTTCTGAAGTAAGCCCCACCAAGACTAATAGTATTTCTCCAGTTGGTAGAATCCAAATCGAAAAAAAATAATAATAATTATATACATATGATTATTATAACGTTACAGTTGATGATAAATTACTTACGTTGGGGTATAGAGAAAGTATTTCATGAATGGAAAAGTCTGAAACAACTTATGGGGGACAATTTCAACATTGGAATGTCCCAAACATCTGAGAAAATCAAAGATCAATACATAGCCATAGATGAGGCTAATTGATCCTTGTCCAAAAAGACAAGTACCAAGTACTGGTATCCCAATAACTGCTGTTAATATAAGATGCTCCAAAACTGCGGCATGTCCAGCTGCAATGCAATAACAGTTCATAAATAAAAAGGAAGTTGCTTGGTGTGAGTATTTAATGATACACAGATGAATCATATGACAAATCAATTGAATGCATTCAAGATCTGCAAAAAGTAAAAGGTTTTCGGTTATGGTAGGATGTGATTAAAGTTATGGTCTGAGTAGGTTCTCAAAATCACCAAGGATCCTGTAGAGTTTTTTTTTTCTAAAATTTTTTAAAGTAGTGTGTTGTATGGTTGAGATTTAATGTTAAAAAATTGATGTGACTTGTCATTAAATCTCAACCATACAACACACCACTTTAGGAAATTTTAGGAAAAAAAAAAACTCTAGAGGATACTTGCTTTTAGATTTATTGTTTTTCTTGTCTTTAATGAATTTTTTATATATATTTTTAATCTAAATGTAATTAAAAAGAAAAATATATCTGAAGAAAATTTGAAAAAAAAAAAATAGTAAACACACAAAAACATGGAAATGTGAGTCTTTTGTTATTTTGTTTGGTTTATTTTTGCCTTTAGTAATTTCCCCCCCTAATTTGTAGTCAAATTTTTTTACTTTTTAGATATATTTAAATTAGGTGCATCTTAAAGAGTAAAAAAAAAAAAAAGACTTACACTAATTATCCAAAAAAAAAAAACAGACAAAATTACAAAAATATGTTTTGACAAATCAAACCAAATATATTGTAATTTTAATAACTTATTGAGTTGTAACTCAGAATTATGATTAGATGTGGTTGTTATTATATCGAAAGCGGTAAGCTTCATGTGCACTCTTAGGAAAGGTGCATACCATAGATTGGTTCAAAAGTAATTTACAAACGTAACTTTTATGCATGAAAAATGTTTTGGAACTTTAATTTTTGAGTTCTAAAGATAACTTTAATGAGTTGTTAGTGGGCTCCACCCACAGTGATGTGATGTTTTAATCTTAGTTTGTTTTTATTTTATTTTTTTTGTTCATTACCATATAATTAGTGCTCCATTAGAATATCAAAATTAATAGTCTAAATCATTGTTGTTTATGCATAGAACTCATTCAAAATAATGTCATACCACTATTCTTATAACGGTTTGTTACGTAATGTCAAAATATTTATAACACCGACACATATTTCACATATTCTAAACACTTTTACATATTTTTATAGGGATAGCTTGTCTCTAGTCCATAAAGTGTACTGTATAGTGTTGTTGGGCCTGTGAAGTTCACCATGAGTCTTGTTTTGATAATCTGAACCGTTGAATATATAGAACTCGTCAATTACATTGATTTGATAATTTTAGGAAATCACATTGATTGGATATCGATAGTTACTTGATCGGATCAGATTTTTGTTAATAATTTATTTTGAAAATTTTAATTACCGTTGACAAAAATCTAATTCGATCAAGTAGCTATCGATATCTAATCAACATGATTTCTTACAAGAATAAAGTACTTGACGAGTTCTATATATTGAACGGTTCGGACTGTCAAATAGGACCCGTAGTGAACCCCCCACTGACTTTACAATACATTTCAATCCGATCATGGACTTGAGAGAACTCAGTCCATTTTTATATACCTTCCTAAGAGCTTTTTTAAATAGAATAATGCTTGGGACCCCCTTTTGGGGGTCACCCCCCTCACCCCCTTTGCCACGTGGCAGGGGGTGATTGGAGGATATTTTCGTCCTATAATTATAAAATACAGCGATGAGTTTTTTTTTTTTTTTTTTTTTAATTTTATTTTTTGAAATAGAAGAATCACAAAAAGATCAAATCATTCCGAATACTTTTTTTTTTTTTCTACAGAATGATTAGAACATTAAATTTTTGGTTATTTGTGATTGTTTTCTATCTAGAGTTATAATAGAGTAAATATTGGTAGATAAGGTTTTGAATTCAATGGCTTTACCTGTACAAGGCTGGGGTAGAGGTGATGAATGGTGGAGTGAATGGTAATGGGTGAAAAGATATTTTCCATGGAAACATTTATGTACCCAATAGTATACAGGCTCTGAAACTCCCATGTGGAGTACCATAACAGTAATAAAGCCTCTTGAGTCCAACAATGGAACACTTGTGAGGACTACTGGGTGGATTAAGTAGACCATGGAAGCTATGAGAGCTTGTAGAATTATGAAATTGTCCCTGTAAAATTCAAAAAAAAAAAAAAAAACCCCATTTTATGAATCATTTGAAAAAAAAAAATTTTTGGGTAAGAAAAGAAAAGAAAAGAAAAAGAGATTACCAGTCCCATTCTTCGTCAATCTGTTTGAAATCCACACCTTGTTGTAGAATTCGGCGATTTCGGGTGAGGAAAAGCATGTTACTGAAAGAAGTCCATAGCTGATACATGAAAGATCTAAGAAGACATAAAATTAGAATATGGAGACACCATGTTTCCTTCATGGTTCCCTCTTGAGTTCTTGAATAAAAGACTTTTGCAATAAGAGGTCCATATAGCAGATACTGCATCGAAAAAATAAATAAAAAGAGCACAACCCCGTGTCATTGAGAAGGAAAAAAATATTGGGTAGTGCATAAAAGGCATGAAGGGAAAGATAGGTCATGGATTATAAACCTTGAAGGGGCCTAAGTTCTCCCAAGGCCAAGCTGACAAGGTTGCAACCATGTTACTCATACAATCTCTCTTTCTACAAGCAAAAGATTTCAAGTTGAAGAGAATACAATATGTTATGATATTCAGATAGAAAAGTAATATCCCAGAGAAAGAGAGAAGAGAGATGGGTATTGAAGCACTTGTCTTCCCTCTCTCTCTCTCTCTCTCTCTCTCTCTCTCTTAGTTTCTATCTTTGCAAGGAAACTATTATTCTCATTTCTCCAATCACCTACTTATAGGTGGGAAACAATGTGGCACTTGCTTTCAATTGCAAATAAAGATCTTGACCCTCTTTCTATATCTAGGCCAGCTCATCTGCCCCAAACTCTTTATGTAATCAAGCTCCATGAAATTCATTCATGGTGTAGTAAAAGGTTAATTTGAGACACAAACTAGTGTCTCCAGTCAAATATCCGGTCAACCATATAGATCGGACGGTTAAGTTCAACCATTAGAATGATTATGTATTATCTTAACTTTTCACCTGCAAACTTCATCGCAATGAATATGAGATAATATGTAGGGTTTCTCCTCAAATATACTGCATTTTTTTTTGTTTTTTGTTTTGATTGGCAAAATAAATCTTTATTGATGGAAACATATAAAGTATGAATATACTGTATTGAAAGACCTTATTAATGAATATGACAATTGAATCAGTCTATGTAATTATTTTTTGGAACAATAAAAATATCAAAGGTTCAGAATTTGAGTAGATGATACGATTGTAAACCTTTTATTTTAAAATAATTTACTAACCAACTACCATCCTATCCCCCCCCCCCCAAAAAAAAAAAAAAAAACTCACCGATTTCATGTTTTCTTTCAAGTTTCAATCTCTTGAAAGGTTTCACTGACAAAGGCTTATCGTGATTCACATATTCCATGCTATGTAATTAGATACACCTCTAGTTACAACTTAAACTAATTTCATATTGGGTCTATAAATGTACCTAAAAGATTGTTGGATACTTCATTTCTTTCAACGCTTCATCCCAAAATTTAAATTTTGTTAGTTTTATTTGAACAATCCAATTAATTTCAACTTTACCCCCTTGCCTACCCTAGTCCTTTTCCGCCTTTGGTTCTACCTCTACCAACAGCCAATCTCCTCTTTCTCAAACCATAACCCTTAAACCCACCCTAACCACCATCTACCACTGCCAACAATAGGGAGTGGATTGTGGAGGGCAGTGAGAGAGGTGTATAGAGACTGGCCATGGCCATGCATCATCAAATCAATTTTGTATAAAAAATAGATGGTGTTATAGTCAACATGTGACAAAAAAAACTAACACGATCAGATAGCTATCGATATTTAATGAACATGATTTTTTATAAGAATATAGTACTCGATGAGTTCTACATATTGAACGGTTCCGATTAGAAAAACGGGACCCGTGGTGGGCCCCCACGGGCCAAATAACATCGTCCAATCAAAGGCTGAAAAATAGGCAATCTTTTTCCATATCCTTTTCGGCCAAGACACTGCCCACCGTACCGATTCATTAATTATATTCTCAAACACACTTATTTGTACAATATTTTAATACATATTTTTTCATAAAAAGTCAAAAAATTAACCCAAACAATCATATTTTCTTCCTCAACTTTTTAGACTAAAAAGACAAAAAATACACTTATTTAGGACACCTCAAACAACCCCTTAGTCTTTTAGATTTTGAAGTCAAAAAAGCCTATGCAGAGTGTTCTTCCATCCTTTTCGCCGACTATTTAGAAAATCCATTCAGATTCAACGATTATACAAACTGCATAATGTATTTATACCGTTGTCAATTCTCATCTCTCCATTACAAGTTGCAACTTGCAAGGTATTATAAAGAATTTATTATTCATATTTTTTTAGGTTTTGTTTTGAATCATTTTTCTTATGATTTTAAATAAATTGAATTATACAAACTGCATAGTGTATTTATACCGTTGTCAATTCGCATCTCTCCATTACAAGTTACAACTTACAAGGTATTATAAAGAATTTATTATTCATATTTTTTAGGGTTTTGTTTTGAATCATTTTTTCTTGTAATTTTAAATAAATTAAATTATTTATTGTCTATAACATTCTCTTCAGCTCTTGGGATTCAATGAAATTGTTGACTTTGTGTGTAATTAAATCATCTCTTAACAACTGTTTATTTTTTTTTGGGTTGAATGATTGATTTCAAATTATATTAGTAACAATTTTTATAAAAGAATTCAGATTTTGTTAATATGATTTTGGGTATTTAATTTAATTTGATTTGGTAAATAATTTTGCATTTGTTTGTATGTGTACGGACACAGAAAAATACCGTATTTGTTGATAAAGAATCTAGCGAAGAAGATGATTAGAGCCACCCAGTGATCACCATTTACAAGATAAAGCTCCTCTAGCCGTTGACCAACCGGGGACCCTTCAATGTCCAAGTTAGTCCTTCAATATTATAAAAATATTTTATAGACTAACTTATAGAGAGAAATTGCGTACCTTAACTCATTGGGGTGTGGTCTATTTATAATAGCCGGTGACTTGCCTAGTAAGTAGTTTGAATGTTTCAGAAGTCTTATCCCAAACAATCTCCAGTTATTTAGGACTCTTATATCAATAAGATTTCATTTCCTATTGAGGTTTGCATAACATAAAACATTAATCTAGTATTTGATGAAGATTTGACAACTACCATATATGTGATAATCCATAACTATGTCACGTGGCAGTGTCTAAACATATATAATTCTTGTGATTATTTTATTCCCTCTCAAATGCCTCCAAACTTTCCTTCTATTTGAGCCCAGTAAAAGAGTGGAAGTTTTCTATTGTTCTGATAAAGATAGCCCTGTAATGTTGCCTAGCTAGAACGATACAAGGGTTTTAGGACTTATTCCAATAATGCCTAATCTTGTCGAGTACTATTCCAAGAATGCATAACCTTGTTAGGACTTATTCCAAGAACAGAAGTGATTGAGACCCCCTCTCCCTCCTACCCCCACCACCTCCACACACACGTGGAGGATGGTGATTGGAGGAGGAGGAAGAAAAGAAGAAGAAGGAAAAAAAAAAAAAAAAAAAAAAAAAAAAAAAACTGGCCAATCACAGGCCAGAAGGGGTTGTGGGGGTCCGGATCATTATTCTTCCAAGAATGTCTAATTATGCTAGGACTTATTCCAAAAATGACTAACCAAGCTAAGAGCTACCAAAAAACACTAACTTATTTCATGGCGACCAAAATCCTCTCAGTAGGGAATTCCCAAGTTGGATAGCAAAATCCGCTCAATAAGAAATCCCAAAGTTAGACAAACCACCAACCACCTTCTTGGCGAGCAAAATCTGCTCGGCAAGAAATTCTAAAGTTGGAAAAATCACCAACTTACTACTTGTCAAGCAAAACCCGTTCTACACGTAATGCCAAAATTGAACAAACCACCAATTTATTTCATCGAGCAAAAACCAACTCTACAAAGATTTTCAAATTTGGAAAAATCCTCCAACTTACTTTGTCGAGCAAAACCAGCTCGTCAAAGATTTTCGAAATTAGAAAAACCCTCCAACTTACTTCGTTAAGCTAAAACCTAGCTCGATAAAGATTTTTGAAGTTGGAAAAACCCTCTAACTTACTTCGCTGAGCAAAACCCGCTCGGCAAATATTTTTCCTCAACTTACTTCGCCGAGCAAAGTACGCTAGGCAAATATTTTCGAAGTTGGGAAAACACTCAAACTTAATTCGTCGAGCAAAACCCGCTCGACAAAGATTTTCAAAGTCAGAAAAAACCTCCAACGCCGAGCTAAAGCCCAGCTAAGTAAAGATTTTTGAAGTTAGAAAAACCCTATAACTTACTTTGTCATGCCACGGATTTACATGGTCCGGCTCTTGTGAATAAACCACCCAACGATGAACAAAAGATAACAACTCTCATGCAAATGAATATAATATAGTCACATAATTAATACACGTGTTTATCCGATTTTATGTATTCTTTGATATAACATCTAAGTCGAATGGATGTTCTATAACTAAAAACATACATAGATGTTATAAATTAAATTGAATGCCTTGAGGCTTACATTATACATAATGGTGTAACCTTTACAAGAATGACACACGGCCAGTAAATCACATAAATGACCCATGGCCTACAAACAACTGAATCACCCTACATGGTTCCGAACACAACTTCATGTCACAGTCCACATCCACATATGTACACCTGAAAAACATTTCAGCCATGTAGGGTGAGCATAAAGCTCAGCAGAGAATATTTTAAAAACTAAACATGCTCTATCAAAATAAATGATCATGATGCAATACGTATATATAATATGCCTAAATGCATTTTCAAACCATTTGATTTCTCAACGAAATCATTTCTTTTCAATTACCAAAACCTTACGTTTAATCAAAACGTTTTCCAAGTTCAAATCATCAGATTGATATAAAATTTCTTTCCAAAAACCAATCTAGGTACCTCAATACCAACCAGCAAATACATTGCTAAATCAAATGCGAATACATCGTTAGACAACAACAAAAACATTGTTAAAACCATTTTTCCAAACATCATGTTCCGAACCAACATAATAGTAAATAAAATGGGTAAATCTCCAAAACAAATACAACATTTTATGGAAATTTCGTCCGCAGGAAACCGTAAACTGATACCCATGTAAACGTAGGCTATACAAGCGGTACTATTGCCATTTTACGGATATTTTGTTCGCGGGATTGGCACTCATGTATACGCGTGGTTTTTAGGACTTTCACCATGGACACTCAGGTCATCTTATTTCAACAAGACAACACTTACTTCCTATATTCACAATTTTATTTTCCCATTTCTCAATAGTACAATATATGTATCTCCAAATATTGTTTTTCCAAAACAATGCAAATGTTCCAAAACATAATATGAGAATTTTCAAAACCTCTTTTCAAAATATACAATTTCAATTTCCAAAATCCATTATATGCTTCATGATATGAATGATTTTCATTTGCCTAATCCATATGCAATTTCTAACACACGGCAATACTAGCCTCCACTGATAACCAAAACAGTTATTTCTAATGCAATAATTAAAAGATATCAATATAGATATATTTTCCAAAAGTTTAACAACACCCATTTTCAAAATTCCACAACCATTTCCTTCCCATCTGTTCCCAACAAAATCATTTACCAAAATCAATCAAACTCCAGCTCCTAAAACAATATCATTTAGGGTTTTTTCTACAAATTGGAGTTTTTCTCTTTTAGAAAATCAAATGCAAGTTTGTTTACCAAAAATAGATTTAATAGCAAAATCATAACCAAACAACCCCCAATCCCACAATAACATTTCAAGATTAACCAATTAACTACAACATATAAATAACAAGATACATCACAAATATGCTGCCGAACTTATATTGAGTTTAGGAAATAGACCCTAAATCTTGAAACCAAAAGGAGACAAGAGAGAGAGAAAATGGAGAAACCTTAAGGACGTCGAAAACTAGCTCTGCTTCGATCAAAAGAAAGCTCTCGATGTGCTCTACCTTTTTGTCAAAGAGACTAGGGGGAATAAATCAATGGATTTAGGTATATTTGTAGAGAGAATGTAAGTTTTAGAGAGGGAAGCTCTAGATCTAGGGTTTTTAGAATGTTTAGAGAGAGAGAGAAATGAAAAAGTGACTAAAAAAGATGACTTTGCGATCTGATATACGCACAGACTGCTCGAGCCAAAATGTGTCGCTCGAGCGTCCAAACACAAAAATGTGACCGCTTGAGCGCGGGAAGTGACCGCTTGAGTGTATAATACAAACTCTCAGAAGTTTTGTAGATAGAAGACAACTGCTCGAGCACAAAAAGTACCATTCGAGCGTAAGAAAGCTCACTCAAGTGAAGAACGCCGACTCCCAATATCTTTGCAGACCTGCAAAAGTACTGGAAGTTCACAAAAACTGCTCGAGTGCTGGAAGTGTCGCTCGAGCGAAGAGGCAAAATTCTGAGCAACAACGGTTTTGAAAAACAAGCTACCAATTTATTTCAAATGCAACCAAGACACTCCAATAACCAAACTTAATGAGGTATAAGGAGAAACTAGACTTGAACAACCATATAAGACAATGAAACCCATATCCAAAACATCAACGGGTTGTGTCTAAACCAGAATCGCTATAACCTCTCCCTTTAAGGAATTTCATCCTTGAAATTTAAGATAAGGTCGAAACAAGGCAACTCAATCACAACCGAAAGCACAACCACCAACTCAAAGCTGGACCCAAACTTGGGATAAGTTTCCGGATCCTAGTTCAACACCTTAGGGCCCTAAAGACACCCGACACCCAAAATACTAAGAACAACTCACGGTTGCCCCTTTGACCCACATAACTCGCTGTGGTTTATAAGATAAGAACAACTATTACCTCAACAACAATCACTCGAATTCAAAGATGTCAACTATGCCTGAACTACCCACAACACTGAAATCACCACCGAGTATACAAGCACTCGGACACGAAGAAAAGAAAACTCCTCGCATACAAAGCTCCTACTCAACAACGTTATGGCACATTAATGCCTGACAATTCTAAGTCCTTGCAAAAAAAGACATACAGCATATAACTAGCAACTTAGGCTAGATCAGAATGCAACTTCTCAACACAAGATATGAGATACTCCATTTAGGTTAAAGAGCATGCTTTATTTTTTTCTCATTTGTCTTAAAACACTTTGTTTTTCCCAAAAGGTGTTCAAACCTGCATCGTACAATTCAAATACATTTTCAGCTATCCATAACAAAACAGAGAGATTTCCAAACTGTTTTTTCAAAACCCAAAGGTGTTATATATAAAACAATTTTTATTTTGTTTTTGATTTGTTGGATTTAGCTTTTTGTTAAATCGCAAACTTACGTTTCAATCCAAAACCGTTTTAGTTCAAGAAAAGTACCCAAGGCCACAATACCAAAAAGGAGAGTTTTGTTTTCCTCAAAATCATTCATTAGCATTCCTCCGGTGAATCACAATACAGTCACCTAACAAAACCCATCACGCTCATGGTGATGCCACAATACCAAAACAAAATTTCCAAGACGAGAATCCCTAATTTTTTTTTTTTTTTTGAAATGCCAGCAATGCAATAACACAAGAGAAGTAATTTTAGCCATCAATCACATAATGGCGCAAAAGAGCTTATAAGACCAAAGTTCCCAACCGTAATCCCAAACCGGTTACTACAACTCAAAACAACCTTCCAACTGTCCATACGGGACTTACATACCATACCAAGACACTGTTCAATTACACTATCCTCAATTCTAATCTATTTCCGAGGTGACTATATGTCAACTAACCCAAATACTAATCAATCAACTATCCAACACCACTATCATGCACCAATCTCCAAACGACATACCACTTAACTTCACATAACCTAACATCAACACCAACACCTTACCCAACCTCACTAACTCCAAAATGGTGTTCCATGCATAACATCTCATACTCATTGAATCACTCTAGATTCTTCAAAGTTAATCCACGGCACTCTGATTCTCCATTCACCCATCACACGTATGCCTATGTGGCATGCACATCCTCACTTCACATTTGAGTCCGAATTGGACTTCTCAAGTTAAACACAATGCACCCTCTCAAGTGAACGCATACACCAGTACCTTACACCACACACACAAGGACCAAATAGGTCAAAACAACTTTGACAGAGCGTACCAATCACTCCACACAATCTTACTACTTCACTCAGAGTTCCACTATCCAAACTAAACAATAAACACTCACACCAAAATGACCCAGTACTATCAAATATTAAACTATTCAATCCAATCATTAACCACATTATTGTCTTGCCAAGGCACCCTCTTGGGACCGCCTTACGATCGATCCCCTTCTACACATCATCTAACAACAATACACAAACCATATACTGTCACACACCATACTAGCAAAACTTCATCACTTACTGCCCAACATCTCACCCTTAATCCCAAATGGGTTATCTCCATATTGAATCCCTCATTTTGCCAATGTACTCACAACCTCAATCAAGTTCACAACAACGAAATTCACATACTTATTCTCTCGCACCAAGGCAACTCGCAAAAGCCTACTATGCCACAACGCCACCGTTACTACGTAACAACCCAAACCGAACAACAAGCAAATACAATATCTCCATCCCTCAGTGACCAATAAGGTCAACTCTTTAATCCACATTCTATTCGTCACTCATTACACGAGTACAACCCAAATATTAAGTCTCCTAGTCAATCCACCAGTTATTGATACTTACTGAACAATTATCCTGAACCAAACCACGACACATACACATGACACTGTAGACACCCCATTTTTGACTGTCCTCAAGACTCAGACGTCACCGATTGAGCGCTTGGTGATGTTGCATACTGTGCTCGTTCAGAAGTTTCAGAGTCGCGGCCGTGCGCCCTGCCTCCAGACTTCCGAACTCTCTTCTGTGCCTTGTCTCGGTTTGCGAACCAGACTCGGTTTCCTCTGTTTTCTTTCCTGAGGGGAGGGAATGGTCCCGTAGACTATCTCCCGGTGGCCGTGAGCTACTTTTTGTGGCCGTAGGCCATTTTGCCCGTTTCGGAGCCCGGTTCCCGGTTTTCGGAGCCGTTAGGCCGTGTGCCTCGGTTCGGGACCGCCCAACCATCTCCGATTTCTCCGGTTTTTGGCATGCACCTCTGTTTTATAGTTCCGAGGAACACTGGGGCTTCTGATGCCCACTTCGTGGCCGTGTGCCACTTTCGGTGCCTATAGCCGGTTTTCGGGACCCCGAACTGCGTGATTTGGGCCCCGAGCATTCATTTTGCATCAGTTTTCTCTGATTTTTGGCGGGAACCTCTGTTTTGTCATTCCGAGGGACACTGGGGTCGCAGATGCCCACTTCGCTGCTGAACACTACTTCCGGCACCTGCAGCCCATTTTCGGGATCCCGAATTGCCCGGTTTTGACTCCGAGCGTTCATTTCTCATTAGTTTTTGTTCAAACTTGGCAGGTACCTCTGTTTCAACACCAGGAAGATCACTGGGGGGTGAGAAGCCAGCAATTATCCCAGATAACCAGTTTCGCTCCTCCGGCGCCCGTTTTGCTCACTTCCGGGTCAATGTTGAACACCCTGGGGGTATTTTCTTCCCACCAAAGCTACATATTTGTGATCAGGGGATATGGGAGGACACAAAAAGAGCATGGTCGGCCAGCAATTCAGAATTTCATTTTTGGGCCTCTCCTTCAAGCTCTATGTTGTGACTCTTGCTTCAGTGTTGCCAATTTCCGACCTTGGAACCTTGTTCCACACATCTAGGAGGACCCTAAAAGTTGGTGGTCGGCCAGTAATTGTGCATTTCATTTTTGGGCCTCTCCTTCAAGCTCTATGTTGTGGCTCCTGCTTCAGTGTTGCCAATTTCCGACCTTGGGGCCTTATTCTACAAACCTGGGAGGACACCTTTGTGTGGTGGTCGGCCAGAAATTTTACACTTCATTTTTTTTGGGGTGGCTGGCCGGCCATGGGAGGTGGCTGGCCGGCCATGAGGGGTGGCTGGCCGGCCACTTACAGCAAAATCACCTGGCCGGCCAGCTTTCTGCTTTTGGGCTCTTTACAGCTGTCCAGCTGTTTTTTTGAAATATCTCCCCCATCCGGGGGATATTTTGGGAGGGAAATCTTGCCTCCATTTCCCTCCCCTTTTACACCCCTTCTTCCCTATTTAAAGGGCTGCCCTCCTCCTTGGTTAGGGTTAGAAAAATTCCTCTCAAGAACCCCTCTTCAAAAGCCTCCATTTTCATCCTCAAAAACTCAAAAAAACCCTCCAAGTCCCTAGCTCCTTTCTTCACCAACCCTAAGCTCTACCATCAACAACTCCATTTCAACAGCAAGGAAGTGATTTTCAGAGGTTAAGAAGCAACAAAGTCAAGCCAAGAGGCAAAGAAAGACTTGTCTTCAAGGGTAAGTCACCATTTCCCTTTTTCTTGCACAATTTTGCTTCAAATTTCTACCCTATTTGCTCACTGTTTTGGGTTCCGACCCCTACTGGTTTTAGGCTTATTTTGAGCCCCTCTACAACATTGTAGAAGGGCTCAACTCTGTTTGGTGTCTCCTTGATACACTTGCTTCAATATCACTCTTTATGCCATGAAATTGCATGCTTTGATTGGCTTTTGAGTGGTCTGTTTTCGAGCATACTATATACTGTGGGTGGGCTTATTTTGAGCCCCTCTTCAACATTGAAGAAGGGCTCAACCATTTTTGGTGGCTCTAGCATGCACTTCCTTTGAAATTCCTCCATTTTACCGTAAAATTGCATGCTATTTTTAGCCCATTTGTGATCTGAGTTGGAGCATGAAACCTACTGATTTTGTGCTCATTTTGACCCCCTCTTCAACATTGAAGAAGGGCTCAACCTGGTTTTCATCCTCTATCATGCACTTGCTTTGAATTCTTGTTCTACTCCCATGTTGCATGCTTCTTTAAGCTTACCATGCTTCTGTTTTGGGTCTCCATCAGGCTTGTAAAGTGTCTTTTTTTGGTCTGTTCTTTGTGTTTTGTTAAGGGCCTTAATCCATTTGATGTTTGGTTTTGGTACTTCATGTTGTATCCATCTTATTTTCCGTAAAATCACATGATTGTTTAGGCCATTCTACCTTCTGGTTTAGGTCTTCATCAGGCTTAAAAAGTGTCTTGTTTTGGTCTGTTCTTTGTGTTTTATTAAGGGTCTGAGGCCATTTGATGTTTGCTTATGGTACCTCTCTTTATAGCCCTTGTTGGTCCATATATTGCATGCTATGTTTAGCATATATACATACTGATTTAGAGGTTGTCATCTCCTGCATTTGTGCATATTTTTGTTCCATCTTCAATGTTGTAGAACTGATTTTTTGGGTTTGAGCATTGTACATATCACTTGCTTTGTAAATCCTCTCTTTTACCGTATTCTTGCATGCTAATGTTGACCTATCTATGCTTACAATTTGGCCATGTTTGTAACTGGAAAAATGCTAGTTTAGGGGCTGCCTTGCCATTGTTTTGCATTCCATGTCCATATTCTGTATGTTTAATAGGGCTGTAGGCCATTTCGGGTGCATTTCATCGCATTTTGGGCATCGGTTGCAATTTTATCATAATTTGGGGGCTGTTTTTGCATTATTTTAGTTGCTGAATTTTGCATCTTCCTTATGCCATTCGCCACATCTCATTCGCATGTCATTTTGGTGCTTTAGAGCCTCGCCTCGGTTTGCGTGCCCGTGTGCGCGCATTTCGAGGCAGCCTCGTTTTATCCGACGGCAGCCTATGTGAGTGTGGTTGAGGCCCTCTCATGTTGACGTAAGCCCAATTTGCATTTTCATGCTTGCATGCCATTGCCTCGGTTTGTATACCCGTGTGCACGCATTTCGAGGCACGTTATTTTTTATCCGTCGGCAGCTTGTGTGAGTGTGGCTGAGGCCCTCTCATGTTGGCGTAAGCCCAATTTGCATTCCGTATGCCATTTTATGCATTCCTCGGTTTGCGTGCCCGGGTGCACGCATTTCGAGGCATCTCTTTTTTATCCGACGGCATCTGATGTGAGTGTGGCTGAGGTCCACTCATGTGAGTATAAGCCCAATCTGCATTTCCATCTCATTTTATCATCGCCTCGGTTTGCGTGCCCGTGTGCACGCAGTTTGAGGCACTTCGGTTTTATCCGATTTGTACTTCACATCATCGCCTCGGTTTGCGTGCCCGTGAGCACGCATTTCGAGGCACTTCGGTTTTATCCGATTTGCATTTCACATCATCGCCTCGGTTTGCGTGCCAGTGTGCACGCATTTCGAGGCGCTTTGATTTTATCTGGTTTGCATTTCATCATCACCTCAGTTTGCGTGCCCGTGTGCACGCATTTCGAGGCACTTCGATTTTATCCGGTTTGCATTTCATGTCATCGCCTCGGTTTGCGTGCCCGCGTACACGCTTTTCGAGGCGTCTCATTTTCATCTTATTTTCATCTCATTCGCATCAGCATTGTGCATACTAGGCTGTATCTTAGTTACATATCATGCATATTGCATCGTGTTCGGGATAGGAGTTAGCCCGGGCACGGGAAACGAGGCACGTTTCGTACTCCGAGTGACGGAACGGGTCTCAATTCCCAAGTCACCGACACTCCGGATAACCCATGATGGGGTTAGGCTTTCATTGTAGCATTCATCTGCATTCATCCGATATTGAGTTGTGCAATCCGACTCCTCGGCCATCATGCATCGATGTGCATTATTGGTGGCACGAGGATCGAGGCATGCATATATTTGTGAAATACATTGCTATGCCCCTTTCCTGCTCTCTGTTGCAGCAAAATGAAGAATCAGCAACTTTTCGGAGTCTGGTACGCATTTCGAGAAAAATGCAAACAGAGGCTAATCGGGGCACCGCCATAGATTTCCGCCAGAGGCAGTCCAACATACAACATACATCAGAAGCAAGGCAGCCCCTGGCTTGCATGCCAGTTTGCAACTTTCTTAGTTTAATTTGTTAATTAATTAGAAATTTGTATATTATTCGGACTGTATTATTTCAGACTGTACTATTCTTTTATTCGGACATTCGGACTGTATATTTATTCGGACCCTCTGCGCGAGGGCATAATTGTAATAAGTGTGGGTGTGTGTGATGTATGTCTTCCAACCCCCATTTCTTTCTCCCTTTTATTTATCCGCTTA
Organism: Camellia granthamiana; assembly: GCA_036172215.1. NCBI lineage: Eukaryota > Viridiplantae > Streptophyta > Magnoliopsida > Ericales > Theaceae > Camellia > Camellia granthamiana. The sequence goes on along the minus strand of CM069906.1, from coordinate 138,418,040 downwards.
CAATGGTTAGATATAGGGCATATTTCAATTAGCATACAGTATGACAGCATGTTTGCATCATTCATCTGTTTTGCATGCACCGGGCTCGGCGCATCATACAAACTGCATTTGTATTTCAATTCCAAATTGAATACGTGTTAGTTGTAGCATTTCATATACCATGTTTAGAATAGCCGAGCCTGCTATAGTTGCATTTTGCATGTGTTGCATTAGGCATTTCTATATACTTAGGATCATGCATGATTTCTAATATAGTTTCTGTTTTGGCTTGGAGTACTCGGTAAGTTTTATGCTTTAGCATCCTTGCATGCGTGTGAGTGTTGCCATGAATAGCATGCTTGCCATGAGGCTATGTGCTTATATGATATAACTGCCTTGAATGCCTGTGGGTGGAGGTTGAGTTATTTGAATTGGGACAATGCGTTGACTGTTTGTTTTAAGCCCACTAGATAGTGGCAAAATCACTGTTTTCTAAGCCCACTTGAGGGTGGCAAATCCGCATTTTAGCCTACCTGCGGGTAGCACCATCAAACCATTTTCAAACAAACAAACATGAAATGTTTTGTTCCAATTCAGACGGCCCAGTCTATACTTGTTTGCTGCGAGCATCACATAGTAATCTAGGCTAATAACCGGAATAAGAACTCACAATGTTTTCAAAAACAGATATCATGGTTAGTAGAGGCCGGTCTTTGACCGGGCGAGCGGGGGTGCTTACGATGTGACCTTCCCCAATCGTACCCAAGTTCCCGAGCCGAGGCAACTTTGGTGATGACGGACACGTGGCCTTTGGCACCGAGTCAGGGTTTCCTAAATTTCCCATTTTAAAAATATTTAGGTGGCGACTCTGTTATCTGGCAAAGCAGTCCATGTTTGGCACTTCTTTCAAAAGAAATCTGTTTTTTCTTCAAAACGATTTGCCAGAGTTGGACTCTTTGGTTCAGATTTAGAACCGCAACAAAATCGAGTCCGAACTGTAGCGAGGTCCCTCGCGGGCATTGTTACAGTTTTCTGGCGACTCCGCTGGGGAGTTAGAGAACTTGACTCGAACTCATGATATCTGGTTTTGACTACACTTGTGTGTTTCTTTGCATTGCATTTGCATTGGTGCGCCTAGGACACCGTGTTTGCCATATGCCATTCCTGAACGATTTGCCGGAGGCTTGTCTTGTCAAGTCATGTCCGTAAGGCTGATCGGCTCTGGGCTCTGACAGCATGGGAACACAAACCCCGGTTTTACCGGGGCACCCTTTTTGACCATTCGACCTAGTGCATATTCGGATCCATAGTGACCATTCCAAACTAGGACAGGTTGCTTACCCGTTTATAGGTTGTGTGAAGCCGCTGTGTGCGTAGTGAAACCCTAGCTCCTGACAACATAGGACAGGGAAACCCTATCCCAATATAGGGGTGTTTTGGTTCTCACTTATCTGCTATGGGCTTGCTAGAGTGCATCTCTACAGGGAATGCATGTATCAGGTTATGAGTTTGAGCATCAGGCCTGCGGGCATCAGTTTATCAGTTTGGATATCAGGCCTGCGGGCATCAGTCAGTTATCTGAGAATCAGTTGTCTGCGGATATCCGATTCAGTTTTGGGGACAGTGATACAGGAACAGTGATCAGTGGTTGAGGACAGTATATTTCCAGCTTATCAACTGCGTGTTGTATGCCCGACTGTGTGTTGTGTATATTTAATTTAAGCTGTTATGCTGCCCGTTTTTCTGGTTATTTATTTCCTTTTCGCTTTATTTATCTTTTGCTAGGACAGTTTGTGGCACAATTGCTTCCGAACCATCAGATATTCCCCAAGCACTTTGGACACGAGGTCGCCGACTTACACGATCCGAGGATCTAGTTGACGGACATCCGGTGTTCCATTCACTACCCCCGGTTATCAGAAGGAGGCCGAGGAAACGCAGTCCATCAGAGCAGAGATTACTGGTACAGCAGCCTACTCTAGTGTCAGACAGTCGGGCTGAGATTCTTGTTTCTGCTATAGAGATACACTTGCCAGTTATTCAGATGGAACAACAGAATCCAACAATGGAGGCGATGATGCGCCAGATGAATGAGAGCATGAAACAAATGCAAGATGATGCTATCCGCCAGGCGGAATTTTCTAAACAGTAGGCCGCTGTCATGGCCCAGCAGTCTGAGTTGATCGCCAGATTACAACAGCAGAACGCTGCATCTGCTTCACACCAGGGTCCTCCTCCACTAGGGGCACATCAGGTCCCTCCTCCACCCGGGGTCCCATTACCTGAGCAGATATCTACTGGCCAGAATGCTCCCCCAAATCCCCAACCCCAGAATGTCCTCCCAGATCCACAAAACGCTCCGCCAAACTTTCAAAACGCTCAAGAGGACACGAGTCTTCCAACGGGGCTGGCTCCGCCCCCGCTTCCGCCGCAATTGTCCAAGAACCTTACACCTAATCACCCGGACTCTCCATTTGAGTTCGAGGTAGACCAGACAGCTCTGAAATTGAGCAAGTTGGAAAAGCTCTTCAAGAAATCACAGGGGGTGAAGGCCATCCCAGATATTGAGGACGGCTATACTGACGTGGCCGTGACTTTGCCGGACAGATTTAAGATGCCCCAGATCGATCGTTTTGATGGGTCTGGAGACCCCATGGTCCATCTCCGATTATTTTCAGACATCTTGAGGCCGATGGGCCTAACCCGACCGCAAAAGCTTTCTTTATTTGGCAGGACTCTGTCAGGGGTTGCGGCCATTTGGTACGCAAAACTCGAAGATGATGTGAAGAGAAACTGGGATGAGATGGCTGGGGCCTTCGTTGCACAATATTCATATAACACACAGATCGAGATTACTACTCGTGATCTCGAGACAACGAGGCAGGAACCCAAGGAGTCCTTCTCCGACTTTGTAACCCGGTGGAGGGCAAAGGCATCGATGATGACCTTGAGGCCCACAGACAGAGATCAAATCCGGATGATTGTGCGCAATCTCCAACTAGGGTTAATGAAGAAGATGATTGTAGTTCCCTTCCCCACCTTCGCGGATCTACATGATATGGGGATGCAGATTGAAGATGCGATGAAGCAGGGTCTGTTCGACCAAGACCGGGAGCAGCCCCGCCGGACATTTAACCGAAACAATAATGCAGGCCCGAGTGGCTCTACCAATGCAAGAACTTCAGAGGTCGGAATGGTCACCACCAATCCCTCTCCCCAACCAAGGCCCGCAGCGGCCACACCTTTTTCCGATGCATCTGGGAGCAGTAACCAAGCTTCAAGGTACCAACCCAGAGGCCAACGAACCTTCTCTCCACTACATATGCCTTTGTCCAAAGTCCTCGGGGTTCTAGTCAGAAAGGGGCATCTGAAACCCTTGGAACCGAGGCCCCCTCCAAATCCACTCCCCCCTTCCCACAACCCAGCCAAATATTGCAAATACCACCAGCAGCATGGTCATGATACCGACCAATGTTACAGGCTGCGTCATGAGATTCAAGACCTCATTGACAAAAACATCATTCTACCTCCCGAGCGACCCAACGTTACAACCAACCCACTCCCCGTACATAACCAAGATCCACCCAAAAGAATCAATCTTATCCAAACTGGGGACGTGTCTTACGACCCTAGTATCTACATTACTCCCTCCCACCTACCCAAGCCAAAGGTGATCCTTCCTGATAACACTGATTTGTGCATGATGGATACCTCCACAACCCAACCTGAGCCGAAGGTGGTGACCACCGAAAATGGAACGGGGCAGGCTTCCGAGGAAAGCAAAACTGTTGAGTCTGGAGTGGAGCAGTCTGGGAATCTAGCTGGAAGAGCTTATGATCCGAGTGAATATATTTTGTCAATGGGCCAGCCTAAGCTGAGTGTGGGGTTGCCAGAGAAGACTGAACTGTGCATGATCCGGGGGGACAAACCTGAACAAGGGGCAGATGATCTGACTACAATGGAACAGGACTTCGCCAACCTCCAGTTTTTCAATGACCAAGAATCAGGGGATGCATCAATCAACTGGTTCGAATACGAGGAGTCAGCGGAAGTTATTGGGTGGTTAGATGATCAGCCAGACATAGTGGAATTTCAATCAGAGCAAGGCCCGGCAGGGGCAAAAGTACCATTTGTGGCCGGAAGGGCCGAGAGTCAGATTGAATTGCCGGAGAGCGCCAGTACGAAGAATTCCGCTCGGGACCAAGATGTTTGGAAAACCGAACAGTTGACACTGGAGGAACAAGAAAAGAAATGGGATTCTGAGAGGATCCGAAAAGCAAAGAACCATGAGGAGGTTGAGAATGCTGTGAGCACAAAAACTGAACATGCTGTGAGCATGTGGGAGGAAAATGATGAGAGCGCAAACAAGCCGGAACCAGACAGGTGCCTGTTAGATGCTAATGGAATGTGGTGGGAAGATGACGACTTGTATCTCGCCCACACAGACGAAGATTGGGCGGGTGGCCAACCAGACAGCACCTGGTATCTTGAAGAGGTGGACCATATGACTAGAAGTGGGCGGTATTTCAAGCCCCCACACCTTGATCAACCCGAAGCATCGGGGAAAGATAGAGAAGCGGAGAAGCAGAGGGAGAAGCAAGTTGAAGAAGAGGCTGTATTAAAACAGTTAAAGAAAATACAAGCAGACATCTCCATCTGGGGACTGCTTATGGCTTCAAGGGTGCACAGACAGGCTGTCCTCTCTGCTATGGACAAAGCCAAACTCTCCATCGAAACTACACCAGAACAGCTAGTTGGGTTGGTCTTTCCGGGAGGAGGTTCCCCGGCATTGACTTTTTCAGACAAGGAGCTGCCGCCTGAGGGCGTGGATCATAACAGACCCCTCTACATCTCTGTAGAATGCAGGGACAAATGGATTCCGGTGGTACTAGTTGATACCGGGTCCGCTATCAATGTCTGCCCAGCCAGAACGGCATATGCAATCGGGCTGAAGCCTGTGGACTTCACACCGACTACTCAAGTGATCAAAGCCTACGACAATACAAGTAGGGATGTCCTGGGGACAGTAAAAATCCAAACCAAGATTGGGCCTGGACAACACGAAGTAGATTTTCATGTCTTGGAGGTCCCTGCATCCTTTAACATGCTTTTGGGGCGACCCTGGTTGCATCAGGTGAAGGCCGTCTCATCTACTCTACATCAAATGGTGAAATACCCCTATGGAAAGGGAGTAGCCATTGTTTTTGGGAATTCATCAATCCATCCTCCCCCGGAGGTATCTACGCCAGTCCTGGAGATCGAACACGGCATGGAAGACATGTTCATATCAGGATTTACTTTGGCTGAGGCCCGGGTGGTGCAAAATATTATGGCTGTGAATGAGGGTGTGTATGTCAGCGCTCAAGCCGTCTACCTCATGAACAAGCTACAACATATCCCTGGGATGGGATTGGGAAGAAGCGGCAGGAAAAGAGTCGCAGCGTTGGCCGAAGTGCCACACAATCCACATACCTTTGGACTGGGTTATCTGCCCACCAAAGAAGATTGGGCAAGGAAAGGGAAGGAAATGGCCAGTAGAGCTAGAGCGAAGCAGGCTGGGAAGCCTTTTGATTTAATGCATAGGCCCATCCAGGGTACCCTGAACGGACGCTTTGTCCGGGAGGGGGAAGACTTTCCATTTTGCGGCTTCCTAGAGCCGTGGCTGAACGCGGAGAAGAAGCGCGTGCCAGGCTTCGAGATCTTCTTCGACCTGCAACTACCCGGGGATGACGTTGCCACAGAGCAGACAAACCCAACAACTGAGATTGAGCAGAATAAAGCAGTGGATCCTGAGGGCATTGAATTTGAAATGGGGGTAGCACTGACCTGTCTCCTCTCTGATCCTCCGATCGACCAAGAGTGTTTGGGGGATAACTTTGTGGTTTCCATGATCGGGAATGAAACGGCTGCGAGCCGACCAGCAGCCATCTTGGACGCATCAATCGCACCCTCCCTCACCTGGCAATACGAGGAGGGATTTCTATCCAGCAGCACCGGGTCAGGTAGTGAGCCGGAATCTGATTCCACCGAGTCTTGTGAGTCGGAATCAGGTTCCAGCTCGACTGAGTCTGAGTCTGGTACTCCTGGGGATGTTCACCCGGATGCCACGGTCTTGTCCAGGTCGTCTTTTTCTTTCTCATTTGAGTCTATTGTAACCGAGGACGATTTGGATGAACTTAATGAGAATCAGGCAACTGTGGTTTCTGAGTATTTTTCTGTGCCCCTGATTTATTGTATTAATTCAGACTTTCAAAACTTTGATGAAAACGAAGAGGACGAAGTTCCTCCGGTTTTACAACGTTTATTTGAGCAGGAGCAAGAGAGATTTGTTAAGCCATTAATGGACGAAATCATTTCTGTGAACATTGGTACTGAGGAGGACCCGCGGCTGGTCCAGATCGGGTCCACGTTGTCTTCAGAGGAACGCGAGCGCTTAGTCGCTTTATTAAAAGATTTCAAAGATGTTTTCGCGTGGTCCTACGAAGACATGCCTGGAATCGATCCTGAGATTGTACAGCATCGGATCCCCCTTGACCCCGAGGCCCGACCTGTCAAACAGAAGCTCAGAAGGATCCGCCCGGATTGGGCCCTCAAGATCAAAGAAGAGGTCACCAAGAAAATCGACGCAGGCTTCCTGCTGGTATCCGAATACCCGACTTGGTTGGCCAACATTGTGCCGGTGCCGAAGAAAGATGGCAGGATCCGGGTGTGTGTAGACTTCAGGGATTTGAACAGAGTTAGTCCGAAGGACGACTTTCCCCTACCGCACATCGATGAATTAGTGGACTTCACAGCAGGGCACGCTTTGCTCTCATTCATGGATGGCTTCTCAGGGTACAATCAGATAGTGATGGCACCCGAAGACCGGGAAAAGACTGCATTCACCACCCCGTGGGGGACATATTGCTACCGGGTAATGCCATTTGGGTTGAAGAACGCTGGAGCTACTTATCAACGGGCCGCGACCACAATACTACATGATATGATCCACAAAGAAGTTGAGGTGTACGTGGACGACATGATTGTCAAGTCCAAAGATAGAGAGGGCCACTACACCGCCTTGCATAAGTTTTTCCAAAGGATCAGGGAATTCCGGTTGCGGCTGAACCCTCAAAAATGTACGTTTGGTGTTACAGCGGGAAAAATGCTGGGGTTTCTGATTACACAAAGGGGCATCGAAGTCGACCCTTCCAAAATCAAGGCCATCCTAGAAATGCCACCACCAAGGACTGAAAAGGAGGTGCGAGGCTTTCTGGGTAAAGTGCAATTCATAAGACGGTTTATTTCAAAACTAACCTTGACTTGTGAACCACTTTTTGGCCTCCTGAAGAAAGGAAAGAAGTTCCAATGGGACGGCCGATGTCAAGCTGCATTTGAGCAAATCAAAGAATATCTACAGAACCCGCCCGTTTTATCACCGCCAGAACCAGGGAAACCGTTGATTTTGTACCTATCAGTGACTGAGACCACGATGGGCTGCATGCTTGCACAAGAGTCAGAAGACAGGGTGGAGAGAGACATCTACTATCTGAGCAAAAAGATGCTAGAGTATGAAACTCGTTATACACCGTTGGAGAAGGCTTGTTTAGCTTTGGTATGGGCTACCAGGAAGCTGCGGCACTACCTGTTAGCTCACTCCGTAATGTTGGTTTCACGACTTGATCCCATCAAATATCTCTTCGAGAAACCGACACTTACGGGTAGGCTAGCTCGTTGGTTGCTGTTGCTCTCCGAATTTGATCTCGCATATGTCACCCGCAAGTCAGTTAAAGGAAGAGCAGTAGCAGAGTTCCTTGCCGACCATCCGGTTGAGGGGGATGAAGCAGTTGAATATTTGTTCCCGGATGAATCAATTCTGTATATCGATGATGAAACTTGGACAATGTACTTCGACGGAGCGTCAAATCAACATGGGTATGGGATAGGAGTGTTGCTGATAGCACCCGACAATTCCCGTATCCCTCTAGCCTTCAAACTCCGGTTCAAAGTCTCGAACAACGAAGCAGAATATGAGGCGTGCATTTCTGGTTTGGAAGCAGCCCTGGAAATAGGGGCAAGACGGCTGGACGTCATTGGGGATTCGAACCTTGTTGTGTCTCAAGCTAAAGGAGACTGGAAAGTAAAAGAGGAAAATATGATGATGTATCACCAGACCTTGGACTTGCTGATTCCTCGGTTTGAGAAGCTAAGTTTTACTCATCTACTGAGAGAGAACAACAAGTTCGCAGACGCTTTAGCAACTCTATCATCAATGATAGACATCCCGTGTGGAGTCCGAATGCGTCCAGTCATTATTGATCAAAAATTTGCACCTGCCTATGAGTCGATTGCAGCCATAGATGAAGTTCAGGACGAACACCCTTGGTATCACGACATCTGGAATTTCTTGGAAAAAGAAGCATACCCGCCAGGGGTAAATGCCAAAGACAAAAGGGCAATAAGAAGATTGGCCGTTCAGTTCATCATCTGCGGGGGTAAACTGTATAAAAGGGGTCATCTGGGAATGCATAAACTGTGTGTTGATGCAGAAGAGTCAAAACGTCTGATGGAAGCCATCCACGGGGGAGAATGTGGTGCACACATGAATGGGGTAATGCTGGCACGGAAGATTCTCAGACAGGGTTATTACTGGTCCACCATGGAGGAGGATTGTATTGGTTTTGTCCGGCGATGCCACAAATGTCAGATCCATGCAAATCGCATGAACATTCCCCCGTCAAAGTTGTACAACATGACTTCGCCATGGCCGTTTTCTGTCTGGGGAATTGATGTGATCGGGGCTGTCACGCCAAAGGGGTCGAATGGGCATGAGTTCATCCTTGTAGCGATAGATTATTTCACGAAGTGGGTTGAGGCCCAGTCTTATGCAGTGTTGAAGGCTTCACACGTTGCGAAATTCATCAGAAACAACATCATCTGTCGCTACGGAGTCCCAAATGAAATCGTTTCAGACAATGGTTCCCACTTCAAGAAGGAAGTGATAGACTTGTTGGAGAAATACAATGTGGCTTTTCATAAGTCGTCTACATACCGGCCGCAGACTAACGGAGCAGTTGAGGCCGCCAACAAGAATATCAAGCGCATACTACAGAAGATGGTGGAAACCTACCGGGATTGGCCAGATAAGCTGCCGTTTGCTTTATGGGGCTACCGGACTTCAATCAGAACTTCTACTGGGGCGACTCCGTATTCATTGGTTTATGGGATGGAGGCCGTTCTACCTATTGAGATTGAGGTTCCGTCACTACGAGTATTGGCTGAGTGCCAAATAGCCGAAGCGGATTGGCAGCAAAACAGATTTGAAGAACTCATGCTTTTTGATGAAAGAAGGTTGAATACCACATTCAAGGCTATCAACGCAGAATCGCCCGGGCTTTTAACAAGAAGGTTAAGTCCAGGAACTTAAAGGAAGGAGATTTAGTACTCAAGGACAACCGAGCTCCCATACACGACCCAAGGGGCAAGTTCAGACCCAATTGGACTGGTCCCTACATCATCAAGTCAATCTGGTCAGGTGGGGCTGTGGTTCTGATGGACCTAGATGGCTTAGAGTTTTCCCAACCGATCAACATGGACAAGTTGAAGAAATACTACCCTTGAGAGGCTCGCTAGGCCGAAAACCCGAAAGGGCGACCTAGGCAAAACTCAGAGCACAAAAAATTTGAAAATATAAAAACTGAGCTCGCAAGGTTGAAAACCCGCAAAGGGCGACCTTGGCAAAAGTTAGAGCGCAAAAGGAGAGTAAAAATACCCGAGCGAACCTGAGCCTGAACTACGTAAGGCTTGATTCCCATCTATGGGATACGTAGGCAACTTCATCCTGAAGTTCAGCCACAACATTTTCCCCGATCAACTTTGTCCATTTTGATCATCTCAGCCATCTCTATTCATCAGCATTTATCGTGATCTCCGGTACAGTGCTACTCAAACTAGGGGCAACTGTCCGTTGCAAGGGAGTGTTGCGTTACCATTTCAAACTAGGGGCAACTTTCCAGTTGCTAGGATTCGGAGTTGTGCATCTCAGTGACAGATCTCAGGCATGTCCAGTTCTGATCCATATCGAAAATAGTCTTGAAAAGTTTTAATAAAAGTTGACTTTGTTCAAATTAATCTTTTCACAACTAAGACCATTTTTGGACCAAAGCGGAGAATTTTCAGTACCACAACCTTCAATTTCATTGATTTCAAAACAGAGTTCTCTTGCTCTTGCATACAATTGAAGTTGCTTTTTATTACATTCATAACGAAAACTTGAAAGTACTAATAAAGCAATAAATCTGGGGCATAGTCAAGTCAGGTGTCCCTGCGCCCCCTCCCAGAGCTAGTTGAAGCCTCTGATGCCAGCCTAGGCCCAACCTGTAAGCACTCGTCAGATAAAGTGCAACTAAAAGTAAGAGCAGGGTCCAGAAGCTCTCTAACTCTCCATGCTGCGGCCTGTCGAGCCAGTTGTGCACCTCGAACTGGAAATGTAGCCGGATACTCTATCCCCTCCGGTGGGCAAGTCTGATCATGGCCAAACTGACGCAGAATACGGAATGGGAAATAGAACACACAGTGAGTCAAACCGATCAGTCGAATCCCGACCTGCCGTGACATGCTATAGCTCATTGCCGGGAAATTGAGCCAAGGGCAGCGCCATGCAATGCGATTCGCCGACAAGTTGCACATCCATTCAAACCACCATCCCCCATCAAGGGCGTTGACTAGGCGTTGCCGAAAGAAGTAGCCACGAGCTGAGTAAGCAGGGCAAGAGTCCACAACTTGCAGTTTATCCATCAACCATATCTGGGGAGGGATGAAAAATGAGAGAATAAAGAATAGAGAGATGTGCGATGAGAGAAAAGTAAGATGAGGGTTTTGTGAGAAAAATGAGCCCGAGGGCCGAGTGATGTGAGCAAATATACATGTGAGCTTGGGTGGGAAACATTACCTGTAGCAGTAGTGGACTCCCTGCAAACCTGGTTGTCTCCCGGCGGTGGAAAGCATCCAAGCCCATCAGTGTCTCGGCCAGAGTCATGGCAATGCAGCTCTTCCCATCCCTCAAGCCCTGAGCGACTTCAATCAAACGGATGCTAGCTCCTCCGGAGCCCGAGACAAACAGAAAATGAGATAATAGACACAAGCAGAGGGCGTGCTGCCGGAAGCCTTGCCAATAGTGATTGCTGCGGTCACCGGCATCAGAAAATCGGTAAACCAGGCTCGGGATATCCAACATGCCATCACCAATCAGAGATCTAGCATCATGCGCATTAAGACCGCACATCCGCCCTAAGGTTTGGGCATAGCTAAAATTGAGTTGGGGCAGAATTTCCTCGCCTCGCTCGGACTCCATCAAGGCTTGAAAATCTTCAAAAGTAGGACATACTTCTTGCCCGCCGAAGCTGAAGACGTGCGTCACCGGGTTCCAAAACCTTGCCGCAGCAGAGAGGAAAGGAAGATGCAGTGGAGTCCGGCTTAACGTGAATAGTGCATTCAAGCCAAAACCCCGGAAGTTCAACTTCTCCGAGCCATCTAAAGAAGAAATCCAAGATGTGAGATTTTCGGTGAGAAATGCTTCCATTTTTGAGAAGAAATGTGATGAAATGAATGAGTTCCAAGGGTGGGGCTTTTATAGAGGGGCAAAACACTATTCAAGGGACACTTGTCAAAATTCTGGAGGTTGTGGGGGAAGTGGCCGGCCGGCCATCTAACCTAGTAGGCCGGCCACCCTCTAATTTCTGACTACAAATCCTTTCGGCCTCGCGTTGGTCCTGTGTTGCCCGCCGGAAGAAAATTTGAGGCACTTTTCATGCATCGGGAATGTGGAAGGTCTCCATTTCTATCAGTTTCAGATACATTCCATTATCCAGATTGTCCGTCTGAAGAATGTTTTGTTGTATTTTTGCTTATCGAGTTGTTGTTTTGTTTATCGAGTTGTAAGTTTTGTCGAGCTGTCGCATTTTGTGTTTCGAGTTATTACTTTCTGGTTACACAATTTTGTTGAATCTTGTTTATTGAGTCGTTAATATTGTTGTATTTTGCTTATCGAGTTGTAAACTTGTTAAGATTCTGTTATTTCTTAGTAAGTCGATCTGTTTTGATTTGTTGTGTCGGTTCATTACCTGACCCGGTAAATACATAAGGCACATTTCCATTCAAGTCCATTTTTGTGCAAAACGATGCGATGCGATGCGATGCTAAGAATGTCAAATACAAACATCTTTTCAAAAGCTGTTTCATTCCATCATGTTTTACAACAAAATAAAGGTACAAGTTTTACAGAAAATAAAACTGCCTAGCAATGTGCAAAGTGCTACAAACTACTAGCTAAAAAGTAAAATAAAGCAGGGAACAACATCAATGCCCTCGGGAACGGGAATGAGGAGGCCCCCTCATCCTCTTCTGCGGGATAACCTCTGCACCATCATCACCATCCGGATCAGAGCTGTCATCCTCCGGATCTCCCTCAGCCTCGCCTCCGCTCCCGGAACCAAGACCGGAGCCTCCCTCCCCAGGAGATGTCTCTGACACACGGTCTGCGACCTCCTCCTCCTCATCCTCGACAATGGGTGCCCTGCGTCTACGAGACGACCCTGCTCCTCGAGCTCCTCGGTAAGGCCTGGATGGCCCAGCTCCTCGAGACCCTGTACCTCGGGTAGGTCTAGCACCTCGACCTCTCTGAGAAGGCCCGGATGGCCCGCCCCGAGTCGGAGCGTATACGGGAGGCATCTGAAAATGAAAAGTGCAATACATCAGTTCAAACATAAAAAGCAGGTGCAAGTACAGTATGTGGGTGGGATGTGTGCAAGATGTGTTCTACACAACCTATCAATGCAACAAAATGTTTAAAACCAGCATTAACAGAAATGTGATAAATGCAAGAGAGGTGAAGGGTACCTGGAAGCCCATGATGGACATCTGTGCCTCTCTACGCAGGACCATCCCCTCAAGTGAGGCTACCACTCCGAGCATCTGATCTATGTACTCCCGAGGTGGCTGCAGATACAAGCTCAAGCCATCAATAAATAAGCAACTGCCGAAATGTCTGCGTGATAAATGAAAAATGGTAGCACATACCGGTGGTGAGTCGGGATCACTGACATATCTGTGACCAGGCATCGGAGGCTCCATAGGGATCGGAATCGGAGAAGTAGTCCCATACTGCCAACTCGTCAACTCAGTCGGCATATCTGGCCATCCAGGATGATCGAACTGCCTCTACCTCTAGATGCACCAGCCCTGCTAGAAGAAGGGATGTCTGCAGCACGGGCACGACTCGAAGATGATGCGCCAGTGGGCCTCAATGGTGGAGCCCGTATTCCCGTCAAGGGGAGCATCAGATATATGCGGCGATAGGTGGCGTAGTTCCCCTCAATGAGATATAATAAAGCATCGGTGCCCTGCATATCCCTAGTGACCTCCTCAATAGACAGCCTGTCGGCAGTCCGCATAGTGGGTGGAGGCACAGCAGGAGGGTCCTGAGAATCATACCCCCACACCTGACGCTGAAAGCGTTCCCCCAGAAACCAAGCCCTGCCAACTGGTCCCTCGAGGAGGAACCTATACTGGGAACTAGTCGACCCTCCGGGGTACTGATTCTCGAGATCGTCGCCAAAGACTGCCCAAGGTTGCCAGGTGATCTGCGGATAACCAGTATACAGATCAATCAGAAGTCAAGAAATGCAAAGCAGATCAAAGATGAAATGAAAAGGACTGAGAGTTCTGAAATACCTCTGACGCGCGCACAGTGTCGAAGTACTGTCGCAGAGAGAAAAGAGTCTCTCGAGGCCTCGATAAGTGCTCACCCTCAAACATCAATGAAAATGGAGTAATAGGAGGTCCTGCCACCTCCATCTCCGGAGCTAATGTGGGGAAATATGCATATACCCATAGCTGAGAAAAGCAGTGCGGGATGTGAATACAATGTGCTAAAAGGCAGAATATAGAGTGCAAAGTGCGCCGTATGTGCAGTGAACAAGTAATGAGGAGCAAAATGTAAATCAAGAAGACATAGTGTACCTCCCAGGCTCTCCAATAGCCGCCGAGCAAGTCCCCCCGCCCGCGAGAGACTGCGCTCATGTAACAATAAAGGGTAGCCAGGCCAGCGCCGCCCCAATCATACTGACCGACCTGTGATAGGTCTACTAGGGCGCTCAGTAGATACAACCCGACCATGTTCCCTCTATCGGCAAACAGAGTGGTGCCAAAGAGGAACATAAGGAAGCCACGGGCGTACTGCTCAGCCTCCGCAGGAGACTCAGGCTCCATCTGTGGCCGCCGGAAATGGGAAGAGAACCAGGTATACCGAACTCTCCCTGTACCTCTGTCTACAGGCGGACGGGCCCCTAATAGATGCATCCAAGCAGCCTCCCATTCACCCATATCCTCGTCGTAGGGAATGGGTCCACCGCCTAGGTCTAGGCCGGTGAGCATAGCAAAGTCCAACGGGGTCATGGTCATATCCCCGGTCGCAGAAAAATGGAAAGAATTGGTGGTGTCCCACCATCTCTCCGCCAGAGCAGCAAATAATGTCCTACTGATGAGACAGTGTGATAACCCCCTGCAGAATGGTCCAAATCCTGCGAAGTCAACCAAGTCCCGGACAGCTTCCGGAAGCTCCGCATACCACTCCCTCGCGGCAGTGGAGCCATATCCTCGCACTGTGCGAGAGCCAGCCTGCATTTAGAATGAATGCGTGTATTAGCAAATGAAGTGAAAATGAGCTGTGTGCAAATGAATTGTTTTGAGCTGTGTTCAAATTTCAGAAGATCAGTGGGCTGTGTGTTCGCTTCAAATAGGGCTGTGTGTTCTACTCTTAATCAGTGGACTGTGTGTTCGCTTCAAATCTGGGCTGCGTGTTCAGTAAATCAGAGTTTAGGGCTGTGTGTTCTACTCTTAACCAGTGGGCTGTGTGTTCGCTTCAAATGGGCTGTGTGTTCGCTTCAAATCTGGGCTGCGTGTTCAGTAAATCAGAGTTTAGGGCTGTGTGTTCTACTCTTAACCAGTGGGCTGTGTGTTCGCTTCAAATGGGCTGTGTGTTCGCTTCAAATCTGGGCTGTGTGTTCAGTAAATCAGAGTTTTGGGACTGTGTGTTCTACGCTTCAAATGGGCTGTGTGTTCGCTTCAAATCTGGGCTGTGTGTTCAGTAAATCAGAGTTTAGGGCTGTGTGTTCTACTCTTAATCAGTGGGCTGTGTGTTCACATCGAAATCTGGGCTGTGTGTTCAGTAAATCAGAGTTTAGGGCTGTGTGTTCTACTCTTCACCAGTGGGCTGTGTGTTCGCTTCAAATAGGGCTGTATGTTCTACTCTTAATCAGTGGGCTGTGTGTTCACTTCAAATCTGGGCTGCGTGTTCAGTAAATCAGAGTTTAGGGCTGTGTGTTCTACTCTTAACCAGTGGGCTGTGTGTTCGCTTCAAATGGGCTGTGTGTTCGCTTCAAATCTGGGTTGCGTGTTCAGAAAATCTGAGTCTGGGACTGTGTGTGTTCTACTCTTAGTCAGTATGTGCTGTGGGCTCATGTTCAAACTTCGGGCTGTGTGTTCGCTAAATCAATGTTTGAGCCATGTGTTCAATCTTCAACTAATGCGTGCTACACATTCACAATCAGGCGATGTATTGTGTGTTCGTGAAATTCAAGTGGCTAAGTCGCATGCTCAGGATGCAGGTACTATGTTGAAAGCTAAACTGTGTGTCTAAGTATGGCAAAGGTACACAATGCATGAAATGGGAAATAAAGTAAAATACCTCTACATCGTAGGAGAGGTGCCGCTCCGGTTCTCGCAGAAGGAGATCCCCTGGTACCCGATCGTTGAAATCGGTGAAATGACGAAAAGTGGCTCGTGGAAGCCTATGCACCGCTGGGGCATACCGCTCGGGAATAAAAGGGCGGACCCTCGGGGGCAGTGTCATGGGATCAAAATCGTCTCCGGCACCCGGAAAACCTCTACCGCGAGGAAAATGACCCGCCATGTCAAGGAATCTGCAAAGAGGAGTAAAAACGAGCAAAATGAGTCAAAATCGGAAAAAGTCAACAAAAAGTCAACTCTCGGGAAATGGAAAAGTCAACAAAAGTCAACTCCCGAGAAAATTTTTCAAATATTGAAACAAAATTACCTCAAGTGGTGAAAATGAGAAGAGAAGCCCCGAAGTCAAAATTTAGTCGCCTCAAAGTGCTTAAATCTGAAGGATTTCGCGAAAACAACTTGCGTGGGAGGCCGAGGGGCGCGTATAAAATGCAGATCTGAAAGAGGAAATAGCTTAGAGAGCAAGAGGAGAGAATTTCACACTTGGGGGAGTGATTTCGGATGGCATTGGAGGTGTGTATATATAGAAATGCTGAAAATGACCAAAATGCCCCTACTTTGGGCATGTGGCCGGCCGGCCACCTAACCTGGCTGGCCGGCCCCTCTACTTTTTTCCCCTGGCCGATGGCCTCTCCTAGGGAAGAGAGCTGGCCGACCATGTTCCCCACCCCCTCCCCTACCTCTCTGCAAATTTTGAGGAAAATCGGAGTTCCCGGGACCTGAAAAAGTTGAAGAAAAGTGCGCTTTCTGGCGCCGAATTGCTCCGCTGGAACTTTAACTGCAATTTTTGACATGTGTCTCCTCATTACTCATCAAAATCAAGGTGTATCCTTTTTAAACATGTTGTGACCTCTCCGGGAAGTGAATCAGAAGCCGCAATCGAGTTACCGTCGCCGAAATGCGCGTTTTCCAACTCGTTGTTACGCAACAAACAGGCCTCCTGATTTGTGCTCGTTTGTCATTATTTGGCGCATAATTTGCATTCTCATGAATGTTTTGCATTGTCATGCGTGACTTCTTGATGTACCATACTTCTATGCTCGAACATGCATTGTCACGCGTTATCTTTTCTCGCGTTGTGATGCATCCTTTCACCGACACTGTGTGTGTCAAACTTTTCGAATCCTAGGGATCGCATTGACTATATGTTGTTAGCATATTGTTCTTGTTAGATTTCTCTCTTTTGCAGGCACGATATTGTATGTACGGTTCATTTGAGGCTGGTGCGACCAGACGAATCGCGCAGGTATCGTATCTTCTCCGTGTGAGACGCGACGAGAATTGAATAATTCTCCGCATTCCTAACTGCATGAAATATAGTTGTTGCTTTGCATTCTTGCTTAAAACTGTTGCATCTATTTGTCAATACTTGCTTCATTACAGCTTGCTGCATTTGCATGATCACTTGGCTCCGTGCCTATCACTTTGCATTTTGCTCCCTTTGCCTGAAGGCACGCCTGCGGGCACACATCTCTGTTTATCTTGTATGATTGTCTAAGTCTTCGGCCTTGTCAAAAATGGGTCGTCTCTGGCCTTTGACATTCACTCACGTCACTTCTTGACTTCCGAGTTCTGTCAAAGAGGGGCAACTGTAGACACCCCATTTTTGACTGTCCTCAAGACTCAG
The DNA here is from genome assembly GCA_036172215.1 of Camellia granthamiana. Classification (NCBI taxonomy): domain Eukaryota; kingdom Viridiplantae; phylum Streptophyta; class Magnoliopsida; order Ericales; family Theaceae; genus Camellia; species Camellia granthamiana. The sequence continues at coordinate 138,400,651 of CM069906.1, read as the reverse complement.
ACGTCACCGATTGAGCGCTTGGTGATGTTGCATACTGTGCTCGTTCAGAAGTTTCAGAGTCGCGGCCGTGCGCCCTGCCTCCGGACTTCCGAACTCTCTTCTGTGCCTTGTCTCGGTTTGCGAACCAGACTCGGTTTCCTCTGTTTTCTTTCCTGAGGGGAGGGAATGGTCCCGTAGACTATCTCCCGGTGGCCGTGAGCTACTTTTTGTGGCCGTAGGCCATTTTGCCCGTTTCGGAGCCCGGTTCCCGGTTTTCGGAGCCGTTAGGCCGTGTGCCTCGGTTCGGGACCGGCCAACCATCTCCGATTTCTCCGGTTTTTGGCATGCACCTCTGTTTTATAGTTCCGAGGAACACTGGGGCTTCTGATGCCCACTTCGTGGCCGTGTGCCACTTTCGGTGCCTATAGCCGGTTTTCGGGACCCCGAACTGCGTGATTTGGGCCCCGAGCATTCATTTTGCATCAGTTTTCTCTGATTTTTGGCGGGAACCTCTGTTTTGTCATTCCGAGGGACACTGGGGTCGCAGATGCCCACTTCGCTGCTGAACACCACTTCCGGCACCTGCAGCCCATTTTCGGGATCCCGAATTGCCCGGTTTTGACTCCGAGCGTTCATTTCTCATTAGTTTTTGTTCAAACTTGGCAGGTACCTCTGTTTCAACACCAGGAAGATCACTGGGGGGTGAGAAGCCAGCAATTATCCCAGATAACCTGTTTCGCTCCTCCGGCGCCCGTTTTGCTCACTTCCGGGTCAATGTTGAACACCCTGGGGGTATTTTCTTCCCACCAAAGCTACATATTTGTGATCAGGGGATATGGGAGGACACAAAAAGAGCATGGTCGGCCAGCAATTCAGAATTTCATTTTTGGGCCTCTCCTTCAAGCTCTATGTTGTGACTCTTGCTTCAGTGTTGCCAATTTCCGACCTTGGAACCTTGTTCCACACATCTAGGAGGACCCTAAAAGTTGGTGGTCGGCCAGTAATTGTGCATTTCATTTTTGGGCCTCTCCTTCAAGCTCTATGTTGTGGCTCCTGCTTCAGTGTTGCCAATTTCCGACCTTGGGGCCTTATTCTACAAACCTGGGAGGACACCTTTGTGTGGTGGTCGGCCAGAAATTTTACACTTCATTTTTTTTGGGGTGGCTGGCCGGCCATGGGAGGTGGTTGGTCGGCCATGAGGGGTGGCTGGCCGGCCACTTACAGCAAAATCACCTGGCCGGCCAGCTTTCTGCTTTTGGGCTCTTTACAGCTGTCCAGCTGTTTTTTTGAAATATCTCCCCCATCCGGGGGATATTTTGGGAGGGAAATCTTGCCTCCATTTCCCTCCCCTTTTACACCCCTTCTTCCCTATTTAAAGGGCTGCCCTCCTCCTTGGTTAGGGTTAGAAAAATTCCTCTCAAGAACCCCTCTTCAAAAGCCTCCATTTTCATCCTCAAAAACTCAAAAAAACCCTCCAAGTCCCTAGCTCCTTTCTTCACCAACCCTAAGCTCTACCATCAACAACTCCATTTCAACAGCAAGGAAGTGATTTTCAGAGGTTAAGAAGCAACAAAGTCAAGCCAAGAGGCAAAGAAAGACTTGTCTTCAAGGGTAAGTCACCATTTCCTTTTTTCTTGCACAATTTTGCTTCAAATTTCTACCCTATTTGCTCACTGTTTTGGGTTCCGACCCCTACTGGTTTTAGGCTTATTTTGAGCCCCTCTACAACATTGTAGAAGGGCTCAACTCTGTTTGGTGTCTCCTTGATACACTTGCTTCAATATCACTCTTTATGCCATGAAATTGCATGCTTTGATTGGCTTTTGAGTGGTCTGTTTTCGAGCATACTATATACTATGGGTGGGCTTATTTTGAGCCCCTCTTCAACATTGAAGAAGGGATCAACCATTTTTGGTGGCTCTAGCATGCACTTCCTTTGAAATTCCTCCATTTTACCGTAAAATTGCATGCTATTTTTAGCCCATTTGTGATCTGAGTTGGAGCATGAAACCTACTGATTTTGTGCTCATTTTGACCCCCTCTTCAACATTGAAGAAGGGCTCAACCTGGTTTTCATCCTCTATCATGCACTTGCTTTGAATTCTTGTTCTACTCCCATGTTGCATGCTTCTTTAAGCTTACCATGCTTCTGTTTTGGGTCTCCATCAGGCTTGTAAAGTGTCTTTTTTTGGTCTGTTCTTTGTGTTTTGTTAAGGGCCTTAAGCCATTTGATGTTTGGTTTTGGTACTTCATGTTGTATCCATCTTATTTTCCGTAAAATCGCATGATTGTTTAGGCCATTCTACCTTCTGTTTTAGGTCTTCATCAGGCTTAGAAAGTGTCTTGTTTTGGTCTGTTCTTTGTGTTTTATTAAGGGTCTGAGGCCATTTGATGTTTGCTTATGGTACCTCTCTTTATAGCCCTTGTTGGTCCATATATTGCATGCTATGTTTAGCATATATACATACTGATTTAGAGGTTGTCATCTCCTGCATTTGTGCATATTTTTGTTCCATCTTCAATGTTTTAGAACTGATTTTTTGGGTTTGAGCATTGTACATATCACTTGCTTTGTAAATCCTCTCTTTTACCGTATTCTTGCATGCTAATGTTGACCTATCTATGCTTACAATTTGGCCATGTTTGTAACTAGAAAAATGCTAGTTTAGGGGCTGCCTTGCCATTGTTTTGCATTCCATGTCCATATTCTGTATGTTTAATAGGGCTGTAGGCCATTTCGGGTGCATTTCATCGCATTTTGGGCATCGGTTGCAATTTTATCATAATTTGGGGGCTGTTTTTGCATTATTTTAGTTGCTGAATTTTGCATCTTCCTTATGCCATTCGCCACATCTCATTCGCATGTCATTTTGGTGCTTTAGAGCCTCGCCTCGGTTTGCGTGCCCGTGTGCGCGCATTTCGAGGCAGCCTCGTTTTATCCGACGGCAGCCTATGTGAGTGTGGTTGAGGCCCTCTCATGTTGACGTAAGCCCAATTTGCATTTTCATGCTTGCATGCCATTGCCTCGGTTTGTATACCCGTGTGCACGCATTTCGAGGCACGTTATTTTTTCCGTCGGCAGCTTGTGTGAGTGTGGCTGAGGCCCTCTCATGTTGGCGTAAGCCCAATTTGCATTCCGTATGCCATTTTATGCATTCCTCGGTTTGCGTGCCCGGGTGCACGCATTTCGAGGCATCTCTTTTTTATCTGACGGCATCTGATGTGAGTGTGGCTGAGGTCCACTCATGTGAGTATAAGCCCAGTCTGCATTTCCATCTCATTTTATCATCGCCTCAGTTTGCGTGCCCGTGTGCACGTATTTCGAGGCACTTCGGTTTTATCCGATTTGCATTTCGCATCATCGCCTCGGTTTGCGTGCCAGTGTGCACGCATTTCGAGGCGCTTTGATTTTATCTGGTTTGCATTTCATCATCACCTCGATTTGCGTGCCCGTGTGCACGCATTTCGAGGCACTTCGATTTTATCCGATTTGCATTTCATGCCATCGCCTCGGTTTGTGTGCCCGCGTACACGCTTTTCGAGGCGTCTCATTTTCATCTTATTTTCATCTCATTCGCATCAGCATTGTGCATACTAGGCTGTATCTTAGTTACATATCATGCATATTGCATCGTGTTCGGGATAGGAGTTAGCCCGGGCACGGGAAACGAGGCACGTTTCGTACTCCGAGTGACGGAACGGGTCTCAATTCCCAAGTCACCGACACTCCGGATAACCCATGATGGGGTTAGGCTTTCATTGTAGCATTCATCTGCATTCATCCGATATTGAGTTGTGCAATCCGACTCCTCGGCCATCATGCATCGATGTGCATTATTGGTGGCACGAGGATCGAGGCATGCATATATTTGTGAAATACATTGCTATGCCCCTTTCCTGCTCTCTGTTGCAGCAAAATGAAGAATCAGCAACTTTTCGGAGTCTGGTACGCATTTCGAGAAAAATGCAAACAGAGGCTAATCGGGGCACCGCCATAGATTTCCGCCAGAGGCAGTCCAACATACAACATACATCAGAAGCAAGGCAGCCCCTGGCTTGCATGCCAGTTTGCAACTTTCTTAGTTTAATTTGTTAATTAATTAGAAATTTGTATATTATTCGGACTGTATTATTTCAGACTGTACTATTCTTTTATTCGGACATTCGGACTGTATATTTATTCGGACCCTCTGCGCGAGGGCATAATTGTAATAAGTGTGGGTGTGTGTGATGTATGTCTTCCAACCCCCATTTCTTTCTCCCTTTTATTTATCCGCTTACAATGGTTAGATATAGGGCATATTTCAATTAGCATACAGTATGACAGCATGTTTGCATCATTCATCTGTTTTGCATGCACCGGGCTCGGCGCATCATACAAACTGCATTTGTATTTCAATTCCAAATTGAATACGTGTTAGTTGTAGCATTTCATATACCATGTTTAGAATAGCCGAGCCTGCTATAGTTGCATTTTGCATGTGTTGCATTAGGCATTTCTATATACTTAGGATCATGCATGATTTCTAATATAGTTTCTGTTTTGGCTTGGAGTACTCGGTAAGTTTTATGCTTTAGCATCCTTGCATGCGTGTGAGTGTTGCCATGAATAGCATGCTTGCCATGAGGCTATGTGCTTATATGATATAACTGCCTTGAATGCCTGTGGGTGGAGGTTGAGTTATTTGAATTGGGACAATGCGTTGACTGTTTGTTTTAAGCCCACTAGATAGTGGCAAAATCACTGTTTTCTAAGCCCACTTGAGGGTGGCAAATCCGCATTTTAGCCTACCTGCGGGTAGCACCATCAAACCATGTTCAAACAAACAAACATGAAATGTTTTGTTCCAATTCAGACGGCCCAGTCTATACTTGTTGGTACGAGCATCACATAGTAATCTAGGCTAATAACCGGAATAAGAACTCACAATGTTTTCAAAAACAGATATCATGGTTAGTAGAGGCCGGTCTTTGACCGGGCGAGCGGGGGTGCTTACGATGTGACCTTCTCCAATCGTACCCAAGTTCCCGAGCCGAGGCAACTTTGGTGATGACGGACACGTGGCCTTTGGCACCGAGTCAGGGTTTCCTAAATTTTCCATTTTAAAAATATTTAGGTGGCGACTCTGTTATCTGGCAAAGCAGTCCATGTTTGGCACTTCTTTCAAAAAAAATCTGTTTTTTCTTCAAAACGATTTGCCAGAGTTGGACTCTTTGGTTCAGATTTAGAACCGCAACAAAATCGAGTCCGAACTGTAGCGAGGTCCCTCGCGGGCATTGTTACAGACACCTACAAGGCTTTCAAAGTCATACCATCCTAACTCCACAGACAAACAAAAAAAGTTTTCAACCTCCTCCACTCGAGTCGTAGAACACTACATTTCCAACTACTCTCTCAACCAACCTAGAACACTATGTAAGCCAAAACATGGCCCCATCTTCGAAAACAATCACTTCCTCACCGGCATTCCAAACCTCGACCAATAAACACTAAACCACTATGACCCTACACATAAGTTACGCACTAACCATGGGTTACGTACCCAACCAACCCTTCCGAAAACATCTTTTAACTTGACCAGAATTGAGGTACACATCTCTCGCATCCAAATATAATAAATAAATGCTAGACCTTAAGAAACGTCCGCAGTACCACTGCTTGAAATACAACGCAGGTGTTTAGAGCACACCACTCACCAAACACTAACAACCAATACTACAATAAGGGACTAACATCCCTTCACAAGAAACAACCAACCAGATAAACTAAGATCCGCTAATATTACCTACCATTAAAGTATAAGTCTATATCCAACGAAATTATACACTATTCTCAAAACACGAGTAATCATAATTCTCTCTATACCCAGAATAAAGGAATACTCCACCTTTGCATACATCCTTACACTACATCGTACTAGTTCATTAGGTCAACTCTAGACCAGCCCATCGTGACAACCCATTGCCAAAACACTAACTCAAAACCAATCACACCATCCACAATCTCCTAACACACCTTGTGCCTTACCGAATTGTCTACAACAACGACGACTCTACCTAGTATTCAACCAATTGCCTCACCCAACTACAGGAAACAACCACTTATATTTCAACCAATCATACATCACCTACAAAGAACAAATTATGGCCTAAATGGCCGAACTAACTTCACCAACCTCGAAGGAAGTCAAACCACAACACTACATCCTAACCAACCACACCCCACAATACGGGTTTCTAGGTTACCAACACCGAATTCGGAACCATACACCACCACTACCAATACATACAAGTTCAAACCTAACTCTTCATGTTTCGAAAATTCTGACACCACATACATCCTTTACACCTGATTGACCGAGGCCATGACTAACTCCAGAACCGTACTAGTCCAAAGATTACCAACCAACGCCAAACATACACGATGCCACCCAAGTGAGCATCAAAACTCAACCCTCATATGCCGTTACAAAGAACTTGAAAACACTACCATCTCTCAAAGACGTACCAACCACCCCCAAGGTGACCAATGCCAACTCACAACCAACGCTAATACATAACCGATATAGCACACACACCGAGGTACCCACTTCAAGTTCACTACTCCTTCCATACATCTCTATAAAAGAGAGAATACCCACAACATAGGATACGTAAAACTGGTACCCTTCCTCAAAATACTAACACAACCACATAAGGATTATTCGAACAACCACATTGAGACTCCACTCAAATAATACATCACCTACCACATAACTGTAGACGTCCCCGAACGCATCCCGGGGCGAGGAGTGCGACTCCCCCCCGTTCTGGTTCGATATTGGGTCTACTACAGTTCGAAGGACTCAAATGTCACGGTTCTAAATCTTGAACCAAAGAGTCCAAATCCGGCAAATCGTTTTGAAAATAGATTTTTTGAAAAAAGTGCCAAACATGGACTGCTTTGCCAGATACAGAGTCGCCACCTAAATATTTTATTTTTGGGAAATTTAGGAAACCCTGACTCGGTGCCAAAAGGCCACGTGTCCGTCATCACCAAAGTTGCCTCGGCTCGGGAACTTGGGTACGATTGGGGAAGGTCACTTTGTGAGCACCCCCGCTCGCCCGGTCAAAGACCGGCCTCTACTAACCATGATATCTTATTTTGAAAACATTGTATGTTCTTATTCTGGTTATTAGCCTAGGTTACTATGTGATGCACACAGCATACAAGTATAGACTGAGTCGCCTGAATTGGAACAAAACATTTCATGTTTGTTTTTTGAAAGATAGTTTGCTACCCGCAAGTAGGCTTAAAATACAGATTTTGCCACCCTCAGGTGGGCTTAGAAAACATGGTGTTGCCACTATCTAGTGGGCTTAAAACAAACAATCAATGCATTGTCCCAATTCAAATAACACAACCTTCACCCACAGGCATTCAGGCAGTTATATCACATAAGCAAATAGCCTCATGGCAAGCATGCTATTCATGGCAACACTCACACGCATGCAAGGATGCTAAAGCATAAAGACTCACCGAGTACTCCAAGCCAAAACAGAAACTACATTAGAAATCATGCATGATCCTAAGTATACTGAAATGCCTAATGCAACACATGCAAAAATGCAAACTATAGTAGGCTCAGCTATTCTAAACATGGCATATGAGATGCTACAACTAACACGTATTCAATTTGGAATTGAAATACAAATGCAGTCAGTATGATGCGCTGAGCCTGGTGCGTGCAAAACAGATGAATGATGCAAACATGCTGTCATACTGTATGCTAATTGAAATATGCCCTAATAGAGGCAGAGCCTGATGAGGAGGAGGAGGAGGAGGAGGAGGAGGCAGATCGTGAGTCAGAGACATCTGCTGAGGAGGGGGGCTCCTGCCTTGGTTCCGAGAGTGAAGGCGAGGCTGAGGGGGATCCTGAGGATGACAGCTCCGACCCGGATGGTGATGATGGTGCAGAGGTTGTCCCGCAGAAGAGGATGAGGGGGCCTCCTCATTCCCGCTCCCGAGGATATTGATGCTGTTTCCTGCTTTATTTTACTTTTTGCTAGTAGTTTGTAGCACTTTGCATTTTGTTAGGCAGTTTTATCTTCTGTAAAACTTGTACCTTTATTTTGTTGTAAAACATGATGGAATGAAACAGCTTTTGAAAATGTGTTTGTATTTGAAATTCTCAGCATCGCATCGTATCATTTTGCACAAAAATGGAATTGAATGGAAATGTGCCTTGTGTATTTACCGGGTCAGGTAATGAACCGACGCAACAAACTAAACAAATCGACTCACTAAGAAATAACAGAATCTTAGCAAGTTTACAACTCGATAAACAAAATACAACAATGTTAACGACTCGATAAACAAGACTTAACAAAATTGCGTAAACAAAGAGTAACGACTCAAAACACAAAATGCGACAGCTCGACAAAACTTACAACTCGATAAGCAAAATACAACACAGCGTACTTCGGACGATCTGGATATTGGGACGCATCCGAAACTGAGAAAAATGAAGGCCTCCAACATTCCCGTTGCGTGAAAGTGCCTCAAACTTCCTTCCGGAGGGCAAGGCAGGACCAATGAGCATGGCCAGCCACATTTTTCTTTTTGGAGACTGAAAGGTGGCCGGCCGGCCAGTTTTTGAAACAAAGATGGCCGGCCTGTTAGAATAGGTGGCCGGCCGGCCACCTTTCCTGCAACTCCTAGAATTCTGACACTTGTCCTCGAATAGTGTTTTACCCCCCCTATAAAGCTCCAACTTTGGAACTCATTCATTTCATCACTGCTTTGCACAAAAATGGAGGCATTTCTCGCAGAAAATCTCACATCTTGGATCTCTTCTTTAGATGGCTCGGAAAAGTTGAACTTCCAGGGTTTTGGCTTGAATGCACTATTCACGCTGGGCTGGACTCCACTGCACCTTCCTTTGCTCCATGCGGCGGCGAGATTTTGGAACCCGGTGACGCACGTTTTCAGCTTCGGAGGGCAAGAGGCATGTCCCACTTTTGAAGATTTTCAAGTTTTGATGGAGTCTGAACATTCAGAAGAGATCTTGCCTCAGTCTCGTTTCGGCCACGCCCAAGCTTTAGGGCGGATGTGCGGTCTCAACACGCATGATGCTCGATCCCTGATTTGTAACGGGATGTTGGATATCCCGAGCCTGATTTTCCGATTCTCCGATGCTGGTGACCGCAGTGACCATTATCGGCAAGGTTTTCGACAACATGCCCTCCGCTTGTGCATGCTATCTCATTTTCTGTTTGTCTCGGGCTCCGGGGGAGCTAACATCCGTTTGATTGAAGTCGCTCAAGGCTTGAGGGAAGGAAAGAGCTGTATCGCCATGACATTGGCTGAGACACTGCTTCCCCCTCCCGGACGAAGCGTCCGTTCAGGGTACCCTGAATGGGCCTATGCATCAAGTCAAATGGCTTCCCAGCTTGCTTTGCTCTGGCCCTTCCGGCCATTTCTTTCCCTTTCCTCACCCAATCCTCTTTGGTGGGCAGATAACCTAGTCCAAAGGTATGCGGGTTGTGTGGCACTTCGGCCAATGTTGCGACGCCTTTCCTGCCGCTCCTTCCTAATCCCATCCCGGGGATGTGTTGTAGCTTGTTCATGAGGTAGATGGATTGAGCACTGACGTACATACCTTCATTCACAGCCATAATGTTTTGCACAACCCGGGCCTCGGCCAGAGTAAATCCTGATATAAACACGTCCTCCATGCCGTGCTCTATTTCTAGGACTGGTGTAGACACCTCCGGAGGGGGATGGATCGATGAATTCCCAAACACAATGCCTACTCCTTTTCCATAGGGGTATTTCACCATCTGATGCAGAGTGGACGAGACGGCCTTCACCTGGTGCAACCACGGTCGTCCCAAAAGTAGGTTGAAAGTTGCGGGAACCTCCAAGACATGGAAATCTATCTCGTGTTGTCCAGGTCCAACCTTTGTCTGGATCTTGACGGTTCCCATCACTTCCCTGCTAGTATTATCGTACGCTCTGATCACCTGAGTTGTCGGGATGAAGTCCGCGGGCTTCAACCCGATTGCATAAGCTGTTCTGGCTGGGCAGACATTGATAGCAGACCCGGTATCAACAAGTACCACCGGTATCCACTTGTCTCTACATTCCACGGAGATGTAGAGAGGTTTGTTATGATTCACGCCCTCAGGCGGCAGTTCTTTGTCTGAGAAGGTTAAAGCCGAGGAACCTCCTCCCGGAAAAACCAGCCCAACTAGCTATTCTGGTGTAGTGTCGATAGAGAGTTTGGCCCTGTCCATAGCAGATAGGACAGCCTGTCTGTGCACCCGCGAAGCCATAAGCAGTCCCCAGATGGAGATGTCTGCCTGTATCTTCTTTAATTGTCTCAGCACAGCTTCTTCTTCAATTTGTCTCTCTCTCTGTTTCTCAGCTTCTTTGTCTTTCCCAGATGCTTCGGGCTGGTCTAGGTGCGGGGGCTTGAAGTACCGCCCGCTTCTGGTCATATGATCCATTTCATCGAGGTACCACGTGCTGTCTGGTTGATTTACTCCCCAATCTTCGTCTGTGTGGGCAAGACATAAGTCGTCGTCTTCCCACCACATCCCGTTAGCATCCAAAAGACACCTGTCTGGTTCTGGCAAATGTGTACTCTCAGTACCTTCATCCCATATGCTCACAGCATTGTCCGTTCTTGTGCTCACAGCACTCTCAGCCCCTTCGTGGGCTTTTGCCTTTCTGATTCTCTCAGAATCCCAAAACTTCTCCTGTTCTATCTGCATCGCTGCAGTTTGTTGTTCCACTTTCTCTGCATCCACAATGCTTAAGTCCTGAGCGAAATTCTTTATACCGGCGCTCTTCGGCAATCCATTCTGACTCTCGACCCTTCCGGCCACCATTGATACTTTTGCCCCTGCCGGGCCTTGCTCTGGCTGAAATTCCACAATATCAGGCTGATCATCTAGCCAGCCGGTGGCCTCCGCCGACTCCTCATATTCGAACCAGTTGATTGTTGCATCTCCTGATTCTTGGTCATTGAAGAACTGGAGGTTGGCGAAGTCCTCTTCCACTGTTGTCAGATCATCTGCCCCCTGTTCAAGTCTGTCCCCCTGAATCATGCACAGTTCGGCTTTTTCCGGCAGCCCCATACTCGGCTCAGACTGACCCACTGCTAAGATGTACTCGCTTAGATCATAGGCTCCTCCAGTGTAATCCCCAGACTGGTGAATCCCAGGCGCGACGATTCCACTTTCCTCTGAAACCTGCCCTGTTCCATCTTCAGCAGTCACCACCTTTGGCTTAGATTGGGTTGTGAAGGTGTCCAACATGCACAAGTCAGTGCAGTCAGGAAGGATCACCTCCGGCTTGGGTAAGTGGGAGGGAGTAATATAGATACTAGGATCGTAGGACACGACCCCAGTTTGGATGAGGTTGACTCTTTTGGGTGGTGGATCTTGGTTATGGGTAGGGAGTGGGTTGGTTGTGACGTTAGGTCTTTCTGGAGATAGAATCACATTTTTGTCGATGAGGTCCTGAACCTCGTGACGTAGCCGGAAACATTGGTCTGTATCATGGCCATGCTGCTGGTGGTACGCACAGTACTTGGCCGGGTTGTGGGAAGGGGGGAGTGGATTTGGTGGCGGCCTCGGCTCCAGAGGTTTTAGATGTCCCTTTCTAATTAAGACCCCCAGAACCTTGGACAAAGGCATGTATAGTGGAGTGAAGGTTCTTTGGCCTCTGGACTGATATCTCGGGGCTTGGGTACTGCTCCCGGATGTACTAGAAAAGGGTGTGGCCGCCATGGGCCTTGGCTGGGGAGGGGGATTGGTGGTGACCATACTGACCTCCGAAGTTCTGGTATTTGCAGCGCCACTCGGGCCTGCGTTGTTGTTGGGGTTAAATGTCCTCCGGGGTTGCTCCCGGTCCTGGTCAATCAGACCTTGCTTCATCGCATCCTCGATCTGTACCCCCATCTCGTGTAAGTCTGAGAAGGTGGGAAAGGGGAGTACGATCATCTTCTGCATGAGTTTTGGTTGGAGATTGCGCACAATCATCCTAATTTGATCTTTGTCTGTAGGCCTCAAGGTCATCATCGATGCCTTTGCCCTCCATCTAGTTACGAAGTCTGAGAAAGTTTTTTTGGCCTCTTGCCTCGTCGTTTCGAGATCACGAGTTGTGATCTCGATCTGTGTATTGTACGAGTACTGTGCAACGAAGGCCTCAGCCATCTCATCCCAGTTTCTCTTTACCTCATCTTCTAACTTCGCGTACCAAATGGCTGCCACACCCGACAAAGTTCGACCAAACAGGGAAAGCTTTTGGGGTCAGGTTAGGCCTATTGGCCGCAGAATGTCTGAGAATAGCCGGAGGTGGACCATAGGATCCCCGGACTTATCAAAACGATCAATCTGTGGCATCTTAAATCTGTCTGGCAATGTTACGGCCACATCGGTATACCCATCTTCGATGTCTGGGATGGCCTTCACCCCTTGGGATTTCTTAAAAAGCTTCTCCAGTTTGCTCAATTTCAGAGCTGTATGGTCTATCTCGAACTCGAAGGGAGAGTCCGGATGGTTGGCAGGTGTATGGGTCTTGGACAGTTGAGGCAGAAGCGGGGACGGAGCCAGCCCCGTTGGATGGCCTGTGTCCTCTTGAATATTCTGGACATTGGGTAGGGTGTTCTGGGTGTTCAGGGGGGTATTCTGGGGATTTGGCAGGGCATTCTGACCAGTGGATGCCTGCTCGGGTAACGGAGCTCCGAGTGGAGGAGGAGCCTGATGTGAAGCAGATGCCGCATTCTGCTGTTGCAGCCTAGTGATCAGCTCGGCCTGCTGGGCCATGACAGCGGCCTGCTGCTTGGAGAACTCCGCTCGGCGGGTGGCATCTTCTTGCATTTGTTTCATGCTCTCATGCATTTGGCGCATCATCGCCTCCATCCCTGATGTATTCGGCGGATCCATCTGAATAACCGGTAAGTGTATCTCTATAGCGGAAACAGAAACCTCAGTCCGACTGTTTGCTGCTAAAGTAGACTGCTGCCCCGGTAATCTTTGCTCTGACACACTGCGCCTCCTCGGCCTTCTTCTAACAACCGGGGGTAGAGAGTGGAACACTGGATGTCCGTCAACCAGATCCTCGGATCGAATGAGTCGGCGACCTCGTGTCCAAAGTGCTTGGGGTATATCTACGGGTTCAGAAGCAATTGTGCTACAAACCCTGCCCTAGCAAAAAGATAAATAAAGCGAAAAGGAAATAAATAACCAGATAAACGGACAGCATAACAGCTTAAATTAAATACACAACACACAGTCGGGCATACAACACACGGTTGATAAGCTGGGAATACACTGTCCTCAATCACTGATCACTGTTCCTGTATCACTGTTTCCCAAGACTGAATCCGGTATCCGCAGACAACTGATTCTCAGATACTGACTGATGCCCGCAGGCGTGATGCCTAATCTCAAAAACTGATGCCCGCAGGCCTGATGCCCAAACTCAAACACTGATACATGCATTCCCTGTAGAGACGCACTCTAACAAGCACATAACAGATAAGTGAGAGCCAAAACACCCCTATGTTGGGGTAGGGTTTCCCTGTCCTATTTTGTCAGGAACTAGGGTTTCACTACGCACGCAGCGGCTTCAAACAACCTATAAACGGGTAAGCAACCTGTCCTAGCTTGGAATGGTCACTATGGATTCGAATATGCACTAGGTCGAATGGTCAAAAAGGGTGCCCCGGTAAAACCGGGGTTTGTGTTCCCATACTGGCAGAGCCCGTAACCGATCAGCCTTACGGACATGTCTTGACAAGACAAGCCTCCGGCAAACCGCTTAGGAATAGCAGATGGCAAACACGGTGTCCTAGGCGCACCAATGCAAATGCAATGCAAAGAAACACACAAGTGTAGTCAAACCAAGATATCACGAGTTCGAGTCAAGTTCTCTAAATCCCCAGCAGAGTCGCCAGAAACTGTAGACGTCCCCGAACGCATCCCGGGGCGAGGAGTGCGACTCCCCCCCGTTCTGGTTCGATATTGGGTCTACTACAGTTCGAAGGACTCAAATGTCACGGTTCTAAATCTTGAACCAAAGAGTCCAAATCCGGCAAATCGTTTTGAAAATAGATTTTTTGAAAAAAGTGCCAAACATGGACTGCTTTGCCAGATACAGAGTCGCCACCTAAATATTTTATTTTTGGGAAATTTAGGAAACCCTGACTCGGTGCCAAAAGGCCACGTGTCCGTCATCACCAAAGTTGCCTCGGCTCGGGAACTTGGGTACGATTGGGGAAGGTCACTTTGTGAGCACCCCCGCTCGCCCGGTCAAAGACCGGCCTCTACTAACCATGATATCTTATTTTGAAAACATTGTATGTTCTTATTCCGGTTATTAGCCTAGGTTACTATGTGATGCGCACAGCATACAAGTATAGACTGAGTCGCCTGAATTGGAACAAAACATTTCATGTTTGTTTTTTGAAAGATAGTTTGCTACCCGCAGGTAGGCTTAAAATGCAGATTTTGCCACCCTCAGGTGGGCTTAGAAAACATGGTGTTGCCACTATCTAGTGGGCTTAAAACAAACAATCAATGCATTGTCCCAATTCAAATAACACAACTTTCACCCACAGGCATTCAGGCAATTATATCACATAAGCAAATAGCCTCATGGCAAGCATGCTATTCATGGCAACACTCACACGCATGCAAGGATGCTAAAGCATAAAGACTCACCGAGTACTCCAAGCCAAAATAGAAACTACATTAGAAATCATGCATGATCCTAAGTATACTGAAATGCCTAATGCAACACATGCAAAAATGCAAACTATAGTAGGCTCGGCTATTCTAAACATGGCATATGAGATGCTACAACTAACACGTATTCAATTTGGAATTGAAATACAAATGCAGTTAGTATGATGCGCCGAGCCCGGTGCGTGCAAAACAGATGAATGATGCAAACATGCTGTCATACTGTATGCTAATTGAAATATGCCCTAATCTAACCATCATAAGCGGGTAAATAAAAGGGAAGAAAGACGTGGGGTTGGAAGACATACATCACACTCACCCACACTTATTACAATTATTGCCCTCGCGCAGAGGGTCCGAAAGAATATACAGTCCCAAATAAAAGAATAATACAGTCCAAAATATTACAGTCCGAATAATATACAAATTCCTAATTAATTAACAAATCAACTAAGAAAGCTGTAAAACTGGCATGCAAGCCAGGGACTGCCTTGATTCCGCTCCGGGTGATGAATGATGCATGTTCGGGTTGCCTTTGTGCGGAAATCCATGACGATGCCCCAATTAGCCTCTGTTTGCACCTGTTCTTGAAATGCGTGCCAAGCCTCGGAAGACCGCTGATTCTTGATATGCTGCAACAGAGAGCAGGAAAGGGGCATAGCAATGTATTTCACATATATATGCATGCCTCGATCCTCGTGCCACCAATCATGCATATCGATGCATGATGGCCGAGGAGCCGAATTGCACAACTCAATATAGGATGAATGCATATGAATGCTACAACAAAACCTAACTCCATCACGGATAATCCGGAGTGTCGGTGACTTGGGAATTGAGACACGTTCTGTCACTCGGAGCGCGAAACGTACCTCGTTTCCCGTGCCAGGGCTAACTCCTATCCCGAACACGATGCAATATGCATGATATGCATGAAATGCAGCTAACATGCAATCCTAACATACACAATGTCATGGAATGGCATACACGCTATACGAGGTAATACACAACCGGGCATACACAATGCTACGGATGAAATGGCATACGCAATGCAATAATGGGCTTACACCAACATGAGAGAGCCTCGGCCACACTCACATAGGAGGCCATTAGATGAAAACAAGACACCTCGAAGTACGTGCCCGCGGGCACGCAAACCGAGAACGGACCCTCAGGCACCGAAATGCCACTCTAATGAGACATGGCAAAGACACAGAATATGACATGCAAACATGCTAAAATTAGTAGCAAAATGAGAGGGAAAACAGCCCCGAAATAAGGCGAAATGAGACCCGATGCAAGGGATCTCTCCCGAAATGCAAAACTAGTCATCCGAAATGACTTGTAGCTATACCATACATGCATAATTTGAACAAGACATGAAAAAGAAGAAGCAAGGAAGCCCCAAAACTCACATTTTTACAGTACAAAACATGGCCAAACAGCAATCACAAGTAGGGCAAAAATGGCATACAAAAATGGCTCAACAAGGGAAGCAATGAAGCAAGTGATAGGGGCAAATCCCAAACAGAAAAATATCCTTCTACAATACTGAAGAGGGACCAAAAATACGAACATTTACAGTTTATGACATGCCTCAAATCAGTATGCAAACATGCTAAAAATGCCATGCAAGAAATAGGCCAACAAGAGGCTATAACATGAGGTATACAAAGAAATCACCAAACAGCCAAAGACCCTTAATAAGATATGCCAAGAAGGTCAAAATATGGCCATTTTCAGTTCTGATCATGGCCGAAAACAGAAGCTAGATAAGCCTAAAAAAGCATACAAAAATGGGGGCCAAAGAGGGGTATAATGATAAGTACAACATGGAGGCCCCCAACAGTGTTGAGCCCTTCTACAATGTTGTAGAGAGGCTCAACATAAGCCAACTCACAGTTTAAATCATGCTCAAAAACAGATCACACATAGGCTTGAAATACTATGCAAAATAATGGCATACAAGAGGGTATTGAAGCAAGTACCAAATGGGGGGCTCAAACAGGGTTGAGCCCTTAAACAAACATGAATAATGGCTCAAAAAAGGCCTAGTTTCAGTTAGGGTCAGAGCCCAAAACAGTAAGCAAATAGGCTAGAAGAATGGTGCAAGATTGAGCTCAAAAGAGGGTAAAGTGAACTTACCCTTGAAGACCAAACTTTTGCTACCTCTTGGCTTGAGAAATGTTGCTTCCTAGCTGCTGGAAATCCTCTCAAGCTGCGGGAAATGGTATGGTGGTAGTGGTGCTTGGTGGTAGTGAAGAAATGGAGCCAAAACTTGAGAAAATGAAAGAGAAATGGAGAGATATGAGTGTAAGCAATTTTCCAGCCCTTTTCCTTGAGTTGGGAGGCCAGCTATATAGACAAGAAAGGGGGAGAAAAGTGGAGGAAAAAGTGGAGGGAAATGGTGTCAAGTTTCCCTCCAAAACTTTTCCCCGGATGGAGATATTTTTGGGGGAAAATAGCTATACAGCTGTAAAGTACTCACATTGAGGATGCTGGCCGGCTGGGTATTTTTGCTGCAGGTGGCCGGCCGGCCACCCCTTATGGCCGGCCGGCTAGGGGTCAAAAGGGCCAAGTTGAATTAGTGGCCGGCCACCAGATATTGGTGTCCTCCCAGGTCCCCTCATCACAACCTTGTGGTTCAAATTTGGAAAATGTAAAACAGGAGAGAGAATAGACCACTTTTAGGAGGGGTTCAAAAGGTTCAAGTTGAGTTACTGGCCGGCCATGTGATATTAGGGTCCTCCCATGTGTGTACAACACAAATATGTGGTTTGGGGTTGAAGAAAATGGCCCTAGGGTGGTCAACATTGGCTCGGAAGTGAGAAAAATGGGCGTCGGAGGGCGCCGGAGAAGCATAACTGGTTGCTAAGACAATTGATGGCCTCCCACCCTTCAGTGACCTTCCTGGTGATAAAATAGAGGTGCCTGCCAAAAATGAACAAAAACCGATGCAAAACGAATGCTCGGGGGCCAAAACACGCAGTTTGGGGTCCCGAAAATAGGCCGTTAAGCAACGAAAGTGGCATTCGGCCACGAAGTGGGTCTCTCAGGCCCCAGTGTCCCTCGAAAGGGAGTAAATGAGATGCATGCCAAAAACCGGAGGAGTCGTAGATGGTTAGGCGGTCCCGAACTGAGGCACACGGTTTGACGGCTCCGAAAATTGGGAACCCGGGCTCCGAAATGGGCAAAATGGCCTACGGCCACGAAATGTAGCCCACGGCCACTGAGAGATGGTCTACGGGACCTCTCCCTCCCTTCAGGGAAAGAAACAGAGAAAACCGAGTCTGGTTCGCAAACCGAGGCAGGGTACAAAAGAGGGTTCGGGAGTCCGGAGGCAGGGCTCACGGCCGTGACTCTGAGACTTCTGAACGAGCACAATATGCAACACCACCGAGCGCTCAACCGGTGACGTCTGAGTCTCAAGGTTGGTCAAAAATGGGGTGTCTACAATAACACATAATCGTGCTAAGTCTACAAAGCAGTTATCCGTTCCAACGCTCACTTAGATTTCCCATTAGAAACAACGTTGATCAAGTGCGTTTCCAACAAGAATTCTAAGTTAGTCAACTAGACACCGAATAATATCTATGAGTTTTAACACCATACCCACATAAAATGCAACATACAAACATGTTATCACTTAGCACATAACATACAAATGTTCTCATCGAGCATGATAAACCCACTATGGCTAACCACTTCCTACGAACCCAAGGTTTTCAAACCCGGTTAGCTCTGATACCAAGTTGTCACGCCTCAGATTTACACGGTCCGACTCACGTGAATAAACCACCCAACGATGAACAATAGATAACAACTCTCATGCATATGAATATAATATAGTCACATAATTAATACTTGTGTTTATCCGATTTTATATATTCTTAGATATAACATCTAAGTCGAATGGATGTTCTGTAACTAAAAACATACATATATGTTATAAATTAAATTGAACGTCCTGAGGCTTACATCATACACAAGGGTGTAACTCTTACAAGAATGACACACGGCCAGTAAATCACATAAATGGCCCATGACCTGCAAATAACTAAACCACCCTGCACAGTTTTGAGCACAACTTCACGTCATAGTCCACATTTACATATGTACACCTGAAAAACATTTCAGCCACGTAGTGTGAGTATAAAGTCCAGCAGAGAATATTTTAAAAACTAAACATGCTCTGCCAGCATAAATGATCATGATGCAATACATATATATAATATGCCCAAGTGTATTTTCAAACCATTTGATTTCTTTCCAATTACCAAAACTTTATGTTTAATCAAAACGTTTTCCAAGTTCAAATCATCAGATTGATATAAAATTTCTTTCCAAAAATCAATCTTGGTACCTCAATACCAACCAGCAAATACATTGCTAAATCAAATGCGAATACATCGCTAGACAATAGCAAAAACATTGTTAAAATTATTTTTCCAAACATCCTATTCCAGACCAACAAAATAGTAAATAAAATGTGTAAATCTCCAAAACAAATACAACATTTCATGGAAATTTCGTCCGCAGGAAACTGTATACTGGCATCCATGTAAACATAGACTACACAAGCGCTACTATTGTCATTTTAAGGATATTTTGTGTGTAGGATCGGCACCCATGTATATGCATGATTTTTAGGACTTTTACCATGGAGACTCAGACCAACTTATTTCAATGAGACAATACTTACTTCCCAGATTCACCATTTTATTTACCTATTTCTCAATAGTACAATACATGTATCTCCAAATATTATTTTTCCAAAACAATGCAAATGTTCCAAAACATAATATGAGAATTTCCAAAACTTCTTTCCAAAACATACAGTTTCAATTTCCAAAATCCATTACATGCTCCATGATATAAATGATTTCAATTTGCCTAGTCCACATGCGATTTCTAACACACAACAATACTAGCCTCCACCGATAATCAAAACAATTATCCCTAATGCAATAATTAAAAGATAATCAATATAGATATATTTTCCAAAAGTGTAACAACACCCATTTTCAAAAACCCATAACCATTTCCTTCCCATCTTTTTCCAACCAAACCATTTACCAAAATCAATCCAACTCCAAGTCCTAAAACAATATCATTTAGGGTTTTTCTACAAATTGAGAATTTTCTTTTTTAGAAAATCAAATGCAAGTTTATTTACCAAAAATAGATTTAATAGCAAAATCATAACCAAACAACTCCCAATTTGTACAAACCCTCAACCCACAATAACATTTCAAGATCAACCAAATGACTACAAAATATAAATAACAAGATACATCACAAATATGCTACCAAACTCATATTGAGCTTAGGAAATAGACCACACCTCTTGAAGCGAAGAGGAGACGAGAGAGAGAGAGAGAGAGAGGGGAGAATGGAGAAACCTCAAGGACGCCGAAAACCAGCTTTGCTCCGATCAAAATAAAGCTTTCAATGTGCTCTACCTTTTTATCAAAGAGACTAGGGGGAATAAATTAATGAATCTAGGAGTATTTGTAGAGAGAATGTGAGTTTTAGAGAGGCAAGCTCTAGATCTAGAGTTTTTAGAATGTTTAGAGAGAGAGAAATGAAAAAATGACTAAAACAGATGACTCTGCGATCTGATATACGTACAGACTGCTCGAGCCAAAATGTGTCGCTCAAGTATCCAGACACAAAAGTGTGACAGCTCGAGCGCAGGAAGTGACCACTTGAGTGTAGAATACAAACTCTTAGAAGTTTTGCAGACAGAAGACAACTGCTCAAGCACAAAAAGTACCACTCGAGCGAACACTGCTCGAGCATAAGAAAGCCCGCTTAAGTAAAGGACGCCGACTCCCAGTATCTCAGCAAACCTGCAAAACTACTGGAAGTTTATAAAGGCCGCTCGAGCGCAGGAAGTACTGCTCGAGCGAAAAGGTAAAATTCTAGGTAACAACGGTTTTGAAAAACAAGCTACCAATCTGTTCCGAATGCAACCAAGACACTCTAATAACTAAACTCAATGAGAAATAAGGAGAAACTAGACTTGAACAACCATATAAGACAATGAAACCCATATCCAAAATATAAATGGGTCAGCTCTAAACCAGAATCACTATATACTTCGTCGAGCAAAACTCGCCCGACAAAGATTTTCAAAGTTGGAAAAACCCTCCAACTTACTTTTTCGAGCAAAACCAGCTCTGCAAAGATTTTCAAAGTTGAAAAAACCCTCTAACTTGCTTTGCAGATCAAAACCCGCTCAACAAATATTTTCAAAGTTGGAAAAATTCTCCAACTTACTGCCAACTACAAACCTGCTCTGTAAAGATTTTCAAAGTGGTTCACCCAGCAAAACCTGCTCGGTAAAAATTTTCAAAGTTGAAAAAACCCTCCAACTTACTTCGGAAAGCAAAACCGCTTGGCAAAGAGATAAAGTTTCTAACCAAGGGGTAGCATAATTCATCTTGCCCCCGTAATCCATAAAACGCGGACTCCATCTTATCATATTTGACCAAAATAATGACCTCCTTCCATCACAGAATAATAATGCATAAAGTTGATGCTCAACATTTAATAAAAATCCGACATAATGTATAAAATCTATACTCCTTAGCATAATAACTAATAAAATACCTCCATGTTCAGAATAATAATGCATAAAACCCATGCTTCGTAGATAATAAAAATCTGACATAATAACTGATAATAATACCTTCGTGTCCATAAAACTCCACAAATAAAAAATCCAATATAATAATTGCTAATAATATCTCTAAGCTAAAGGCATAAAACCCATACTCCACAAATACTAAAAATTCGACATAATGTCATTTCCTTTTTTTAATGACTTACGAGTCATACTTTGATTTATTCAACCATATCTCCAGATTTTGATATGATAAAATCATAGCAAAATTTGAATACAATAAGCTTGAACTTTCATTAATTCAGTTGGTGAAAACAGAATGCTTGCCAAGTGAGCTTGAATCACTGTTCAGTTGATTGTTTCGTTGAACTGCATCACCAAGGTGGTATATAGCAGGTGTTAGTGTTGATTTCACTGAGTTAGGCTAGCTGATTGCAACTATAGTGGAGTGCAAGAGAAAATTCTTGCTCAGCGATCCAAACCTCAACCTCCACAATTTATTTATTTTGATTAGGTTTCCTTACCATTAACTCCAGGAATTAGATATAAAAGCAAGGAAATAAACTTAATCAAAAGCTTCCTGGTTTGATATGGTAAGATTTGTCAACATCTGTCAGAGCTAATCCTTTTACATGGATCATTAATCAGAATATCCATATTGTTGAATGATATTAATGTTGTGACGATGATTACATGGACTCCTCTTAGATCCTTATTCTACGTGCAAGTACAAAAAGGTTGCATAAACCAAAATACATTTTTTAAACTTATTTCTTGATCTTTGATAAAGTAATTTTCTAAAGTTTGGCTAGCCACACAAGTTCTGTTGAATTTTAATCTCCTTCTTGATCTTCTTCTTCATTGATTTTAGTCGTTTCCCACCAACGGTGTCAATTGTATAGATAATAATAAATAAAAAAAACATATTTGTTGATGAAGAATCCAACGAAGAAGATAATTAGAGCCACCACATGATCGCCATCTGCAAGATAAAGCTCCTCCAGTCGTTGAACGACTAGGGGCCCTTTGACGCCTAAGTCAGTCCTCCAATATTATCAAAATATTTAATGGATTAATAAATTGCATACCTTAACTCATAGGGGTGTAGTCTATTTATAATAGCCAGTGACTTGCCTAGCAAGTAGTTTGAACGTTCCAGAAGGCCTATCCCAAACAATCTCCAGTTGTGTAGGACTTCTATATCAATAAAATTTTTTCTCATGATGAGTTTTACATAAACATAAAACATGAATCCAGTATTTGATGAAAATTTGATAACTGCTATACATGTGATAATCCATGAATATGTCACTCGTTAATGTCTGGACCCACATAATTCTTGTAGTTATTTTTACTATGCAAATCTTTCAGGTTGTTAAATGCATGGACTCTCCACCCTAATTTTCCTCAGCTTTTTGTTACCTCTTGGACAAACACTACCTTCACTGGATGGTCTGGGTTTATACTTATTCAAAAACTCAAACACCTTAAGTTGATTCTTAAAGCCTGGAATTCTGAGGTGTTTGGCAACATTTCTTCCAAACTGAAGACCTCTGAGGAAGAGCTACATGCACTAGACATTGTAGTAGAAGAAAGGGCATTGCTTGATTCAAAAAAGGCAAGAAGAAGTGTGGTTAGAGGTGAAATATGGAAGCTTTATAGAATGCTAGAGTGGACATGGCATCAAAAGTCCAGATTGAACTGGACTCTTCATGGAGATAAAAATACTAGATTCTTCCATGTTGTTGCTAGTACCAGGCAGAGTCAAAATCAAATCAACTCTATTACAGTTAATGGTGTGCTTCTTGAGGATCCTAGCAGGGTCAGGCATGAGGTACTTCATCATTTCAAGACTCAATTCACTGAATCATGGTTAATAGACCTATTCTAGGGGGGGTGTTTAAAACTATTGAGGCAGATCATGTCTCTTATCATCTTGTATCTGAGTTCAGTGCAACAGAGATTTTAGCAGCAATCAAAGAATGCAACAACAACAAAGCTCTAGGCCCTGATGGGTTCAACTTGCTGTGCTTTCAGAAGTTTTGGAAGGTTATGAAGCAGGAGCTCATGCAATTTTTTAAAGAATTTCACTCCAACAGCAAGCTCACTTATGGCATTAACGGCACTTTCATTACTCTTATCTCCAAGCTAGAAAATCCCATTGGCTTATCGAACTATAGACCCATTAGTCTTGTGGGTTCTATTTACAAAATCTTGGCCAAAGTTTTAGCACACAGATTGAAGTCAGTGCTCCTCTCAATCATTGGTGAAACCAGACTGCATTCATAAGAGGGAGATATATCCTTGATGGGGTGTTCATTGCTAATGAAGTAGTGAATGGATGGAAGAAGGCTAAGAAGTAAGGGCTGATCCTTAAGCTGGATTTTGAAAAAGCATTTGATTATGTAAATTGGGAATTCTTATTCTCTATGATGTTTAGCTTTGGCTTTGGGGATAAATGGATCTCTTGGTTGAAAGCTTGTGTGACTACAGCAAGGATCTCCATTCTAGTAAATGGATCACCTACTGAGGAATTCTCACCCCAAAGAGGCCTTAGGCAGGGTGATCCACTCTCTATTTTTCTGTTCAACATAGTGGCTAAAGGGCTCAATATTCTTCTAGTCAGAGCACTTAACCTTGGCATTCTTAAAGGTGTGTTAGTTGGGGCCAATAATGTTCGAATTTCACATCTGCAATTTGCTGATGATTCAATTCTCTTTTGCGAAACTAATTGGAATCAGTTGGTGTTAGTCAAAGGAGTTCTCAAATGTTTTGAAGTTCTATCTGGTCTCAAAATTAATTATCACAAGAGTGTTGTGTGTGGTATTGGTGTCACTAATGATCTTATGCTTTCCTTTGCTAATCTTCTCAACTGTAAGGTATAGAGCCTTCCATTAAAATTTCTGGAGCTGCCACTGGGAGCCAATCCTGGTAGGAAATCTACATGGAAGCCTGTTCTTGACAAAGTCAGATCTAAACTATCAGGGTGGAAGAGAAAGCTGCTATCCTTTGCAGGTAGACTAACTTTGATCAAGTCTACCCTTTCAAGCTTACCTATCTATTTCCTTTCTTTGTTTAAAATGCCTGAAGGTGTGGCTAGAGAATTTGAAAAGATTGAGGCTACATTCTTATGGGGTGGTAATAATCTTAAAAGGAAAGTACATTTGGTGAAATGGGTGGAGGCTACAAAGAGTATTGACCCAGGGGGTTTGGGCATCAGAAGAATTAGAGATACAAATGCTTGTCTACTACTCAAATGGTGGTGGAAATTTGGAAACCAAATCAATGCACTTTGGAGGAGAGCAATTTGCAGCAAATATAAGATTATTGAAGATTGTTGTCATCCTCCAATAAGGCCCTCTTACAAGCATTCTAGAATGTGGAGTGACATTTTATCCATTGGGGCCTCCAGTAGTTCTATTTTCAACTTCTTCTTGGCCAACTGTCTAATTAAAGTAGGGAATAGTAATAGAATTAGATTTTGGACTGATAGATGGTGTGGTGATAATTACTTCAAATATGATTTTCCACTTCTTTTTAATCTCTCAACTGATAAAGAAAGCCCTCTCCACCAATTCTTTGCTAGGAAAACCAACTCAAGTGTTTGGAACTTTCCTCATAGAAGAGAGTTGTATGGTTGGGAATTGGCTGAAGAAGCTAGTCTGATTGCGGTTTTATCCTCAGCTCCTCCTCTGTGTAATGAAAGTGCAGACTGCCTGATATGGTCTAATGATGTTGCAAGCCATACTCAGTTCTCTGTGTTTGGTCTATATTCTCATAGTACCTCCTTTCTTAGCCCTAATCTAAGAATCTACAAACATGTTTGGAGCTTTGTGTTGCCCTCTAAAGTCTCATTCTTTTGCTGGCTGGCCAGGAAAAATAGAGTGAAATCTTCAGAATTCTTGCATAAGATTGGCATACTTGATAGCAGTGCTTCGACTCTCTGTCCCTTCTGTAATTCTAAATCTAAATCTACTATTCATGTCTTGCTTCATTGCCCTTTCTCTTGGTTGATTTGGTCTGCAGTGATTCAAGAATGGGGGTTTCAATGGTGCATTCTAAATTTAGTAGCCGGTCTGCTCAATTGGTGGATGGGTCAGAAATTTCAAAAGTCTGACAGATTAATTTGGAGAGCCATTCCCTTAGTTATTCTTTGGTCTCTTTGGAAGCATAGGAATCATTGTGTATTTTCTGAGGCTCAACCCAACTTTTTTGGTCTGCTAGAACTCATCAAAATTAGAACTGCCCTTTGGCTCAAAGCATCAGTTAAGAATTTCCCCTACACAGTGGATGGTCTAGTCTTCAAGTGGAAACAGATCAGGGGCACGATTTGATCATCCAGCTGGTTTTTGGTTTGTTTCTTCTTTTCTTTGGTTGGTTCCTTATCAACCGTGGGGAGCTCACATCCTTTGCTTAGTTTGTGTGTTCTTTTGCTATTTGCAGCTCCTCTTCTTTATTGATTGTATCTTTTCTCTTCTTCTTCTTCAATCAATAAAGTTTTCTTTGTTGATAAAAAAAAAAAAAAAAAAAAAAAAAAAACCATCTCTTAACAATGTTATATTTTTTGGGGGGTTAGTAGCAATCTTTATTTTTAGTGAGAAAAAAAATTAAATTTTGTCAATCTAATGCATTGAATTGGATATTTGAGTCCATTTTTATTTGATTTAGTTTGATAAATAATCTTGCATTTATTCATACGGATTGATAGATTATTAGGAAATCAAACAAAATCAGAAGAACAGGAATCACTGGTTTGGTGTATTTGACCTTCATCCTTACAAATTTTTCAGATTGGACTGGTTAGCTCCTTTCAACATTTAAATGATGAAATCATGATATGGTTATTTAAGTTATATCAATGACCACCTTTAAATGATGAAATGCTCCCCCCCCCCCCCCCCCCCCCCGACCAAAAAAAAAAAAAATCTCAAAATCCTAGTTTCGCCCCTAGTGGTGGGAGGTGTTAGGAGAAGGTGGAGGTGAAAAGAAAAGAAGGGAAAAGGTAGAATGCATTAGAGACAAAAGTGGAGCGAGTGACACTTGCTGGGGAAGGTAGAAAGGGGTGAAGGAAGGTGGTGGTTGGAGGTAGAGATGGTGTTCGGGTGGATGCCAGAGGTGGTGGTGACGGCGATGGAAAGAGGATAAGGTAGTTGCTGAAGTGGTTGTAGAGAGAGTGTTGAGAGATATGGGTTTTAGACTTTTTTTTTTTTTTTTTTTTTTGGTAATTTTACGTAGCAGTATAATGGTATTTAAGATTATGATAAATACCTCCTCACCCTGACATTTCAATAAATTTCATTATAATTTTTCCTTTCCTTATTCCATTGATTGGCCAACTGCTAGAAAAACTATTGGGTGTTAAGAGGATAGGACGCAGTAATATCATGTGATACTCTTCACCAATCATAAATCATTAGCCCCTCATATTATCTTTCCATACACTAACATAAACTAAAAGTGGTAGGTGTGAATATGGTCATTTTGTTTCAGATAAGTAAGACTGTGAAATATACGATTGAATTTTAATTTTAAAAATTAAAACATTTTATGAATTTAAAAAGATCAAAATCAATAAATGAATAAACCACCAAACGGGCAGCAATTTTTTTTTTTTTTTTTTTTTTTTGATCAGCGAAGAAAAGGGAACTATATTGATGAAAACCGAATAAAGAAATACAACAATAAAGAAGAAAGGGAAGGGGAAGGGGAGATGGAAGTTGGTGAGAAACCAACCCCACACAACATACCCCACCCAAAAAACAACAAAACAAAGACAACAATGAAGCCCACTGCTGGAGCAACACACACTGGCCAGTAGTCATGCAACTCAGCATGCCTCTGCCCTGCCTTCAGAGACCAAACGGGCAGCAATGTGAACACATAATATAAAAAGACAGCAATTCAATTTCAATTTGTATTTTGCAGCCAACAAAACCAATAAATTAGAAAGTGGAAGCCATATATACATCATTCAATAGCTCTCATAGTTAGGTTTCTAAAAGCATTTTTATTTCACAACAGCATTTCCATGATATGTCACCTGTTTAGTGCATTAATGTCCATGTTATTTCAAAATAAATATTAAGGTAAATTATATTTTTTCACTCTTATAGTTTAATTAAAATTTTACTTTAGTCTTTATTTTTTTTTTAAATTTAAATAATTTGAGCCTTCCACTTTAAATTCAATTTTAGTTTGGTCTTTCGTCCAAATTTTCGTTAATTTTTTTTTCCATGTGTACAAAAATAATAATAATAAAAAAAAAATTTTAAAAAAAAAAAAATTGACAATTATTTCAAAATCATTAATTTGAAACATCAACTTACAAAAGAATCAAATTAAAACTAGTCTAGAGATCAAATATTTTGTTTCAGGTTTTTCAATTTTCAATTTTTCTCTTTTGGATAAGTAAATGGATAAATATATTGATCCAAAATTAAAATAGGGCTAATCACATCTTTTACGTTTATAGTTTAACTCAAATTTTACTTTCGTTCTTATAGTTTTAAAATGAACAGTTTGGTCCTTACACTTTGAATCTAGTTTAAATTTTGGTCATCCTATGCAAGTTAGAGGTTAATATTAATAATTTTAAGACACTTATCAATTTCTTAAGGTGAACACATAATAGAGAGAGATGAGAGAAAAGAGAGTAAGAGTTAATGTAGAGAGAGAGAGAGAGTGTGTGTAAAGTTAAAAGTGATGGAAAAGTGAGTAAGGCTCAACTTTTGAAATGATTTGACTCAATTTTGGGAGCTGACAAGTGACAAACCGCTCGAGCAACCAATCGTGCGCTCGAGCAAACAGTTCAATTTGAAGGACCGCTCGAGCGATGAAACTTGTGCTCGAGCAAAAAACGCCCACTCCCAGAAACTCCATTCTCTTTGCAAAAGACCGCTCGAACGATGAATTCTTCGCTCCCAAAAGTTCAGATTACAAACCAAAGTACTGGAAGGTCAATTTCACCACTTGAGCGACCAAAAGACCGCTCGAACGATGAATTCTTCGCTCCCAAAAGTTCAGACTACAAACCAAAGTACTGGAAGGTCAATTTCACCACTTGAGCGACCAAAAGACCGCTCGAGTAGTCTCAACCTGAAAGTGAGACTCGAAACTACCAAAACATTGGCCAACCTTCCCGGTTCCTCTCCAACACCTAAAAGTGCAAGACGACATCTCAGAATACACGAGGATGTACCTAATAGAATAACCACAATAAAGAATGGATAACAACACAAGCTTCAAAAGGTTTAACAATGAAAAAGACAGACAAAGTAATAGAGATCACAAAAAATGCACTTAATTGCTTTAAAGGAGTCGAGACATCACATTGACATCTTTTGCTAGGTTTCAGCTTGTTAGCCCTAAGGCTAAGTATGCATATATGTGAATAAGTTTTGATGATAACAAACATATTTTTATGGTAGTAATCACTTGTTCTCAAGTATGTTGCTTATAGGGAAATATTTATGTGAATGTCACAAAACTTAAAGGATCAAGGCAAATCAGGCCAGAAAGGAAAATATTCAAATTCTTAATGGCTAGTTTTATTTATAAATGGAAATAAGGATGATATGGAGAAATTCATGACCACAACAGGCTCTCAAAATTCAAATTCATGACTTGTTTTTTGAATTCAAATTCACAACGGCTAGTTTTTGAATTCAAATTCATAACAGCTAGTTTTTGAAATGGTTACTTCATAACGGCTTGTTGGATTATCTCTCTCCCAGTGGCTATATATATACAAGGCATCTCTTCTAGCAGAACACAATGAGTACAACAATTTTAAAGTTTTATGTGGAAAATCTGCTCTATCTCTTGCTCATTCGATTCCTAGTTATATGATACATATTTGAATTGTGATGAGAATTAATTTGATGAAGTGTAGGGTCCATGAGTGAAATGCATTTGAACTATTGATTGTTGCTCCTGGGTAAATTGTGAGTAGATAATTATGAGTTTGTAGTCTAGCTGCAACAATGTGGACTTTAATTAAAAAGCCGAGATGAAAGTATTCTCGAAGGAGGGAGTCTTGAATAAGACTATATCCAATCCTGTACTAATTTTTATTTTTATTTATTTATTTATTTTTACTTAATTTGATTTTAAATTTAAGTAAAAATTTTAATTTGATATGAAGTATTTTAAATTTTTCATTAAATTTTTATCAAAATCTTATTAAAAATTTCAAAATTTTCTTTTCATCAAATTTGATGAAAAACAATCATCTCCAATGCCTCATTTAAAAATTAAAAAAAAAAAAAAGACTCTTCCTTGATTTGATGGATATTTGATAAAATGATTGGAGATAATTTTTGAATATTTTTTGTTAAATTTAAATTTAATGGAAGAGAAGATGAAGGGTTAGAGATGCTCTAAGGCTATCAAATTAGAGTCCACTAGTCTGGATTGATTCAGTTTTGGATCATGAATTTATTGATGGTCTTATTCTAATAATTTAATTAGGTATTTTTTTTTTAAGTCTTAGGGTTCTTTGAAAAGTGTTTGGGTGTACAAGATGAAAATCATATGCGCAAATTCTCACAAATATATATAAATTGTGATTTTTTAAATTTTTGTGTATTTGTGAGAATTTACGTAATTTTGTGAGATAACTTACGTATATTTGTGAGAACTTATACAAATGCATATGATATGCACTTACACACTTAAGAATTGCTGGCTCTATAATAGCGTACTTTTTATCTTTTTGATCATATCACTTCGCTATTTTTCTGCACATTTTTTATAAAAAGTCAAAAAGTGTACTTATTTAGATTATCTCAAACAATCCCTTAATGTATATATCGTGTACACGAAAAATGAGATTGATCTAATAATTGTAACTCATGATTTAGTTACATTTGTGTTAAGGGTATGCACCATATATATCTTATAACTAAAGAAGAAAATTGTATAATTTCATACTTTCTGAATTATAACTAAATTAAAAAAATAAAAGTCATAACCAAACACTATGAGGCATAATAAAAAATTTCATGAGTCATAACTAAAATAATGTTATAATTAAAGAAGAAAATTGAAGAAAATGACATAATTAGAGGTATATATGACACACTTCTTTCAAAAGGTATGTATATATAGTAAAATTTCTCTAAAAAAATAGACCAAAATCATAATTCTAAAAACAGATGATTCATTTTTTATAGGATAAATTACACTGCAAACTCAAGTGAAGAAAAATTTGAAGAGCATATTGAAGAAGACTGCTATAGAAGTAGTAGCATCAAGAACATTGAAAATTCGAAAGACTTCAAGTTCGTGAGATTAAAAAAGCATGCGAGCAATATCCAAGGAGTTGAACAAAACGAGAATGTGAAATTTTTAAATTAAGATATAATTTTAAATTTACTAAACATTTAAAGAATCTAAAATATTTTGGAAGGTATGACCTTCAGAGTACCTAAGTGATTCTAGTTTGACATTTTAATTATTTTAGTTTGGCTAAAAAAAATTTATTTGAAAGAACTTTTAATTTTTTTTTAAAATAATTTTGTAAGAGAAAAAATAAAATAATTCACTATGCTTGGTTATCATTTTTCAAAAACACTTTTTTAGAAAATTTTACTTTCTTATTTTCCATGTTTTTTTTTTTTATTTTTACTGAATTTTTTAATATTTTGAGCAATTTTTTTTTTAATTTTTAGACATACCTAACATAAATATACCTAAAAAGTAAAAAAAATTTGAAAAAAACCTTTTAAAAATTCTCTAAATATCAAAAATATAAAAAAAAATACGAGAATTCAGTACATTTTTTATATTTTTATGTATTTATTAATTTTTAAAAATATTTTTTTCACAAATTTTTTACTTTTTAGATACATCTAAGTAAGGTGCATCTAAAAAAGTAAAAAAGATATTTAAAATTTTAAAAATATTCACTAAAAAAAAAAAAAAAAAAAAACACGAAAATTAAAAAACTTAATTTTTAAAAAGCTTAATTCAAAAATCTCAAACTAAATGATTTTAATATAATATTTTATCTTATTTATTTTTTAGTATATTTTTACCTTTTAACGAGTTAAATTAATTTCAACCTACTTTTCAAAGGTGGCTTAAAAAGTTTAGGGTAAACTATCAATAGGTCCTATTTTGGAGACTTATTATCCAATAGGTTCTACTTTGGAGACTTAATACCCATTAAGTCCTATTTGATAAATTTATTAAGTGATAAAGATAAATTTATCAGTCTTTTTTTTTATGAATAAATTTATAGTGATAAATTTATCAGTCTCTTTGTTTTTATGAATAAATTTTTAGTGATAAATTTATCACTCTCTTATTTTTATAATGTTAAATTTATTAGTTAGGACCTGTAGGTAAATAAGTCTAGTGAATAGGACTAATTGATAAGTATCCCAAAAGTTTAAGGTCCTCAGGGTGTGAAAGAAGTCTCTATGAAAGATTGAGAGACAAACCATTCTGTGGCGGTGATGGGAATTTTTTTTTTGAAGAATAAAATTTATGTTAGGGAGATTTGGCGAGAGTTCCAATTTTAAGAACTTCTTTGAGGTTGTGTCCTGGCATTTTTTTTTATTTTATTTTTTTAAAATTCCCCAATGTCCCGTTAGTATGATTATTCCAAAAAAATACCCCCAGTAAAAATCAAACCCTCAAATGAATTTTACATTTTAAGGTAGGACTACGCCTTAAATGAGTTTTACAAATTTGGACTTTTAAGTGATTAATCCCATTATATTCTTTAATGCATAATAATGATGATTTGTAATTTTTTAATGTTCATAATATAAACAACATTGGTTCGTAACTTACCAATAATAGTTCGTAAATAAAAAAAATTTCTATGCTGCGTTCCTTTCCAAAATAATTCCAATAGTTCGTATTTTATTTTTTATTTTTTTATTTTATTATTATTTTTTATTAATAATTTGGTATTCGACTCATTGGATCAACTAATTTGGGAGGCCAATCTCATCGCTCACTCACAGAGATCCCAATTAAAGTTAGAGTAAAACCCTACATAGATTGACCCTAAAAAATTATTTACACTTAAAAAGTTTTGAGCCTGATACTTTTTAGGTCTCAATTAAAGACAAAAAAAAACTTATGGCTATGTTTGTTTGGGCGGATTGAATTAGGCTGGATTAGCATTCCTATGACTAATAATCCTAGGATTACGAATCCCTTTGGATTGTATATCTTATCCTATATTTGAATTGAGTTAGAATTATAAGGAGGGATTAATAGTCCAGACTTTGGCTTAATCTTCTAATTTATATCCCACTCACCTCCGTGGGGTTGAATAGTTCATCACATGTGAGATATCATATCTAAATGAATTGTTAGTCCGTATTTCAATTGTTTAACCAAATATCGAATTAATAATTTTATTGAATTATTAGTCTAATTACAAACTCATATCCACCCAAATAAATATGGCCTGTATGGACTGGCCCGGCATGGTATTCAGCAATTAAAATTCAAATTCTTTGTGCATTTATAAACTGTCACAATTGTGTCACAAATTCAAAATTGCCAAGTGACACCTGTACTTTGCTCAATCACATACTCCAAAATTACATTAATATATATATAGGCTAGTGGTGTACCCATGTTTGAAATAAATAATTAAAATTTAATTTTAAAATTAAATAATAAGATAAAATTTATTTCACATGTATAGGAAAAAATAATTTAGAATCAATTAAATTTTAACCATTTTTATTGGAGATTTTTTTATATGGCATTAATTGTATGTTCTAAATTTTTAATAAGAAATAAATGTCTTAGTTTAATTGATAGAAAAAAAAATAAATAAATAAAAACAAAGAGCAAATTACAAAAGTTATATTTATGATAAAATAAAAATACATTAGGTTCTATAAGTTTTTCAATTTTAGTTTATCCTATGTCAAAGTTTGCCTAATTATACATTCAATCATATTGTGCGAAAGTATAAATTTTTCTTATAACTTTCATGTAAGAATGGACAATAGTTGGATTGAAGAGTTAAAGTTGACCTAGACATGACATTGGCCCTGTTTGGTAGAGCTGTGGGAAAATGTTTATAGTTTATGCCTAAACAGCTTATAGCTTATAACTATGAATATAAGCTGATTTCTGACTTATAAATTAAGCATCTCCTGCCCCACTCAAAGAATAAGCTGATTTCTGACTTCTAAAAAGCTATAAGCTAAACCAAACACATCAAAATAGCTTAAATTAAGCTGAAAGCTGAAATAAGCAGCTTTTAAGTTGCACCAAACAGGCACATTAAATCTAGTCAAATCGACATTTATACTAATTTTGCTTTAATTTAATCAGTAAAACTTTGCCTTTGGGTGTGTTTGATTACCTGATTCAATACTTAAAACTAAATATATTAAGTAATAATCAATTAAGCTTATTTGATAATCATAATTGATATCATTTAAAAATTTAAATACCTCTTAAAGTATACACTAAAACTTAAAAAAATATTTAAGTTTTATGAAACTTACTTAATTTTGACTGAATTTATAAATACTAAATATAAGTTTTGATAAATACACTATTATAAACTCACTACCAGCATCAGTACCGTTACTACTACCACCACCATTACAAACACCGCCATTATGCCACCGCCATGACCTCCGCCACCATTACCATCGCTACTGCTACCACCACCACTACAACCACTATCACCGTCATGTCGTCACCTTTATCACAATTGTCATTGTTTTTATAAGCACCATTATCATTTTACTATTGTTACTATCGCTACTACCACGACTATTACCACCACCATGCCGTCATCACCATTACCATCAATGCTACCGTTACTACCACCACCACGCTACTGCCATCACTACCATTATTAGCAAATATTACTTTATTTCCCCATCTGTGAACTCATGCATATTGATCTCTTTAATTATAAAAATGTAACACTTTCACTTCCTCCATATGACTTCCAAAAGGGGTGTATTTGTATAGTTTTCATAGCTAAAGGAGTCAATATGTATGGGTTCATAGATGAGAAAGAGAAAGTGATATTTATTAGTAGTTGAGGGGTTTTGGTACGATTAACCCTAATAAAAAAATTTATACATGTATATGCATATTTATTAAAAAAAATTAAACTTGGGACAAAAAATTATATATTTACATTTAAAATTATTGTCAATTAAAACTATTTAATATTTGGTCGCCTTAAAATATAGGCCTTATTCTGGCCCTACTTTGCATCTGATCTAAAAAATTGATTGGTTAATTAGTAAAAATATTTAATAATAATCAATTTAAATTTTATGTTTTAACTTATATACTAGTTTTTGAGGTTGTAACGGGGTACGACTTAATTTGAAAATGTCAGTATTAGATTAAGTAGAAAAGTAATTTGAGAAGGCCAATATTTGGATAAATTTCTATGCCAATGATCTAAATTTTTGAAAATTGTCTTGGCATAAAAAACTATCTAATACTGGGTCAACTTAAAAATGTGCCTTGTTCTACCTTGGATCCAACCTAAAATTTTGATTGTTCAATTAGTAAAACTAGTTGATAATAATCAATTAAAGGCTCCTAATAATTTAAAGGCCAAACATATTTTGAAAGCTTCTAATTTAAAAAAAAAAAAAAAAAAAAAATCAAAGATACGAAAATATTAATATAATTTTGTAATATAAAGTCTCTACCATTTGAAAATATATAGGAGTTAAGATATAGGGTGAAAATATTAATATAATTTTGTAATATAAAGTCTCTACCATTTGAAAATATATAGGAGTTAAGATATAGGGTTAATTAAGGAATGTAACTAATATCACAAGAACTTCTAATTACACATAATTTTTTTTACATCTAAGTGTACAAAGAAATTAAATATATGTAATTACAAATTTTTTAATACCACCATTATTGATTTGGTGTTAACAATTTCTTATATATTAAGAACTTTATGTAGCGCTAAAAATATTAAATGAAAATGAAACATTTTGAAGACTCCTAAATTAAAAATAAAAAAACAAAGATACTAAAATATTAATACGATTTTTAATATAAATTCTACTGTTTGATAATATTTAGAGTTGATTCAGGAATATAAATTTAAAAGCTTAGAGTATTTATATATGGTAGCAATAATATAGTTATACAACCTCTGTTTGGCAATTTAGTTTTGGGCTAAATTAGCCACATCCGTCCAAAATAGGCTAAATTAGCCACTACTAGACAAAAACACATTCACATGCTTACAAACAACTCAGCGCATAGTGAATTTACCAAACTACCCCCTGGCTAATCTATTTCACACCAACACCAATTCAAACCACACACAACACTCTTCTCACCTAGGGCACCGACAGACGCTGAAGCGAAGGAGGCAATTCAACGACGCTAAACGGCGAAGAAGAATAGCGAAGCTCGCCATAGCCCAACGCCACCAAAGTGCACATTTGTGGCGACACTGCAACTCAACATCCTCGACACCACCGATCGTTAGGTACTGTTTTTTTTTTTCTTTTTTTTCTTTTTTTTTTTTGTGTGCATAATACTGTCTCCTTGAACCCGATATGGTGGGTTTATCTCTGAAAGCCATTGTTGTTGGGTGATTAAAAACTTTCCTCCAAATTTTTGTATGTGTTTATGTTATTTGTTGTTTGGCATATGGGAAACCCACTGTTGTATGATGGAAATGATGCCAAAAACGATTACTGATGGAAATTAGTTTCAGACGATTATTGATGGAAATTACTTTTATTTATGGACAATTACTTTCAGTTTTCTTGACAAATCTGAAATTTTTGGGAACAATTACCGAATTTTCCTTATCCCTTTCATTCTTGGCAGCATTTTTGGGATTTTCCCTGATTATCTTCAACTCCTGTTCAGTAATTCTTGAAGTTATTCTACACAAAGTTAAGAAAAGGAAGTCCCTGATTTCATTGCCCAAATAATTTCTTCTTTAATTAACGGTAATTAATGACAGAAACCGTATTCTCATGTTCTTAACAATTTTTTCTTAATGTAATGAGACAATCCTTAATTTAAGAAACATTTTTTTTCTTAAGAATTTTGTCTGAAATTAATTTTTTCTTTATTCTCATTTTCTATTAGAGTCATGTTTTTCAAATTTATTTTCATTTTAAGGGTTATTAGATATGGTCCGATCGATTTATTTTACATATATATATATATTTGTTAACTGGATTCATACTGTTGGGACACTTGTTATTTTACATATGAAACTCATTTTTGTTTGTCCCATTAATTGTTGGGACACTTGTTATTTTTTACTTGATCAACCCTATTACTTTGCAACTTTCTTGCTATTATTTTATGTTTGATTTTTCTAGTGGGTATAATTTTATTTTATTTTATTTATTTATTTATTTTTACTGTTTGGGTGAATCAATCTAAGCTTTTGGATGGATAGTGAAAATTCAACAACATCCGCAACTTCCCTGCATCCATCAGAACTAAACACGTGTTGTAATTATTTGGATTTAAATACTTTTCTAAAGTCATATTAATCATAGACTTTATTTATTTATTTGGGTGTGGAATAGTCGAATAGACACGTCATCATAGACAATTTGTGTTTTATAGAAAAATGCTCAAATATACATAGATTGGATGGAGAAATTTATAATTGAAAACTTACATTTTTTCCTGTTGTAAAACCCCATTTTAAAATAACAAATGGGGACATTCCTTATTTTATATATAAACATTTCCTGAAATCTGAATAATGTGGCACCTATATGTTATCATTAGTCTTTCACACAGTTAGAAAACAAACCATGGCTTCGTTTACCTCTATTGCAACTTCCAGTACGTGACTACGTTGGATGTATGCCTGTGGCTATGGCCAATGTGTTGTGAAGATATCTAGGTCGACCAAAAATCTAGGGCGTGTGTACTTTGCATGTCCCCGCCCTGTGGTGAGTGCTCAATTCATTAATGGT
Organism: Camellia granthamiana; assembly: GCA_036172215.1. Taxonomy (NCBI): domain Eukaryota; kingdom Viridiplantae; phylum Streptophyta; class Magnoliopsida; order Ericales; family Theaceae; genus Camellia; species Camellia granthamiana. The sequence goes on along the minus strand of CM069906.1, from coordinate 138,363,370 downwards.
CATAATTGCATTTCATTCCGAACCAGTTGACTAATAGCTTCGTCATTTTCACTCATCAGCCCTGTGTCAGTTGGATTGGTTGGTGCGAAGAATCAAGGAGACAGAGCACAGACTATGCCTCATCCAAAAATGACATTGTCATGTAATTGCGGGATAATGTCATACACATTCAACAGTCATTACGTTTCCTTAAAACCATTGTCTATGTGCTATGCATTGTCGTTGTCATTTTGTTGTTGCGTATGTAAGGAAACTTAGGATGTTGACTGTAATGACTTTAAGTTTTTCTTACGTTCCATGACTAGTGTTGGGGAGACATTAATGACTACTCTCATGTATTGTTTCTATTCCAATGTTTATATTCGTTCTGCATGAATGTTATGTGTTTGTATTGTTATGTTAATTAATGTGCAATGGTTATATACTGTCAACTTAGCATCCAATTTTTGTGTTTATTGTGCAATAGCCATACATTGTTCTTGTGGCAACCAATTTAAATTATTGTGCTATGGTTTTATATGTATGTATATAACAAGCAATTTCGTGATGGTGATAATTTTGACCCATAAATTAGTTGCCTTAGCTACGCGGTTAGTCCAAATGGCTTCCATACGTACTTCTCCTCGTACCCAATCGAAAAACAAAGGCATTGCTCCAAAAGTCAAGAAGTGTTGAGGAGACACACAAGCAGTTAGACCACAAGGCATCCTAAGACAGTGAGCCAATCCGAATTTTCCTGCAGCTGATTGCCGATGAGATTACAAAAGGAAATCGGCCATTCCTAGTCTTAAGCCAAGCTGGTTACAAGTCATTGGCAAGGAAATTTGAGAAAAAAAAAATGGAAGAAAACATGGGCTGAAATAGTTGAAGAATAAATACATGAGTCTGAAAAAAGAATGGAATGCTTGGAGGAAGTTGATGGATTCCAGCAGGGGAGTCTCAGGGATTGGCTTTGACATCGAAACTAGAATGTTTCAAGCCGCTGATGAGTGGTGGGACAAGATGGAATCGGTAAGTACAATGTAATTTCCGCATGTTTGTTCGTTTCATATTTGCCTGTCAGCAATTAATTTTTCCATTTTTGTTGTTAGTGAAAATTTCACCTATTGCATGTACTGAAAGTTTTCTTTTTTTTACAATGTCTAATTTTGCAGATAAACAAGATGTGTGCAAAGTTCAAGAAAAAACTTTGGAACATCACGAGTTGATGGAGACGATCCTTACAGGGACATTAGTTATTGGTAAGAACCATTGGACCCCGGGAGAAAAAGTTGCTGAAGCTGCTGATGTGCCATCAGATTCTGTGGACAGTATCGGAGCCCAGCCATTTGTTGATCCGATACCCGCACGTGCAGACGACGTGGATTCAGATTCTCCAATGGAACCAATTTAGACTGACGTGAAAAGGAAACAGACTCCGTCAACAATTTGTAACAAGTGATGCGTTAATTATAGCGGAAAGCGTGAACAATTAGACAAATGTGGTTCGTACCCAGAACCAGCAAGTTATGGTCAGGCACCTCACAAATAACAAATCACAGTACACAATTTCGGAGTGCATGCAACGACTGAAGAGCATTCATTTCCTTCTTGGTACGTCGTTATTTCATTTCGTGTCGACATTGATGGATAACGCAGATTACCAGGAGGTGATGATGTGCCAGCCCGATGACGACCACACTATAGGCTGGCTCACACAAAAGCAGCTGCAGCGTAATGCAGTGCGGTGGTGCGGTTTGCGAACTTGTTCGGAGCTCGTTGGGTTTGATAGTGGTGTGATGCTGAAGATGTCTTCCCTTGTCTTGGTTTAAAAAACTTTTAATTACCATTCATGTTGGACTTGTAATAAACAGGATGGTTGTGCGTGCTATTTTTTTTTTTTTTTTTTGTATTTTTTTTTTCTTGGTTAAGAAATATTTGCATGTCTGTGTTTGTTTTTTTGGACGATGGAATAGGATGGTTATGTATTTTTTTTATGATGGAACAGGATGGTTGTGTTTGCTTTTTTATTATGGGAATTAGATTCGCAACAGCGGGTTGCCGTGTCTTGCTTGTTTATTTATTTATTTATTTGTTTGTTGTTAGCTTGTTGTACCTTTAGTATGGTTACGTTGGTAATGCAATTGATTTTTTATTCGTTTGTGTATTACCAATTACCAGTAGGTTCACTATTTGTTTATTATATGTTGATATCAATTTACATGCAATTGTACCTTACTGTTAGGCATGTTCACCATGGTAAAGCAACAAAAATATTTACAACGACGTTGGCAATCTGTATTTGGAAACTGTTATTACCTTTATGCCATTGCATCACGTGTAAACTGATTGAAACCGCCCCACTATTGTAGGTTTCGCTTGAATCGACGTGATGAATCCTAGGGATGGAAGCAACAATGACGATTTAACGAAAATACTTAACCAAATGGCCATACAGCTGCAACAACAAAACTACTAGACATTCCTTGAAGCATGCTGGTATGTCCAAAAGTGGTACGAAAAACACATGTCTAAGACGCCATGTCGCATTTCAATTTTGACCGGGGCATGCATAGATAACCGAACTACATGCGGGCTATGTGGGTCAATTTGAGGAAAATGTATGCATGCCGATGGAAGTTTTTGCGGCTTTGTGTCACACATTAGTAATTGATTTCAGGTTACAAGTACCGTAACGCCCACATGGCTTAGCTGTTAAAGAAAGCGTTGCAATGTTTATCCACGTGTTGAGAGGGTTGCAAAATTGCGAAGTCCAAGAATGGTTCCAACATTCGGGGGAGACTGTGTTCTGGCATGTGCATAATGTATTAATGATGATGAAGGAGTTCACTGTTGTATATTGCAGACCAACATATACTCAACATCATATATATTTATACGTGCGCTCTAAACGAAAATACCTACCATTCAAGGTACTATTTTCAAACCTCACTCAGTTAAGTATGTTTGCCTTATTATTATATTTTATTGGACATGACGTCTGGAAAATAACTATTACATGTACCCCTAGCAGTAACAAAACAATTGGGTTGTGGGCATGACTGTATTGGAGCCATAGACGGAACACATATTACTGCATGGGTTACGGGGCCAGATGCCCAACATATTTCGGTAGAAAATACTGTCACACGCAAAATATCATAGCCGCGTGCGATTTTGACATGTGTTTTGTTTTCGTATCGCTTGGATGGGAAGGAAGTATACACGATAGTCGCATCGTCAATGAGATACTAACAAATGACAATTTTCCATTTCCACATCCTGAACAAGGTAACACATTGCATTGAAAATTTTTGGATACATAATATTTGGGAAAATATCTTTAATTAAAAATTAAACAAAATTTGGTGGTTTGTTTCAAATTCTGGTACTGTCTGCAGGTAAATATTATCTTGTCGATGCTGGCTATCTAAATCGGGTAGGTTACCTAACACCATTCAAAGGCAGCCGTTACCACCAACAACAATTCCGTGTTAGTGAAAGGCATAGGACAACAAACAACCCCAGGGAATTATTTAATAAAGTTCATCCGTCGTTACGGAGTGTGGTAGAACGCACTTTGGGCGCATGGAAAAATCGCTGGGGGTTTATTAGAGACATACCTCGGTATGATTTTGCAAATGTGCAAGTTCAGTTAGTAGGTGCGTCAATGGCATTACATAATTATATACGTAGAAATGCAGGCAATCCAACAACTGTTAACCCCATCTTCAACGAGGAAGAGGCTATGGCAATAGTAAATGCCATACCAGAAGTTGATCATGATGAGGATGGTTTAATAGTTGGGGATGAGAACCCGCATGAAAATCCTAAGTGATTCGTAATTAGATCAAGATTAAAATGTTCCAATTCCCAATTATCCAAAACACTCAATCTAAATCATCAAGCACTTACGAAAGTGATTTAGAATGTTGTTTTGGAATAAACAAAAAAAACAACACAAACGATTTTTACGTGCAAAAAAACACAATTGAAGAACCTTCAATTGTAATAAAAAATCACGGGCGAAACGCCACTAACCACTCCACTACTGAAGAACGAAAGATTACAAAGATAACACACAAATTACCCAACTCAGTCAATTTGTCTTCGAATCTTCTGTAACTCTTTCACCACGCCTTCGTCTCGGAACTGATCAATCCTGAAGTTGAATCCACAACTTCACTTGTCGAATTAACGACTACGTACAGAATCAAATGCCTTTTGAAACTCTACGTTTGAATCTTCGGAATCCACCGAAGAATAACACTCTTATATGTATACGAACAATCTCCTTGATATGTGCTTCTCAATTCATGTGTTGAATACTCATTCAATCTTATCAAGGAAAACTCACAAAAATCTCCATAAGAAAACCTCAAACAAAACCCAAAAAAACCTTAAACAAGATCTAGGAGTAGTAATCCTAAACTTGACCCAGCAGGCGAATATATAGAGTCTGAGTTCGCGTGGTCCGCTCGAGCGTGGGATTTCCCACTCGAGCGGAGACTGGATATTCCGTGATGCATACAAGGTCCACGCTCGAGCGGAAGTTTCCACGCTCGAGCGTCGAATCACACCATTCAGTATATCTGCATGCTTGACAGAAATGCTGTGAGGGTCCAATCCTCACTCGAGCGTCACTTTCCCCACTCGAGCAGGAAGATAAAAACTAGAAAATCTGGAAAACTCTAAATAATTACAACCTTGGTTTTGTACCATGGAATTTGACAACAAAGGGTCCTAACAATCTCCCCCTTTGTCAAATCCTGGACAAAACCATTCTAAAACAAGTTTCCTAACAAAAATCACTAAACCAATACTAACAACACCAACAACTATGAGCCAACACTAACACCATGAAAATCTGAAACCATGCTTTTGAAATCCATGCTTTTGAACAATCATCCTGAAAGAAAAAACACTCACACAAGCCAACCAAAATTGTGAAACTGTATTAAATAACAAAATATACATCCATCCATAAGAAAAAAATATACTATCCACCAAATAACAAAAATAACCCAAAAAAAAAAAAAAACAAATCACGATCCAACTGTACCAAAGAAGGATATAAGCATAAGTAACTACTGTACTGTACCATCAATATAAACCAAAACAACTGTACTACTCTCCCTTTTTGTCCGGGAGCAAAAATAAGAAAAACAGAACAGAAGAACAAAGATCATGGAGCTGGTGGTGGAAACTGTAGCTGAAGCATAGACAAAATCTGATCCAGCTGAGATGAAGACTGTGCCACAGATGCCTCAATCCGCTGGGAAGAAGCCTCCAAGGCACTGAACTGGGTATTAGCTGTGGTCTCAAGATCTGTGAGCTTGGCCTCAAAGATAGCCATCCTCTCCTCGAGATGGTCAAACCAGGAAGCAACCGATCTCTCAAAGGATGGAAGCTGACCGCGAATCGTACGAACTGGAGGATGTAGCTCCCCCTCACCAATATCTTCGCCACCAACAGCAGCATCACTAGGACCTGCACCAGATCGACCGGAACCAGAAGAAACCCCCCGAATATGAGACTGACTCTGGGAGACAGTCTTCTTGGTGAAAGGCTGAAAAGGAGAGGCAAACTCGTCCTCATCGAAAGCAGGGACCTCAAGTTTGGCAAGAAGCCGGTTTATAAGGCAGCCATAGGGTAAACCAAGATTGTTGCGCTCAAAAGCAACAACCATCTTTTGAATGATCAAAGTGGCAAGATCGATAGAATGATTTTGAGCAAGGCACTGAAGGACAAACCCTTGGTCTTGATTAATTTCAGAGCTATGGGTGGTAACAATGATATTGGCACACACAATTAGGTTAAGCAACCTAAATTGGGGAAGTAGCTCATTCTGTTTGATCAAAGAACCGGTAGGCCAAGAACAAGGAAAACCACACAAAGTATGGGCTACCGCATTGAAGTCACAAGTAGGGCGCACTAGTAAAGGATAGTAGATGGGAAATCTTTCACTAATCCCTAATATTTGTCGAATAAGGTCGGTGGTAACTAGAATGGATTTAGACCTAACCCAAGTTTTGAAAGAGGGCCCAATATTGTCAAGACTATCCACGTTGCAATAGAATTCGCGCACCCATGTGAGGTTTTGAGAACCAGAAAATAAAAGAACATGATCCCCTCCCAAGGGAGCAAACAGTGAGCGGATAGGTATAGACTCAAAAGTGGAGGGTTGAACATTGCGTTCAAGGTGAATAGAGCAGGCGGGATAAGACTCGCGGTACAACTGGGCTTTCTCGGCCGAGGGAAAATGGTCAGTGTTATATGGAGGGCGAGAGGCAGTAGACTTTCGTCTTTTAAAGGTTGACATGAGTAAACCAAGTCAAAGAACCCCCAATCCAAAACCAAACAAAAACCAATAGAGAAACCACAAAACATTAGCAGCACAGTTGTGATATAGGAACATAAACGATGAAGCAACAATGTGGACTCAAAAGACCCAAAATGACAAATAGGTAACATGGTTAACAAAACATTATCAAATACATCAAGGTCCTGAGCATAAAACAAATGAAATGACAACTAGGGCTAAGGGAACATCAATCAATGTAGCCAACATGATTATGGACTCAAGCAATGCAAGTGAAGAGATCACATTATCATAGGGCAAGTGAGATAAAAACCCCAATTTAAATAAAAAAAAATCTAACACAAAACCTAAAATACGAACCCTGGATGCTAGAGAGAGACCAATACTAATACGAAATCATGACTAAACTAATACTAAATAAGCAAGACCAACAATGGAGAACCCTAGACATGATGAACAATAACAAAGTAAACCCATCTACACATTGTAAATCCAACTCAAGTAGACCCAAATTCGAATAGATCAAAGGGATAGAAATCCGACACAAGAACAAAGGAGAATGAGAGGAGAGGCATACCTGAGATATGTAAACATATGAAAAACACCAAGGAAACACCAAGGAAGTGCAGAGGACTGGTATCGCAAGGAAAGCCCTAGGAGAGAGAGAGAGCACTTTGGAAAAATGAACTGAAAGGACGAAGGAGGGAGAATTTAAACAAACCAGTCTGCTCGAGCGTGGGTGTGAACGCTCGAGCGTGAGACAAATCACACGGAGACACGCTCGAGCGTGAAAATGGACGATCGAGCATCAATTCACCCTTCGCAGAACTGTAAAACTAAGAGCAAAATACTGCAAGGTTCAAAACCACGCTCGAGCGTGAGAATGTCCGCTCGAGCGAGGACAAAACAATTTTTTTTTTTTTTTTTAAATAAAAATAAGATACTCAATATCATGAAGTGAGACCTGGAACACAAGAAGATGATCACATTTAGGCAAAATTAAGACTAAAATGAAATAATCCGAACATCATGAAACCTGTAAACTTGCAATTTTGAAAAACAATGACACTGGAAATCATGAGCAAAGCAGATAAAATATTATCAGTGATCATAAGCTGCATGAGAATGTACAACTCAAAATCCAACATGAGATCTCACAAAATAAAGTGTGTATGTGCAATCCATGAGAGTGCACTGAGCTAGAGTTAATCCTCGTAGTGATCGGATGGCTGGACCTCCGGCAAAAGTAACTAAACATCACAGAGAAAAGTCAAACCACTAGGAATCATGAGGTATTTGTTGAGTAAATGCAGAGGCTCCCCCTCAATCAATGAGTCCCTTTTTTTTTTTTTCTTTTTCTTTTCTTTCTTGTGGGCACTCACTGGTGGCATTCACGCTTAAGAGTATGGAAACCAAACCAGAGAAGAATGAAATCAAAAAGGATGGCCTGGTTGGTGCCTCTGAGGTAGCCTTTTCCTAATACCCGGACTTCAAGGAACTGAGGGAGAAACCGTGGAAGTGAAAAATGATGGTAGATGGTTAAGAGACTCAACATCACCCATGATATACTAGTATTGGTCAATTCCACTGAAAAAAGTACAAGAAACACTGTTAGTGGTCCATAGAGAACTTTGATCACTTGTGCGGAAACCCCTGCAACAATTTACCTCAAAGATGTGTACAGAATGAGATCATGAGGTTAATGAGCATGGGCATTCAAAATGAGCTATGAACAGAGAACAATGTGATCTTGTGAGCATCATGAGTAGTGTGCATATAAAGATGTATACAAGTAAAACAGGAATCAATGATAATCAGATTATAGCATCCAAGCACACAGCTGCCAAACTCTCACACCTACTCAAGGAACAAGTAACACTCTAGTGATCGAGCATGACACCCAAGGTCTTTCTAAGGAACTCAAACCGAAGAAGATCAAGGGGTTTTGTAAATATATCAGCTTTTTGATGCTCAGTGGGAATATGCTCAAGAACAACAAGGCCCTCTTCCACTAACTCTCGAATAAAATGATGACGAATGTCAATGTGTTTGGTGCGAGAGTGTTGGACATGATTTTTTGAAATGTTTATGGCACTTGTGTTATCACAAAAAAGTGTGAGAGTGTTCTGTTCTATCCCATAATCATGAAGCATTTGCTTCATCCACAGCATTTGAGCACAACAACTCCCTGCAGCTATGTACTCAGCCTCAGTAGTCGAAAGAGAGATGGCATTTTGCTTTTTACTATGCCAGGAAACCAGATTATTCCCAAGGTAAAAACACCCCCCGGATGTACTTTTCCTATCATCAGCACACCCTGCCCAGTCGGCATCAGAAAAACTAGTAATTTTAGCTGTAGTATCAGTAGAAAACCAAACCCCATACCCCAATGTCCCATTAACATATTTGATGATGAGTTTGACCACAAGAAGGTGAGACTCTTTAGGACTGGCTTGGTAACGGGCACAAACACCAACACTGAAGGAAATATCAGGACGACTGGCCGTGAGATACAGAAGACCCCCTATCATACTCCTATAAAGGGTAGGATCTACATCAATACTAGAGGAGTCTTTGGAGAGGTGAAGACTGGTGCTCATGGGAGTGCGTGCATGTTTGGCAGACTCAAGACCAAACTTTGACACAAGATTTTTGGCATACTTAGACTAAGAAACAAACATACCTGAAGGAGACTGTTTAATTTGAAGACCCCAAAAATAAGACAACTCTCCCATCATGCTCATCTCAAACTCATGTGTCATGCAATCCGAAAAATATTTCACAAGATGATCAGCAGTGGATCCAAACACAATATCATCAACATAAATCTGAGCAACAAGAATATGAGACTTAGTATGTTTCACAAATAAGGTCTTATCCACACTACCCCTTTGAAAATCATTATCAAGAAGAAATGTAGTAAGTCTGTCATACCAAGCCCGATGAGCTTGTTTCAATCCATACAAGGCCTTGTCTAACTTGTAGACATGATTTGGACATTCAGGGTCCTCAAACCCTTTTGGTTGCTCAACATATGCCTCTTCTTTCAAGTACCCATTCAGAAAGGCACTTTTTACATCCATTTGAAACAATTTGAAACCAAGATAACAAGCAACACCAAGTAAAATACGAATAGATTCGAGACATGCAACTGGGGCAAACGTCGCATCATAGTCAACACTCTCTACTTGAGTGTAGCCTTGAGCAACCAACCTAGCTTTATTCCGAACCACAATACCATTCTCACCAGATTTATTTTTAAAGATCCAGTTGGTACCTATCACACTCATGTCTCTAGGTTTGGGAACTAGAGTCCAAACATTGTTACGTTCAAATTGACCTAATTCTTCATGCATAGCATTGACCCAACTATCATCTAGCAATGCCTCTTTAAAATTCTTAGGTTCAATTAAAGAAACATAACACATATGTGATACCTCATCCCGAATCTGTCTTTGGGTTTTCATTCGATCTGATACACTTCCAATCACCTGTTGAGCTGGATGATTCAGTTTCACCCTTACTGATGGTTTGAACTCAGGACTTGCGGTGATAGAAGCATCAGGAGTGATGTTTCTTTGTGCACTCTTTGGACTTTGACTTACCTGTGAGGATGGTGCCGTCTCAACTTCTTGTGCTTGGACCTCAGCTTCTCTTTGACTTTGTGGTTCAATATCCAAGATTGGATACTCACCATTGTCATCCTCATTTGTTGCTTGAGTAGGTGAACCTGTGTCATCTATAACCACATTGATAGATTCCATTAAAGAAGAAGTTCGCAGGTTATAGACTCGAAAAGCCCTACTTGTGGTTGAATACCCTAGAAAAATACTTTCATCACTTCGGGAGTCAAATTTGCTCAAAGGCTCTCTATCTTTGAAAATGTAACACTTACTCCCAAAAGTTTTGAAGTATTTTACATTAGGTTTCAATCCCTTCCAAAATTCATATGGAGTTTGTATAGTGCCGGGCCTTAAATACACGCGATTTATGACATAAACAGTAGTATTTAGGGTTTCAGCCCAAAACTTTGGAGGAAGTTTCTTGTTAAGGAGCATGACCCTAGCCATTTCTTGAACAACTCTGTTCTTCCTCTTAACCACTCCATTTTGTTATGGAGTAATATGTGCAGAAAATTCATGCTTAATTCCATGCATATCACAAAAATCCGAAAACGAACTGTTTTCAAATTCACGACCATGATCAGTTTGGATTCTTATGATACGCCCAATGGACACACCCTGTTCATTTTGAATTTTAAGGACTAAGGCCTGGAAAGCAACAAACGTATCATATTTTTCCCTTAAAAAATTTACCCATGAAAATCGAGTAAAATCATCAACAGTTAAAAAAATATATCTTTTACCTCCAATGCTTTCAGTACGAGTAGGACCCATTAAATCCATGTGAACCAATTCAAGAGGACGTTTGGTTGTAAAGTTGTTCACCTTTTTATGAGGGGCACGAGTTTGCTTTCCAAGTTGACATGGTCCACACACATGGTTCAGATTTTTACCCAGTTTAGGTACTCCTCTCACAAGCTTTTTGTTGGCTATCTTAGTTAGGTTTTTGAAATTCATATGACCTAATCTTTGATGCCACAAATCAATGTTACTTATGATGGCAGAGTGACAAGTGAGATCATTAGTAGTAACAATCCCATTGCAGTTATCAGATCTGCGAACCCCATGCAAGACAGTATTTCCCTTTTTATACAAAATTTCACATTTATTTTTTGAAAACAATACTTCATGGTGGGAATCATACATTTGACTAATGCTCAAAAGATTTGCTTTAAGGCCATCAACAAGAAGAGCATTTTCGAGCTTGGAAAGACCCAGCAACACTTATAGAGCCCTTACCAATGACTCTAGAAGTGCCGCCATCTCCAAAGGTAACAAGTCCTCTTTCATATTTTTCAAGGGAGGTGAAGTAGGATTTGTGACCGGACATGTGATGAGAGCACCCACTATCAAGATACCACATGTGTGAGTCACGTGCTTTGAGGGCAGTGTGAACAACTAAACAAGTCAAATCATCTTTTCTCACCCAAATCTTTTTGGTCTTGGTAAATGTCTTGGTGTTGTGAACACCCTCATGAATCTTGGTATTCCACTTAGACATGTAAGGTTGTCTCCTAACCCAAAAAGTATTCAAATTTCTACCCTTTTGAGACACCTTACCAAACAATTCATAGCAATAAGGACGAATGTGACCATACCTACCACAGTGATGACAAATAAAAACACGTTTTACCTCCCTTTTATTGATCTTATCCCCTGTAGGTAGATGAAAAGAGGGATCACCCTAGTCTACCTTCAGCTTTCGCTTTGCTTGAGCCTTCAGGTCATGTGAAGTAGAGGCCTGTCCCTTGTGAGCTGTCGCATCATAGCCTAGCCCACTTTTGTCACAACCCATTTGTTGAGACCCGAGGATGTCTTCTAAAGATTTGGAACCTTTGTTCCATATGGCAATAGTGGCTCTAGCAATATGGAGTTCTTCATCTTTCTGATAGACTATCTCTTCCAATGTAGCTTGTGACATCTCAAGACTTTCAAGCTTCTCTTCATATGTGGAATACACCTTCAGAAGTTCATTCCTTTCAATTTCACAGGATAGAAGTTTTCCACATAAGTCTTGCCTGTCACTTGAGATCTTGATGATATTCTGTTTTGCTGCTACAAGTTCTCCTTTCAGCTTGACATTCTCACTTTCACATGTTTTGAGTTTGAGAGTGAGTTTGTCATTGATTTTAGACAGATTCAGAGATTCATCATCTTTTTGCTCCTCATTCTTTTTGACCTCATCCAGTCGGGCAACTAAGGCAGAAAAGTTGCTGGATGGTGGTGAAGGTGAATCTCCTCTTTCATGGAATTGGCTCAGAATCTCCCATGCATCTTTAGCCTTTGTGCAGTGAGCAACCCGTTGCTGTTCTTCATCAGAAATTGCACCACAAATAGAAATTAGGGCTCTCTAATTGCTCGGATTGTCAGCACTTTCTGTATTTTCTTCATTGGCTTGCCAGCCTTCTGGGTCAGAAGCTCTCAGAAACGCCCTCATTCTGATCTTCCAATACAGGTAGTTACTCCCATCAAAGGTGGGAGGATGATGCAGGTTCTGACCACGAGCTAATTCCGCTGGCTTTGGAAGAGGTTGAGTAAAAGTGGACCAAAATGCCATGAAAGCGCTATCCCCGTCTTCGCCGGATTCAGGTTCTTCGGGTTCTTGCTCTGATCCGATTTCATCATCGTAAGTCACAGTGTAGACTTTCTTTCGATTCTTTTTCGACGGACATTCAAGGGCAATATGGCCAAACCCTTGACATTCATAGCACTTGACCCCTTGCCCTTTTACAATCTTCTTTTCAGTTTTTTGAGTAAGTTTTGGTGGAAAAGTTTTGGGTTTTTCATTATTTTTGTCTTTTGAAATAGGGTCTCTGAAATTAGGCTTCTTTTTCTTCAATTTTTTTTAAACTGTTTGGTAAACATAGCCATCATCTCAGACTCTAAATCAAATTCAGTCTCCAGAGTTTTTGTAGTCTTATGAGCACTAGTGAAAGCCACACTATCTTTTTATTTTTTCTTTGAAATCTGGTGGGCTTCATAAGTCTGCAAATTTCCAACCAACTGATCAAGCTTGAGGGTATCAACATTCTGAGCCTCCTCAATGGCTGTCACCTTTGATTGGAACCTCTCGGGTAAAGACCTCAAGATTTTTCCAACAACTTTAGCTTCAGGGATTTTTTCACCGAGTGTGAAACAGGAATTCACGATATCACTTAGTTTTGCATAGAAATCATCAAACGTCTCATCATCGCACATAAAAAGGGTTTCAAAGGCGGATGTGAGATGTTGAAGTTTTGACCTTTTGACAGAAGTAGTACCTTCGTGATTCGTTTCAAGAATGTCCCAAGCCTCTTTTGCTACCTCACATGTGCAGATACGATGAAACTCTTCAGGTGTGACGGGGCAAAACAGGGAATTGAGAGCCTTATTGTTCCAACTCGAGTTTTGGTAATCAGTTGTGTCCCATTTATCAAGGGGTTTAGGAATATCAACACCATCAATGGTGACAGTAGGTTCACTCCACCCATAGATCACGCAGTGCCAAACTTTCTCATCGATGGATTTTAAAAACGCTCTCATATGAGCTTTCCAATAAGAATAGTTTGTACCATCGAGTAAATGAGGTCTATAGGTAGAGTTACCTTCACGAATAGAATCCATATCACTAATCACACAAAATCACACTCCTATAGTTTTTATAAAAACAAAGAGTGACCTGCTCTGATACCAATTGAAAATCCTAAGTGATTCGTGATTAGATCAAGATTAAAATGTTCCAATTCCCAATTATCCAAAACACTCAATCTAAATCATCAAGCACTTACGAAAGTGATTTAGAATGTTGTTTTTGGAATAAACAAAAAAACAATACAAACGATTTTTACGTGGAAAAAACCACAATTGAAGAATTCAATTGTAATAAAAAATCACGGGCAAAACGCCACTAACCAATCCACTACTGAAGAAAGAAAGATTACAAAGATAATACACAAATTACCAAACTCAGTCAATTTGTCTTCGAATCTTCTGTAACTCTTTCATCACGCCTTCGTCTCGAAACTGATCAATCCTGAAGTTGAATCCACAACTTCACTTGTCGAATTAACGACTACGTACAGAATCAAACGCCTTTTGAAACTCTACGTTTGAATCTTCGGAATCCACCGAAGAATAACACTCTTGTATATATACGAACAATCTCCTTGATATGTGCTTCTCAATTCATGAGTTGAATACTCATTCAATCTTATCAAGGAAAACTCACAAAAATCTCCAGAAGAAAACCTTAAACAAAACTCAAAAAAACCTTAAATAAGATCTAGGAGTCGTAATTCTAAACTTGACCCAACACGCGAATATATAGAGTCTGAGTTCGCGTGGTCCGCTCGAGCGTGGGATTTCCCGCTCGAGTGGAGACTGCATATTCCGTGATTCATACAAGGTCCACGCTCGAGTGTCGAATCACACCATCCAGTATATCTGCAGGCTTGACACAAATGCTGTGAAGGTCCAATTCCCGCTCGAGCATCACTTTCCCCGCTCGAGCGAGAAGATAAAAACTAGAAAATCTGGAAAACTCTAAATAATTACAACCTTGGTTTTGTACCATGGAATTTGACAACAAAGGGTTCTAACACTGCATGTGGCATTGGTGCAAATTCGCATACAGGACAAGTTAGTGTACATGCGTAATAACAGAATGTTAGGAAATATATAATAGTCCATTTAATATTCGTATGCTTGTAACATTGATAACCCACGAGGAAGAGGCAGTATGTGATTATATTATCATATACAATATGTATGTGTTTACACGGGAATTAATCCCTTTCAATTGTTTATGTGCCTTACTTTGTAAAATTATTAGGCTGGAGAAGGACAAATTTTGTTACGTACTTGTAATAATCAAGTAGGGTAGCACGATGAGCAACCGCGATATTATCATTTGACGACTGTGACTCAAAAATTAAAAACATTTAAAAAGTAAATTGGGCACGCAATATATGGCCATCAACTGAATTTTGGGTAAAAGGTAGGACTATGATTTTCATAATTTTTTGTTTAACAACTTGGGTGTAGGAGACCAAAAAGTAATTTTGCAAATTATTGTTTAAAAAAATTTTAATAGAAAATGTTTTAAAAATGTTCCAACAAACGGTTACAATCGATGATATAAATATTTTTAGATGTTTGCCTTTTTCTTTAAAAACATAATAAAGTCGAAATTATCATTTTCCCATCATTAAAAATAAAAAAAACATAAAAAAGCCTTTTCCCAAAAAAAAATAAAACAAATTACAAAAAAAAAAAAAAAAATTACTCGACTAACGTGTTAGCCTCGACTGAGCCACCCAGCAGTGGCCAACACGTCGAAAGAAGAACTTTCACCCCAAGGATAGTTGGATAATTTTACATGTGGACACCTCACCAAAAAGTCAAAAAGCCTATCCCAAACCAGACTTTTTAACCCCAGTCTAAAATAGTCAAAAATTTAAAAAGTCAACCCACTTTCCAAATGAACTAAATATTTGAAAATATAAAGGAGTTAATTTAGAAACAAAAATTGGTGATATTAATATTATTAAAAAAGTGTTTAATCAACCAATTATTTCAAGACAAGTCTTTTTTTGTTTTTACAATAATTCAAAAATTTTAAAAATTTATGTTGAGAACTTGGCTCTACCACAACACTTATGATGAGAAACTCCCTTTTCTTATAATATATATATACATACATGTATTATCGTCCTTTAACACCTTTGAAGCTTCTCAGCATTTTGGAAAAGTAATATGTAGTTTATTATTTAATTAGGTTTTATTATTCTAGAATTCATTGTGAAGTGTTTTTTTTTTTTTTTTTAAAAAAAAATTATTTAGGTTTTTATTTTTATTTTTTTGAATTCAGAGAAGAAGCTAGTTATTCAATTTCACTAGTTATTACATTCATTTTCTACAATGTTCCTTTTCCTTCTTAGAACCCAAATTTGTGTATAACTCAATTATTATTTTTTAATTTTTTGATAATTTTATTATTTTCCTTAATATTTTATCATAGTTTTCTTAATTGATTGGTTCTTGTTTGGGATAAATTAAAATAGTCAAAAAATTAAAAAATTACTAAAAAAGTTAAAAAGTCTATACTATTCAAGGGTAGCTTGTGGGAGAAGCCACTAAGGCAAAATAATAATATTATTTTGTTCTTTGAATTCAACTATCCTAAAAGTCAAAAGGGTAAAATTGTTATTTTGATTTTACTACAATATTTTATTACACATCTTTTCAAAAAAAATTAAAAAGTTATCATAAACATACAAATTTTTTTCTTTACTGTTTTAACTAAAAAGTCAAAAAGTACACTTATATTGCACATCCCAAACAATTACTTAATTGTCTTTTTTATGTTTGGTTAGTTTCTCATTTTGATCCTCAAAGCTTATTTTTTGTCGCTTTGGCTCTTCATGTTTCAAGTTTTTTTCCAATTTATTTTTAAAACTAACTTTTGTTAAAAATTAGACCGAAAATGACACATTGACAGTTATGTGGCATAAAATAATATATTATTTATTATATTAGAGTTTGAGTTTATGTCAGAGGTGTGAGTTGTATATAATAAAATATTTTTATGCCATGTGACTGTCAATGTGTAATTTTTGGTCTAATTTTTAGCATATATTAGCTTTAGGAGTAAACTGAAAGAAACTTGAAACGTAAATAGTCAAAAAAAAAAACTTTAAGTGTCAAAGTAAGAAAATGGCCAAGTATAAAGGAGACAAAGTGTAATTTACCCATTACTTTTTAATGTTGCAAAGCTTTTCACTAACATGAAAATAATTTCTCTAGTTTTCAACTGAAATGTTATTTTTCTTTTATTATAAATAATGATTTTAAACATTAAATTGTTCAGCTGCTGATTAATACATAATTTCATTGAGAATATTGTCTACCCTTTCTTATTATTCCAATAATCATAAAATTCAATAGACTTTTTTTTTTTTTTGGGCAAACAAAGTTATGATATCCTTGTTTCTATAGATTTTTTTTTTTTTTTTTTTGGGTGTGTCAACATTGTAGGAAGTTAGATGTGTTAATTTTATTAGTAAAACAAGTGTACAACTTCGAGAGATCGCTACTGGTTCATCAATTAAAACCCTTGATATTTTCCACTGCATTTTAAAATACAGCTACACGCCAACTTATCACAAAGATGTTTTCTAGAGATTCTAGTCATACGCGTTTCCGTTACATCACTTGTACGCTGAATTGCCGTTTTTAATAAATCTAATTTCACTTGGGTATGCGTCGTCATCATCTCTATTGCACGAGTTTCTTGCTAATCCATGTGAGTTATGTAATATGGAGGTGGTTGTTTGTGGGGCTTATAACTCTCTCAACCATACAATTTACTGCATATGAGTCATAGCTGACACATATGTCAGTGGAGTCGTCTTTCTAGCATTCTTAATTATTGTAATTGGGGGGGTTAGTTGTTGGTTGTTGTTGGCTTGTTAATTTGTTGTTTGTGATTTGATTTACTCACCAATTCAGTGTGGTGTTAGTATACGATTGGACTTGTATTTTGGTGTCAATATAGTTGGGATGATTTTACTTGCTATAATGCCTTTACACTCATCATTTTTTAATTCATATTGTACCATGTATTTATCTTCATTTTCATTAATAAAGTTTCTTTTTTATTGATAAAAAACATATATATGCTTATCACAATATTTATTGGCATGAACTCATTACTAGTCCCATCTTTCAAACTAATGTATATATTGCAATACTGTTAATTTTGTATCAAAACTTTAATTGCAGACAATTCAAAACTACCTGTAATGGCCTCTCCAACTCACAACCAGATCATTGACGTTATAGGGTCTGCATGAAATCGCTTTCGAGTTGGGCACTAGCCAGATCTATCTTGGTTGTAAGTAATTTTCAGAGTCAAAGATTGTGAGATCTTTAGCATTATTGGCAAAGATCAAGTACAATGCCAAGTAAAACAACGTTATTTTATGTGAATAAATTTCAAGGTAGAAACATACATAACATATCAACCATAAAGATGTGGAAGAGTATGGATTAGAAGGGTATATGAGTAATCATATATACATATATATATTTTTTTTGATCGGTAAAAAAAAGAATTTTATTGATGGAATAAACAAGTACAAAGTACAAAACAAATTACATCAATAAAGAAAAGGGAGGTGCAAAAGTATTACAATGGGCTAAATCATCCAAACGAGGTTGGCACCATCTAGCTCATCATGTATGAGTAACCATATTGATAACAATTTGTCAACATATATAGCGGTAAATTCACTTTTCACTGCTTAAAAAAAAGGTTTCTTGAAATGAAAAAAACTAAAAAAAATTAAATATTGTTATATTCAAATCTCATGTTAAAGATTTCATTACAAGATTTAGAAAACTTATTAGAATGTTGTGCAATCAGTCTCTAGAAAACTCAAACACATTAAGATGATTGAAACCCACTAATATGGAGAACAAGATCAAAAACCATAAAATCAAAAAGAGAGACCATAAATTACGTGATTCGGCCTATTCTGAAGCCTCCCTCACAATCTCTCACCAAACTATAGTTGCTTTTTGTACAATATAAAGATAATCTAACTTTATTCATTGTAGATGAGTCCTATCCCAAGTTTACAATCCCAAATGAAAACATAATCTACACACCAAAGTGCAATATAAAAGTCAAAATTGATATTTGATCGCCTCTTTAAAGCATCCACCACCACAGTTATCTCTCAAGCGGTCACAACAACGCTCAATCAATAAAACCAAACTCACAATGCTTAGTCAAGTCTGAGCACATCCATTGACAGAAGAATCACTGCTGAGGCAATCTGGGTAGGATATTACAAATCAAGCCAAAACCTTCTAGAAAAAAAACTTCAAATCTAGAATTTTACAAAAAATAGCTTAGTAAGGATCATCTTGGAGTGCCCTTAAAATTTGAGACGAGCATAGAAAAGAAAATTTTTATTTGCATACCATCAATTCTCTCAGTACACCATTTTCTTATCACACTACACCAAATTTCTTCTTTTTTTTCCTCTCAATTCACACCATCAATTCTCAAATAATAGCAAAATTGTCTCATATTCTCCAATTTTCAAACCATAATCCTAATCCAACAATTGCCGTTATCAACCACTGAAGCTACCTCCCTAGCCCCTCTCCTAGCCTCGTCGTTCCTCTTGACTCCTCTATAAAAACTCACGTCCCCTTTTCTTCAGCCTAACACTCCTGCCTCGTCTCTTCAGCTCCATATTCCTACCCTTGTGGCACTTTCATCTCCACTCACAGCCCCATCTCCTCTTCCTTCATTCTCGTTCTTTTTCTTTTCATCATCAAACCCTAAATCTAGAAAACAAAATCCTAAATCTCTCGCTCTCTTTTTCTTTTGCCATGCGGTGAGGATCACGGGAGGTGGTGCATGGATAAGGGTTGGAGCGCTACAGGGTGGGGGGTTATGATGGTGGTGGTCGCAATGGATGGTGGTGGTCGAAATGGAGAAGGGTAATGGGGCATCAAGGTTAGGGGGCTACAATATTGGCTAGGGAGAGAGGTAGTAATGGTGGTGGTGGTAGTGGTTGTGGCCCGTAGATGGATGTGAGGAGCAGGTAGCAGAGGTTGGTGGTGATAGTGGGGTAATTGGTAGTGTGTTTTGAGAAAAATAAGTTATAGAATTTTGTCCAAAAAAGTAATTTGATTTAGTAATAGGAATGTAATTAAAATAATTAGGGAGATGGTGTGTCTTGAGAGAATTGATGGCGTGCAAATAAAATTTTTCTCTACAACCAATGCTTTTCAATAATATGCAATCTATCATGTCAAATTTAGCAAAACTGCTTATCGAGAGCTTCTATTTTCATACATCATTTTCACTATGTGCATACACTTAATGAAAAATATTTTTATTACAACTTTAACTTTAAACAAAATTATTAATATAGAGATTATTGTACACACTACTTGAGATTCAAATTTTCTCAGTACATATCTTCTAAAGTAAAAAATTCTCAATACACATCCATTATTAGAAAAACACTAAATCCTACTCCTATTGTTACCTTCAAATTTTTATTTTATTTTTTCCTCACCCACCCCATTGTCATCTTACAAAGATTCTCATCTTTTCAGTCCATTATCACCATTGTCTCCTTTCAAAGATACTCATCTTTTCCAATCCATTATTAAACCCTCTCATTATTTTATATTAAGGTCTTCCTCCACATTCAAATCTCACAATCATTATTTAGTTGTTATAGAAGATTTTCATGATGAAAGTTCCGATTTTGAGAACAATATCATTGTTTATAACAAAGATATTAACGAAAATATGAGTTTGAATATTAAAATCGTCCCTTTATTTTTCAGCATCTTCGGTAAAAACTGGGGTAAAAAATTATCATGTTTTTCAGCAACCAAGTTCCCAACTAAATTTTCCTTTTCAAAAATCTACTTCCGAAAATATCTTTCTTTGGGCAACCAAGTTACGAACAAAGTTTTTATTTTTATTTTTTTTCTAAAGAGAAACATTTTTTTTTCCGCTATCAAGTTTTGAACAAATTTTTTTTTTCCCAATACTGTAGTTCTTAACTCTTTTTATAATTTTGATTCTAAATTGTTTGAACCCACATATTATTATTGTTTTCGCCATTGTCAGCTTGTTTTATTTATTTTATTTTTCTTTCTATAGTTAGGTTTTCTATTGGTTGAGTCTCATCTAATGAAAATGGTGGATCAACTTTCTTCAATATTCCTCCAAAAAAAAAAACCTTCTTCAGTGAAAGTTTAAGTTTGGGTTTGTTTTGTGTACATAGATTTTGGTTTGTTTTGAATAGTATGTGTACACTTTTTACTTTTTAGGGTATATTTGGAATAAAAGTGTATGGAGTGAGCATATAATACATATTTACTATTTTTTAAGTCTGTAAATTGAGAATAATGTACACAGAATAAAAATGGTGTGTGGAAATAAAAACTTCCCTACTTATCGTGCCAAATTTTAATATGATAAATGTCTGGCCATTGAGTTTCTAAAATTTACTATATCGCCATACAAAACACTATTGTCATGTATTATATATATATATATGAGTTAATTACCTAAAAGTCCTATTTACAAATGTTATGGTAGCTTAGGTCCTATCTACGATCTTTTGAACCAATAAGTTATATTTAGTAAAATTGTGAATATTAACAGTTTTTCTCAATTTTTAAAATTAAGAACATTATCAATTTTGCATAGTAATGTTCTAGATAATTGTTTGACTAACTGATGAAAAAAAACGCGGAGAATGAGTTTAAACGTTTTTGCCTTTCTACTTATTGATTTGATTCAACTATCTAATAAAACTGAAAATATTATCAATTTTTTCCAGTTTTAAAACTGAAAACATTATCAATTTTTAAAATTTTAAAGTTATTTATTTATTTATTTGTAGTTTTGCACATCAATGTTCCATCATCACGCTCCTTTATAGACACAAAATTTTCAGTTTTGCACAAAAAATAATTCAATTTTTTCAACAAAAAAAAAAAAAATTAGTTTTTTCAATTTGAAAGTTAATATTTTAAAGTTTTGAAAATCAAAGTAAATGTCAAATCATCATGTTCTTTATAGGTAATCATAAATGATAAACAATCAGTATTTGAAGGGCAATTTTGACTATTAAAAATTTAATAAGACTTGAAGGTTCAAAAAATCTTAGTTATTAGGACTTAATGGAGTAAAAGTTCATAAATTAAGACTTGTGTATAAATGCCCCATATATATATATATACTAGTGTGCATCTGTGCCTAAAGGCATGGTGTAAATAAAAATAAGTGAACAAAAAGAAGAAAATAAAAATTAAATAAATAGGGAGGAAAATAAAAAAGGAGAGAAAATAAAAAATAAAAATAAAAATAAAAATAAAAATAAAAATAAAAATAAAAATAAAATGAGGAAGGTGGGATTATGGGATCATTCATGGAATCATGGGAAGGTGGGTGAGAAAATAAAAAAGTAAGAGAGAGAAGCGGGAAAATAGGATACATCACAGCTGTTGTTTTGTAGTTTGAACAGATCTGAGCCGTCCAATTGTCCTAGTAAGACAAATTCAAGAATCATCTTACTTTATTATATAGATATGTATATAAATTCAATAAAGCTAATAAACTTATATAAAAATAATATCATATTGAAAAAAATTTAATTCATAATAAAATTTGAAGGCATTCCATGCAAAAATACTAACCATAAAATTTTGTTTAATTTATTTAATGTAAGTTTTGATTAAATTAATAAATTGAAGATTTTAAAATTTTTAATTTCTAGTTTTTTTAATTAAAAGTTTTATTTAAAGACATTGTGAATACATATAATTTTACACAAGATCAAATCCTAAAGAAGAAATTACATATGTATTGCATAATCAGGTCTTTAAAATATAATATTTTTATATCATACCATATTAAAATATGATATTAATCTGATTAGTCACTGTTCAAAAAAAAATCTGATTAGTCACTGCAGGGAATTTTTGGAATTAGCGACGTTTAAAAAATGCCACTATAAGCCTTAAAAATGCCGTTAAAGGCTAAAGTGATGTTTATAACTTTCGCCGTAGATACGGCCGCCGTCTTAAGTATATGACGTTTATTAAACATTACTAATGACTTTAGCCGGCACTTTTTAAAACGCTGTAGATTCTCAAACATCCATTATGTGAAAACTGTCACAGTTAACATTGACGTCATATGACGACATTTAGTGACGTTTTTTCAAATACACCATCTTTTCTCTGCTATTTATAGAAAGAAAAAATATAAATAAATTTCATTTGCACTAAATCTGCAAAATAATGCTTCTCAAAAAAAATATATGTATATATCAGCAAAATAAGGATTCAATTGTCAAATTGCATTATTAACTAAATAAGGTCAAATCTACAAGTTAACGATTCTATACAGAAGCACATAAACTAAAAATAAACCAAACAAGTTTAATTCCTCTTTCAGATTGCTAAAATTTTAAATTTGACAAACAATAGAAGAAAAATTGTAACATTTCCTACCTTATATTTAACCACAAGCCATACCTTAAAAAAATGTTAATAAAACCATCCACATGGACCAATGCTTAGTTCAAGGAACAAACTGGCCAATGCTCCATAAAAAAAAAAACATTGGAATCAGTCATAAAAAAATAGAGAAACTAAACCCAAAAAAAAAAAAAAAAAAGAAGAAGAAGTTAACAAATTATAATCATAGCCAATTATAAAGTTAGCAAAAAGTTAACACATCAATCGCAATCCAGGTTCAAAACTCTCACCTCCACTTGCAAGAACCCACATTCAAACTTCACGTTCATCACATAAATATATACTCATAAGAGAGATTACAGACCGTTCGAGTATGGAGAGCACCACCTAAACTTGTTAAAAGGTAAAAAAAAATTGTTATTAATGCAAGAACACATTAATTATGTAGAAACAATAACTAATAAAATGAAGTAGTTGTTTCACCACGGACAAACTATTCATTATTACTTGTGAAGATCAATTACAGCCTTCTTAGAGGCAGTAACAATGCCACTATATAATTAGAAAAGCCTAATAATGCATTTAGCAAACTAATAAAATAAATTCTTAGCATTTTGCAACATATAAAGGGAATGGAAGGCTATATCACCATGAGAAGGCAAGCAAAGAGATCCTTGAGTGAAAAAAAAAGAAGAGGAAAACAGTAGCAAAAACAAGGCAAAAACAGGAGCAAAAAAAAAAAGGGGCAGTGCTGAAGTTACCTTGCTGCGAAAAACAGATGAAATCAACTTCGAAAAAGGGAGGAAATCGACTTCGAGTGGCTCTTGTTGCTGCATTGCAAAAAAAAAAAAAAAAAAAAAAAAAAAAAAAAAAAAAACGTAAAAAACCAAGAAGAAAAACAATGAAGATGAAGAAGAAGAAGAAGATGAAGAATCAAACAAAGGACACTCATCGGAGTTGACTCAATGTGTAGGGTTTTGGGCTTGGTTGTAAGAGTAACTAGGTTAGGTTTGTTATTTTGAAATGTGTGTTTGAAGATTGGCTTGTGCAAGTTGTTCCATTACACAAAGCCAAAACTGCAAATGTGCCTGAAAGATTGAAAAATTGAAAGGTTAATTTGAAATTCTAAATTTGCTTTCCTCCTAACAGAAGAGTTTCAAGCTGTCACCTTTAGCAATCAATCAATGTGAAGATCATGAAACCGAAATGGCAAAATCTGCAGAACAGTTGCAGCTTATATGACTCCTCAGAAAATTGCAAACCTTCCAGTGATCAAATAAATAGATATAATCATATAGATATTAAAAAATAATAATATTTGTCTCCGTTATTAAAACCAATACTTAAAACATTCCCCAAAATCAGAAATAGCAACCATTGTGAAAGAGGCCAGTGCTAAAATATGCAGAAAAAGTTGACACACTGACCAATTTCATTCTTAAAAAACCAAGTAATTGAGATTATGAACCGATAAAATGGTTTTTGGTGTTTCAATAAAGCTTTTTGTAATTATTCATAAAAGCCCAAAAAGTGTACTGGTTCTTCAATTACTAGTCTATGCTTTGTCCTTCGTGATGCCAACCTTTGGAAAACAAAACCTATCGTGGATGTATCCTATTTTTCTTGTAGTGAGTATAGCATCCCTGGAGATGGGCTAATAGCCATGCTACTGCCAGGGATAATTCTGAATTTTTTTTTAAGACTATTGGTGATTTTTATTTTATTTTATTTTATTTTTTGCGGGGGTTAAATTGCACTGACCTTGAATTTTAGAGAAAATATAATAAGTCTCACAATTTTGACATAATTAGACTAAATTTCCTTGTAATTTTAATTAATATAATTCTTAGCACCCTTTTTCATTAATAATTTATTAGTTATGTAGATTAAAAAGTAATATTATCTCTTTTACATGAAGATGTATATTTTCTATTGTTTATTTTTGTATTTTCATTATTAGCTTTGGTCCATTTTTTTGATCAACGAATGAGAAACACAAGTACAAATACAACAACATCAATAAAGGATGGGGAGGTATGTGTAATTATATCAAAATTGTGAGACTTGCCGAATTTTTTTTAAACCTCTAGGGAAGTCTGTGTTCTTTTTTATTGTTTCTTTTTTATAACTTGGTGTTCGAGCTGATTTATGTGCAGGTTAACTAACTTAGGGATACAAAAGTTAATGACTAGAAACACTTTAGTGACGAACCCCAAGTAATTCCGGTGCAGTGAAATTAACAGCCAAACAAATTTTTAGTGGACTCGTAAATTAATTCAAATTTGGGATTTTGAATGTTGTACTAATGTCTTCACTGTTCAGCCAACCAAAGGTTGATTATATCATCTTTGATTAAGTTTTTTTTTTTTTTTTTCTTTTCTTTTTTTAATAGTTGTTATTTTATCCGATTAAAAGAAACTTTTCAATGGAATAAGTTGCTGATATTTCAATAATGCTCTTTCCAAACAAAAATTTCAGCATTTCAGAGATCTTAATTGTTATGGAGCAACACATATGGGGGACCAAATTGATTTAACTTGTTGATCTTAATTGTTATGGAGCAACAGATATGGGGGACCAAATTGATTTAACTTGTTGATCTTAATTGGCATGGAGCAACTCATATGGGGGACCAAATTGATTTAACTTGTTGAAAAAAACAACCCTCATAAATTGTCAGCATTGCTTAATTACGCCTCGTTTGGAGAACATGTTTTTTAGTAACTTTTTAGTTTATTGGTTAAAATATAATGTAAAAAAAACTAGTATGTTTGGGATGACTTTTTGATTTCTACGAAAAGATGTGCAAAAAGTAGAGAGAAAATGAAATCTTTGAATTTTTGATATAGGCTATTGGTTTTTTAATTTTTTTAGTGACTTTTTGACTTTTAGGCTAAAAACTGATGTTACCAAACGAGGCCTTAATTCACATCATTCTAGTTGGGTTATGCTGTGTTTTGTACTAATTGTTATAGTTAGTTTATTATGTTTATGTAGAAACAACTATTAGGAATGTTTTGTGATTACAATAATGCTATGTGTGTTACATTTTATTATTATTATTATACATTATTTATTAGGAGGGTGTAGATCTTAATAGGTGAATTTATTGTCCAATAGGTCCTATAATAATTAATGATGTTCTTCATCAAACACTATTAAACAACGTCACTAAGTGTTAATTTTCAGCAATAGTTTAAAAATTATCACAAAAAATGTCAGTAATTATAAGTTTTAGCGATAATTTAAAAAAATTGTTTTAAAAAAAGTCACTAATTTTCAATTTTCAGCGACAGTTTGAAAAATTCGTCACAGAAAAACATAACTAATTATAAGTTTTAGCGACAATTTATAAAAATCATGAGAAAAAAGATTACTAATTATCAATTTTTAGTGACTATTTTACTAGGTTTTATTTTTAATAAGATTTTATGAAAATTAATTCCAACTATTAGGACCTATCAATAGTTATTCTATTTATTTTCTCTCATCTATTATTAATATATTTATTTAATGAATGGTTTGGTGGGATGGAGGTAGCACTTTGATGTTGGCCACGAAGAGATTGGGGGTTTAACTCCCCCTCCATATGCATCTAATCTAACAACTCGCAAAATCATTGTTTGGTTTTCTTTGTTTTTTTGAAAATTACGTTTTTTTTAGTGATTTTTTTAAATTTTTTACGTAATTTTTTAATTTTTTTGTTATATATATCTAATTTAGATACATTTAAAAAGTATAATATTCGTGAATACAAAAAATTTTAAAAAAAATAAAAATTTAGTACATTTTTATATTTTGTTATATTCAATGAGTTTTTAAATTTTTTCGTATAAAAACTTTTTAAGTATATCAAAATTAAGTAGATTTAAAAAGTTTAAAGGAAATGACCAAAATACCCGATCTACCTATAAAACATACAAACACTATTTGTTTGAAACCAATTCCCCAAAACTGAATATCTCTCTCTCTCTCTCTCTCTCTTCTTTATCATTTTCTTTTCTCTCTATCTTCATCCCTGATCTAGGGATTCTCTCTCTCTTCTATCTTTCTCAAATCGATTTGGAATGAGAACACAGATCTTCGTTCTCGTTCACGCTCGAACAGATCTGTGTTCTATGACATCTACGATCTAGGGCTTCTCTCTCTCCTCCATAAATGAGCGACATCTCTCCTCCGTTTTCTAACTCTCTGATCACTGTCACTATTGAGGCTCCAGCTGATGGGGCTCGACGGAGCATCCGCCATTGCTACCGAAACCTTAAAAACTATTGGAAAATAATGATTTTTCGGCAGGTTTAATTCAAAATTAAAGTGGGACCCAACCGCCGGTTGAGGTAGGTTTGAGTGGTTTTGTATTCTCTCAAGTGAGAATATTACAATATAAAAATAATGAGCCAAAACCATTAAGTTGTGAATGAGAATTATCTTATAAAGTGGACATCAATAAAGTTAGGCTTAGATTTAGACTTAGTCTTAGTTTGGATTGGGCCTAGACTTGTGCTTGTGCTTGTGCTTGTGCTTGTGCTTGTGCATATGTTGGGTTTAGTCTTGGACGTAGACTTGGACTTAATCTTAAGCTTGGGCTAAGCTATGTTGTGTTGGGCTTAGCTTGTGCATGTGTTTGAGAATTGGGTTTGGGTCGAGTTGTGACCCAACATTAATATCCATTTTGTGACGCATCTAGTTAGTTTATTCAAACACCATTATATACATATTTATTTGTATATATTAAACACATTGGAGGCTTAGACCTTTGTAACTCTCATCTTTTGATGATAGAGTTGATGAGCATATTAGTGGCCATAGGTGTTCAACCTTTGTACTCTAGCTCTAATGGCTAGAATTGATGGTCGTGGTTAATGGCATTTGATGGCCCTATTGATATATAGCCTTCATGGTTAGGGATTCCCCTACTTGTATAAATAGAGGCCTTCCCCTTCTAACTTGGAAGAAGAATTTTAGAGAGATTTTTGATAGAAAATGAAGATGGTGTTTTGAGATAAAAAGTTGGAGATGTTTATTTTACACCAAAGAAAATTTTTCCTATCTTTTTTTTGTTAGGCACTTATTTGGTTCTTGTTAGAAAGAGTGCATCCATTGTCAAGTTCGCCAAAGTTATTCAGAATGTGCTTCTGCATTAGCTGGTTTCGACCGTTGTATCTTGAGAGGCAGATGACGGCATACCTCCAGCACCCATCGAGAGACAGTGAATCTATTTTAAGAAAACTGTAGTATCACACAGGTTTCGGTTTGCATCTTCTATCTTTTGTTCTTCAAAGATTTAAATTTAAATAATTTATCATCTATTATTTTATATGTCCATTCACTACAAGAAATTACACTTTTCACAACTAACGTTTTGGTTGCGAAAAGTACCATATTTGGTCACTAAAATCTTTTCGTGACCAAAATGTGTTGGTCGCGAGTTGGTCACTAAAGCCTCGTCACAAGATAGTTTTCTGCGACCAAAGTTATAGTTGGTCGCTAAAAGGGACCATTGGCGACCAAATAATTGGTCGCGGAAAGTCCAATCCATATTAGCCGAAAGGTAACTTTTAGTGACCAAAGTTATAGTTGGCCGCCAAAAGTCAGCGACTTCATCCAAAGAAAAATATTCTTTTGCGTTGCCTGGGAGTTGAACTCCTGACCAAGGAGTCACTCTCCATGCGCCCAATCCACTCTGCCAATAACATGCTTGTTGTTCACATTTGGCAAAAATAATATATAAAATTGGGTTATATATTTTTTCATAAAACTTTCAATGCCTAAACAGAAAAATAGAATTTAATTATAGTAGGACCCTTTTTTTTAAATTTATCCCACCATAACTTTCCGCGATCAATTTATTTTTTGGTCGCCAAAAGGTGATCTTCCACAACCAAATTTGTAGTAGGTCACCAATAATTAAGTCATTCGTGACCAACTTATTTTTTGGTCGCCAAAAGGTGATCTTCCGCGACCAAATTTGTAGTTGGTCACCAATAGTTAAGTCATTCACGACCAACTTATTTTTTGGTCGCCAAAAGATGACCTTCCGCGACCAAATTTGTATTTGGTCGCCAAAAATTAGCTATTAGCCACCAAAAAATTGTGGGTCGCGAAAACATACCGATCAGCGATCAAAAAAATTTTAGTCACAGAAAGTGGACTATTTGTGACCAACTCAAAATAGGTGGTCACCAAAAGTGTTTTTTCTTGTAGTGATTTGAATCTATTTTGTAATATATTCCATGGTGTAATCTAGTTCATTCTTATTTTATTTTTTTTAGTTCTATAGTTTACTGTATATTTTATTCTTTAATAATAATAATAATTGTTTTGTCATTTCTATTTAATTTATTTTATATATTTTTATTGTATTATTATGGAAAAATACCAACATTTTTAAAACAAATTTTTTATAATTAGTTTTTGAAAAAATAATTTAGGTTTTATTTTAATTTATTCTAGTAAATCTTGGAATTAAAATTAATTTAATTGCCTAGAGTTATTGGATTGTTCTGAGTTGTTTATTTCTAATAATTTATTCATATAATTTATTTTATGTTAATTAGTTGTTATTGCATGAGTTATTTGATTGTTAATGTTTAAGTTGGTAGGAGTTCATAAAAATAAAAATTTTATTATTTAATATTATTACTATTTTATTTAATTTGTTTGATTGTTTTCTTTTGTAGCTAACTTTCTTTACAGGTTTACCAAAGCGAGAAATGATGATATATAATATGAACAAAAAATAAATAAATTCGAATTAGTAAATTAGACTACTCATTGTTTATTTGAATAGGATTACTTTTGCGTGAAACAAGTAATAAGTTGGATTTCCAGGGATTTTTTTTTTTTTGGGGACATATCTGTGAATTGAAATATTCACTTTAATGCTAAGTTTTATTTCGGATTTATTCCGTATATTGTTTTGAAAGTTTGGTAACAATTTCAATTTAATTTGATTAATTAAATTCTGGAAGAAACAAAGAAATGGATTTTGTGAATTTCAAGAGATTCGGCTAGTCAAGAGGTTTCCAATGGTATAAAAATCTCCAAATAGGTTTGTTTTGGAAGAAAATTTCGCAAAATAGTTTCGGTTTGTCTAATATAAGATTTATGTTGCATTATAAGGTGGGTTCTAAGAGAGAATCAGTGCATTGTGGAATAATTTTGCATTATAGTGTTCTATTAATTAATTGTTGTTTCGGTTGTGAGTTTTTCCATGTTTTGATGTGCATAATCAAGTGAATTACTCCAAACATTATTGTGTATTGTTGAAGTTTAACTTTATTGTTTATAAGATTATTTGCTCATAGTTAGATGGTTGGAAAGCCAATGTTATGACCGTAATAGTCTTATATATGTAGTTATTTCATAGCCATGAAACTCATGACATTCTTGTAACTGTAATGCATCTATAGCCTTTGAATTACACATTGCGTTTGAATTACACATTGCGAGTTATAGTTGAAATTACTTGTGTAATATTCACTTTATTGGTTCATTAACTTATCTTGTATCCAAGTGTGTATATGAACAGTGAGCATGGAGATTTAGCAGCAACGAGGATAAAGTTTTGTAATGTGTTTTTTGCAAAGATAAGCATTACAAGTGGAGAAGTGTGTTCTTGGCTAAACAAACGATTCCAGATGCAACCATGAACTCCGTTTTGCAGATTTAAACAATTTGTAATTGTAATAGTTGCAGTTGCGTTTTCGTTTCCATTTCCATTTGTAGTGGCTTTGATTTCTAATTTGTAATAGTTTCACCATAGTAAAAGGAAATGAGAAAGAGAGAAATTATAAACCTTCTGGTTTAGAGAAAATCTTTGGGATTAATTTTATTATTCCCAAAGTGTTTTGGTTTTCTGTAATGGAAACCAAAGTTTAGCCTTGACTAAAGAGTATTTCTGATTGTTCGGAAATGGAAACTAAGATGGATTTGGTTTCAAACCTTTGTGATTAAAGGAAGTCTTTGGGTTTAATCTTTTTATTCCCAAAGTGGTAGGAAACTAAGTTTTGAGAAAGTTTTTTGTTATAATTTGATTATTTCCAAAGTGTTTCGTTTTGGAAAAGAAAAAAAAAAAAAAAAAAAAAAAACCAAATTTTAGCATTAGCTAAAATATTTTTGATTTTTGTTCAGAAATAATGGGTTTAGTTCCTGGAGTACCAGTAAACTTTTATGAGTGGTGTAATTTTGATAGTAATTTTTAATTGCTTATTAGTTTTGTAACCTTGGTTTGTTTTAACCTAGTTTATCCCCTGGAAAACTTAATTCTAAATTTGTTTCTCATGGACTATGAGTCAACATGCTCTTGAAAGTTTTGTCTAAGGTTAACTGGGTCTTAAGTGGGACTGGTGTGACCCCTTCAGTCTTCCTAGAAACTTTCCTGACCATGTTCAATTTTAGGGTAATGGTGAGATCAATTTTGAATTAAATTTTAGACTTTGGAAAATCTAGTGTTAAGTTTAGTTTTTGGAAAAATAGAACAATGAAATTCTGTTATCGTTTTTCAAAAATGGCTTCAAGAGGTGACAACAGGAAATGTTGTTCCACCTGAGAACCTTAAACCTTGCGAGGTTCTTAGAGGAAGATCAAAAGAGATCAAGTGTGATTAAAGGAATCATAAGATTGAATAATAATATCTCTGAATTTATCAGAGGCAATTAGTAAAGATTATAGCATGTATGATTGCTATATGACTTTGCTTGAAAGTAAAGATGAGACAACCCGTTAGGGTGGGTGAATATATTTTTTGAATTTTTAAATTCTAAATATATTATTAAATTGGTGGCTCCTAGTAAGTATAAGATCACTAATCACAGAGATAGAAAACTGATAGTTCCTAGGAGGTGTTAGACCACTGGCTACATAATTATGAGTTTGTGGTTCCTAGTAATAAACAGATTACTGATTACATGTTAAGACATGATGGTTCCTAGTAGTGGAGATGCTACTGATCATATGTCAAGACATGATGATTCCTAGTAATGAAAGTGAGTACTGATCACATTTAAAACATTGTGGTTCCTAGAAGTGGAGAGTCTACTGACCATATGATGAGAAATTAGTAATTCCTAGTGTTAAGACTACTGGCCATGTTATGAAGTTCTAAATAGTAGACTATGGATCACTAGGTTTATGATTCCAAATAGTAAGGCTATTAAATTCAGATTGACATGTTGGACCAAACATGTTTTGGTGCCTTGAATTCGAGAAAAACCTAATTCGATTAATAATGGTCTAGGAATATGTTTTTTGTGATATGATTATGAGAGTCTCATAATCATTGTGACACGAGGAATTGTTTAAAAACCTTGTATGAATTTTGGAGAGTCTGGGAGCCTTCGTATAAATTCCACAAACATGGGGGTGTCATGCAAAAGGTGGCAAATGTTGGGGTGTCATGCAGAATGTGGCAACACCTAAACCCAAGCCGATAGGATAGGCCTGAAAATCCGTTGACTTTATGTTCAACAGTTATGCACAATAAATGAGTGCATATCAGTTTTCTTGTGGATGAATCTAATATTCAGATTTACACAAGATTACAATCATGGAATTAAGGTAGCAATTTTCATGAGGAAACAGATAAGCCTAGAAGATGTAAATAGACTGCGACTTTAAAGTTCTTTTGTCTAATCCTCTTAAACGTATATGATGGCTAGTAAGGCTAAAAGCTTATTTGAAGTTGTGATTTCTCTAGAAATAAGTTATTAATTTAACTTTATCTTGCATAGGTACTAAGCCTTGGGATGCAAGTGAAATGAAAGCCAATGAGATAGGCTTGTTATCAAAGGATATCAGTAAGAGAAGGCTTGGATTGCTTTGATACGTGATTACCAGTTATTGTGAGTGTGATCGCAATTGTGCGAAGTCTAAAGATACATCCAATTGGATGTTCAGATAATTTTCCTATATGAAGATTTAGTTGAATAAATCTTTATGGAACAACTTGAAGGGTTTGTCAGTTCTAGGAGGAGGAAAGACTGTAAGCTTGAGAAACATTTTATGATTTGAAATAAGCATCGAAACAATGGCATGAGAAATTTAACTACACTATGTTGTCAAGTGGGTTTTAAATAAATACGTATTGACAAATGTGTGGATGTCAAAGGCACTGACAAATCAATATGTCATTTTGTGTCTATAATATTGGTAATTATGAGAAGATGTTTAGAATTGCCAAGTTGCTAAACTCTAAGTTTGACATGAAAGATATGGCCTTGCAGATGTGATTTTGGGTATTGAGATTACTAGAACATTTGGTAGTATTGTACTTTCTCAGTCTCATTATATTGATAAGATACTTGAGAAATTTAGTAAATCAGATACAAGTGATGGGTCGTTATACAAACCAAAATTAAACACAAAACTACACCAAATTCTTTTAGAATAATGGCAAGTCCAGGTATCGATCCACATAGACAATTGTGAAATTAAACTAATTTAATTGTTAAATTCCAAAATTAATTTTAATGAAAAGATTGATTGTTCATAACCTAATTTAATAACAAGTAAATTAAACTAAATAATTAAATTATCAATTATAAATAAAATTGGATTTATTGATTTGGGAAAAAACCTAGGGCAAAGAGTCCACCACTAGTCACGTAAGTAGGGTTTCCAATTAAAAAAAATTATGATATGGTTCGAACGGAATAATGCTTCGCAATTACAAGTTCAAAGCATTTAACAAGAAAATCATCACGTTCAATGTACGAGCACGAACCATCTCAAGTAGTATGAATCGTTCACTCTAAACTAGGGTAGTGACACGACTCGACCCTCGTCGTATGTTTCGTCTCATACCTTGAATGTGAAAGAATAGAAGACTCTTGTATGGAAGACATTCAACAATCACAGAAAGCCGAATACTTGAAAAAATAATGAAAATTATAAATATGAAACTTCTAAAACGCCATACAATTGTTCAAACCTTTACATAATTGAAAATTGAAAAGAAAAACAAATTATATGACTAGGGTTTCATCAAAACCCTAGAAAAGGAGACTTGCCACTCATGGAGGAGTGGAAGGAGGTAGATGGAGAAGAAGCCACCATGGGAGACATGCTTAAAGCTTCAAGTTCCTTTATTTCCAAACCTTAGCCTCTCTCTCTTTTCTAAAACAACTTCAGAACCCTAATCCAGCCTTTTTCTTG
This sequence comes from Camellia granthamiana, assembly GCA_036172215.1. Lineage (NCBI taxonomy): Eukaryota > Viridiplantae > Streptophyta > Magnoliopsida > Ericales > Theaceae > Camellia > Camellia granthamiana. Next base: position 138,329,284 of record CM069906.1, on the reverse strand, counting down.
CCTATTTATACTTATGATATCTTTCCAAACAGGTTTAAAACATTGGGCACGTTTTCCTAGAAAAAGTCAATGCATGTGCAGACAAAGTCAACGCACGTGCGGGAATCTGTACTCTCTCCAAATTCTGTTTTTTTGCCCATTTTATGCTCCGACTATATATAACCTGATTGACATTCAACACATATAAAGTATACAGTTTGACCAACAAGTGAAGTTAAGAGATCCTAATTAACGGCCTCAATGATGTACAATTTGGCCTTAATCACATCCCCCAACTTACAACTTGCTAGTCCTCAAGCAAGTAATAAAAATAAAATTAAATTAAACAAAATCTAGCTATTTCCTTTTTCGTGGGAAAACGGTTGCATTTAGCATATGTAATATGCCTTTAAACCATAAAGTTATCCCAAGTGGACGAGTAAAGTCTCGTGACGGTTTCTAGAAATGATACCCACAAACATGTACATATTCATATATGCCCAAAAATTAACCACACTACTCCACCGAACAATCAACTTCTGCGCCACTACAGTGTGATATTAAGACATAATGAGTCATTAAAGGCACAGTGGACAAGCATGAAGGAACCTATTGAGTCAAAACCACAATTCAATTAATACAAAAGTAAAGTCCCCTGTACTTGTGCATGCTAGTAGACAAATCATCAGTACCCTCGATGTAAAGTGCAATCTCCACATTAGTTAACTGTCCACTATAATAGCCCAGTGTAACTCATAATAACATCCAACATATACAGAAAAACTAACTTGTAGCAGCCAAGATTCTCAAAAGGTTTTTTTTTTTTTTTAAATGACTGTGCAATGTCCTGATCCATTAAGCTTTCTAATCAACCCATGTAGCAAATACTGGGCCAACGACTTCCAAACCAGACAGTTTTAGAGCACTAGGTATAGAGACACCCCCACGGGCTTAATAACTCAAGTTGAAAATGCTACGAATCCGAACAAGTCATTCTTCTTATTTTTCCTTAACTGTGCAATGTCTAAGTTCCTTAAGTTTTCTAATTAACCCATGTAGCAAGTATTGGGCCAATGACTCCCAAACTAGACGGTTTTAGGGCACCAGGTGTAGAGACACCCCTACGGGCTTAATAACTCGAGTTAAAAAGGCTACAAACCCAAACATGTCAAGTGTTTTTTTTTTTTTTTTTTGAATCTTGGCTCCTCATTTATCCTTTTCTGTAATCCTAGTTATTATCAATGCTATACACTGTAGACACCCCATTTTTGACCGTCCTCAAGACTTGGACGTCACCGTTTGAACACTCGGTGATTATCCATGTTTGTGTTCGTCTCGAGTTCCCGGAGGCCTTGGCAGTGCGCCTCGCCTCAGGACCTCTTGACTCGACTGCTTCGTGTTCGGTTTTGGCACCAAACACTTGTGTTTTGCCTTGAAGGGGCAGGGAATGCCTTGTGAGGCATCCCCCACACACCACCGGCCCTCCCCTATCATCACCGGCTGCACATGTTTGCCACCGGCCATTGTTTCTCAAAAATAATGGCCGGTCGGCATTATGTTTAGCCAACCGGCACTTTATTGTGCCGATGACCTATTTGGTTGGCCGAGACCTCTTCTTGAGGGGAGTTTGAACCTTTTGAACCCCCTGTTTTAGCTTCTTGAGGAAGCTTGACCCTTTTGAACCCTTGGTTCTAGCTTCTTGAGGAAGCTTGAACCTTTTGAACTCTTGGTTTAGCTTCTCCAAGAAGCTTGAACCCTTTGAACCCTTGGTTCTAGCTTCTTGAGGAAGCTTGAACCTTTTGAACCCTTGGTTTTAGCTTCTTGAGGAAGCTTGAACCTTTTGAACCCTTGGTTTAGCTTCTCCAAGAAGCTTGAACCTTTTGCACCTTTGGTTTAGCTTCTCCAAGAAGCTTGAACCCTTTTTTTAGCTTCTCCAAGAAGCTTGGCCTTTTTTAGCTTCTCCAAGAAGCTTGGCCTCTTTAGCTTCTTAAAGAAGCTTGAACCCTTCTAAGCTTCCAAGAGAAGCTTGCACCTCTTGACCCTTTTGCCTAGCTTCTCCAAGAAGCTTGGCTCTTTTTAGCTTCTCCAAGAAGCTTGGCCTTCTTGGCCCTTTTGGTCCAAGCTTCTCCAAGAAGCTTGACCCCCTTGACCCTTTTTGAGTTAGCTTCTCTTAGAAGCTTGGCATCTTGTCTTGGTCTATATAAAGAGGGCCTCTCCACCCATTTGAAGGGTTGGAAAAATCTGATATATATCAATATATATCACTCTCTCTCTATATCTCCCTCTCTCTCTACATTTGTGTAGGTTAGAAGGTTCAAAAGGGTCTAGTTCTTGGCCATTTGAACTAGACCTCCTAGCACAACCCCTCCGTCATCCATCCAAGCACCTTGGGGATGATTTTCAGAGGTTAAGGGTTGCTTTTTTTGGGTCTAGAAGCTGCTGGTCCCGGATTTGGTCTTCAAGGGTGAGTTTCTCCTCCTTTTGGCACTTTCTTGCACACACTCTTAGCCTGCCTTGCTTACTATTTTGAGCTTTGTGTATAACATAAAAAAGTTCTGTTTTTTTGTGTTTAAGATACTTCATTAAGGACACTTTTGTGTTTGGGGTCGTTTACCCCCTCTTAGGCCTTGTTTGGCCTCATATTTGTGCATTTTTTGTAAGCTTCGGGATCACCTTGTATTGGCCCTCCCACCACTGAAATCTTGAGGGATTTCAATGGTGGGGGTGGTGTTTTGAGGTCCTAAGAAGGAGAGGGCCATCCCCTCTCCTTGTTGTCTTGTTTGCTTGTGTTTTTGGCCTTACAAAGGGGCCTATATTTGCACACCTCTTGAGATCAGATCAGGCATTTTTCAGTGGGTTTTAGGACCCCTATAGGCCATTTCCAGAGCTGGTTTGGCCTTGTTGAATGTCCATCATGTATGTGCTTAATAACCTCTTGTATAGCCCTCCAAAGGAGCCCCTCATTTTGATATGCATTGGCTGCATTCCAGAGGTTATTTGGGCCTATTTTTGCATGTTTTATTCACTGATTTTTGATGGTTTGGTCAGATTCCATGTGCATCATACACTTTCCATGTAAACCATGTTAACTAGTCAAATTCGCATGCTATTTTAGTCCATCTTGTTAGCACTTTTTGGCCATGCTTAGAACTGGAAAAGTCCATGTTTTGGGACTGCCTAGATTCTGTCTTCATGCTTCATAGTCCAATAATGCATGCCTTGTATAGCTGTAAGTCATTCCATGTGCCTAGTTTTGCATTTCGGGGTTCATCTCATGCATCGGGTGCCATATCTCCATGTTTCGGGGCTGTTTAGCATCATGTTTTGGTACTGAAATTCATATGCTTATATGCCATCTTGCATCCCTTGCCATGCTTTGGTAGAGTTGCATTTTTGTGTCTTAAGCTTGGTTAATGCATTGTGCATGCATTCCATGTATTTTGTTGCCTCACTTGCATCATTGTGGCCACTGTTTTGGACCTAATTTAGGGCTGTCCAATTAGTGTAAGTCCCTTCCTTAGCTTGTGTTGCGTGTTTACTTTGCATATTGTCATATGTTTGGTCCCATTTGTGATGTTGCATGCCTTGCATATTTGTACACTTGGATCACATCTCACATGCTTAATGTTAACATGCTTGCCCCATGTCTTGCATGATTGTTGTCTTTGCCTTGCATGATTGATGTATGTTTTGCATTGCTTGCTTGCTTGCATGTTCATATTGCATGATAGCTCCCATGCTTAGGATTGCATTGCATTGGCATGCATGCTTCACCTCTTGACCAAGTCATGATAGAGGTAGAAGCCCCCTTGGTTTGACTATTTGGTTTGCATTTCATTTGACATGAAAATGCACAACTTGGTCTCTTGGGCCATCACGCATTAAAATGCGCGATTGATGGTCCGAGAACCAAGGACCATGTCCCTTTGAGTCATACACATGATAAGGGATAGGGTTGGTGCATACATTGCTTGAATTGCATTGCCATGCTATGCCTTGCCCTCTGCTGCTGTCAATTGCAGGTCCTGCAGGAACTTATTGCCGGCCGGCAGTATTTAGTGCCGACCGGCAGTCGATGGATGGCCGGTGGATATATCTTGTGCCGATGACCACATATAGCAGCCGGTGGTCATTTCCTCTAGCCGGTAGGATTCTCCAGTATCCAGTGAGCATATTCTGAGATTTTGGCAGTCTTCAGAGGGGCAGAGCAGGGAAAACAGAGGCAGCCTGTGCATGGCAGTGACTTTCCGAGCGAAACCGAGCATGCGTTGCATTGGGTCCTCTTCCCGAGGCGGTTTACTGCTTTAATTAGATTAATTAATTTGCTTAATTAATTTAATTGGTCTGTAATAATTTAATTAGCTAGAGTAGTTAATTCGTTATTCGGACTGTATTATTCTTTTGGTCTCTCCGAGCGAGGGCGAATTTGTAATAAGTGTGCGTGGGTGTGTGCATGTCTTCCAACCCCACGTCTTTCTTCCCTTTTATTTACTTGCTTATGATGGTAGATTAGGGCATGTTTAAATTAGCATACCTTATGCTATGTATGCGTGCATCCATACATTTGTCTCACATGCATCGGGCTCGGCACATCATACAAACTGCATCGTACTTCAACTCCAAATTGAATACATGTTATTTGTAGCATTCCATATACCATGTTTAGGATAGCCGAGCCTGTCTAAGATTGCATCCTTGCTTGTGTTGCATTAGCCACTTAACATGAACTAGGATCATGCATTTGATTACTAACTAGTTTCTGTTTTGGCTTGGAGTACTAGGTAAGCTTTTATGCTTTAGCATATCGCATGCGTGCGAATGTTGCCATAATAGCATGATTACCATGAGGCTAGTGCTTATGTGATATAACTGCTTGAATGCCTGTGGATGGAGGTCAAATTACCTAGATTGGAATAATGCATTAAAACTGTGAGTTTTAAGCCCACCAGATAGTGGCAAAACTGTCTTTTCTAAAAACCCACTTAAGGGTGGCAAAACCTGCATTTTAGCCTACTTGCGAGTAGCAAACCATTTTCAAAACAAACATGAAATGTTTTATTCCAATTTAGGCGATTTGGTCTATACTTGTTTGCTGTGCGCATAACATAGTAATTCTAGGCTAATAATCGGAATAAGAACATGTAACGTTTTCAAAATCGGATATCACGGTTAGTAGAGGCCGGTCTTCGGACCGGGCGAAAGGGGGTGCTCATAGCTGACCTTCCCCAATCGTACCCAAGCTCCCGAGCCAAGACACTTTGGTTATGACGGACACGTGGCCTTCGGCACCGAGTCAGGGTTTCCTAAATTCCCCCATTAAAAAATATTTAGGTGGCGACTCTGTATCTGGCAAAGCAGTCCATGTTTGGTACTTCTTTTCAAAAATCTGTTTCTCAAAACGATTTGCCGAATTTGGACTCTTTGGTTTAGATTAAGAACCGTGACAACAAAAAGGGAGTCCGAACTGTAGAGTGAGGCCCACGGGCGCGTCTACATACACCAAGGATTATAGTAAAAAGGTCATTGCTATGATAGTGTGTTCATGTGAATTAAGGTATACTCATGACAAATGTACTAATACCACAAACACAAACAACTCTCCTAATGCAAACATCACATGCAAGTATCTACCCAATAAATCATTTTCATACAAGTCTACTATGCTCCCCAATTAACATATACAAATATCATCACCATACTAGCAACAAGTCATCTCAAGTGAAGTAATGCAATCAAGTGAAATAGGTATAAGCATGAATGATTGAGCCAAATAGAAATGCACAAAAGAAAATACAACCCTCATCCTCGAACTTGAATATGACATTGTCCTCAATGGAAAAGTAAAGAGAAATGAGAGAAGATTACCAGAGATTGTAGGTGCATATCCAGGTAGGCATATAGTAATACACACACTTTACATTTTTTTTTTATTTTTTATTTTTGAAAAGAAGAAAAATAAAAATAAAAGAGATAAAGCAATATATAGGCGGGTACTACGGAGAATCCGGTGGCGGTGGTGGCAGGAAATGTTAGGCAAACAAGGTGTGCATCAAAGATCGCATCTCAAAGGCTTTATCCTGAACCCGTTGGCCGAGCTGATCATGGCGCTGCTGGCTCGACTCTAGATAAGCATAAAAATTAGTTTGCAGTGATGCAACTGACTGCTGGATGTTGAGCTGGCGGGCGTGTAGCTAGTTGAAGGCCGCCTGAGAATAGTCTCGATGCGCCTGCAAATCCGTGCACAACCCCATGAGACTCTGGTGGTGATCACGAAGAGTACTGTGGACCTGATCCACAAAGTGCTGAAGCTGTAAGTACTCCTCGTGAGTCGTGTAGAATGGGTCCCCTTGGGGAGGCACCGGGGGGAACATGATGAGGTGGGTGGTCGTGGACGGGGTCCTGGGCCTCATCAACCGAGGCACCAACCTGCTGCGGGATGCGAGATATGCTATGCTGCCATTCCTGCTGGCTGAAAGTCGGATACGCTCTATCAATCTCCTCATTTGAAGCAATGGGGAGGCCGTTTAGCTCAAAGACAAATGTTAACAAATTGGCAAATGGTAGTGGCCAAGTCAGGTTCTGCATAGGTTGAGGTCGAACTGCCTCTCGTAGAAATTTCTGCACATGCATCTAGATGATATGCTCAAGCGAGACTTGATAGCCATGCTGATAACCATGTAAGACCCGAACAAACTCCAAGCGGCAGCTCTATACCCAAGTGGAAGGGCATTCTTATAGACCACGAAATTAATGAATAGCAAGCGGCCAGGCAGCTTGCTCCACCGCAAGCATGAGAAACTGGTGTCACCGTGGGCCCCCGGGAAGTGCTGTTGGATGAGACTGTGTATAGATTGTTGGTCCTTAACTTCCGGGAAGGACTGGTATTCTGGCTTAGTGAAGAACCCTAACGCGTCAGCAATCATGGATTCGGTGATGCTGACGAGATGGCCATCTATGGTGGACATCAGCTTGGGCGGCTCGGTGAGTGACTCATACAAGTTCTGGTAGAAAAGTCGTACCAGACACGAATAAGTTGGTGCTGTCACATTGCAAAAGCCCAACTGTTGCCGGAGTTGGAGCTGCTCAACGGCCCAAGAGGTGGCTAGGTCACGTTGAAAATATGGAATTTTAAATTGCGTGACTTGTGAAGCAAGCATGAAGCCCACTCCGGTCGTGGCAAGTCACCCGGTGGTGGTGGCGAGGATGGTGGTGACGGTGGCGGTGGTGGTGCCGAGGAGGTGGAACCTCTGGCCTTTTTGGAAGCCTGAGTGGATACACGTCAACTCATGTCGTGCACACACCAACAATAAACACAGTGAAACCAGCAAGAGAATCAAATAAAATATTAGAGCACAAGTCTGCCCACTGATGTTCCACATGCAATTCTCATTATTATTATTATTATTTTAATTTTTAATTTTTTTTTATTACAAAATGAAATAGAATAATTTAAACTTACATATTAACATTTTAACAAGTATTAAATTAAACTAACAAGTAATACAAAGATAATAAACTACATCTAAACAACTAAATAAATAGATAGAAAATACAATGAATTAGAAAAGCTAGGAATTAATTAATTAATTAATTAATTTATTATTTATTTTTTTTTTTTTTTTATTTTTTTATTTTTTGTACAATATATGAAACCTAAAATAAAATCAACTAGACACATGAGCATTTTATATAAATAACAGCTGATTAAATAAATGAAAACAAACTATACTAACAAGTAAGGAATTAAACTAACAAAGAATAAAGAATTAATAAAAATAAAAATAAATAAATAACTAAATAAAAAAGCAACTAAATAGCTAAATAAATGAATGGACAACCTAGGAACTAAAATAAATTACTTGTTTTTTTTTTTTTTTTTTTTTGAAAGGTACCGCACGTGCGGCTGTCATCTTCTTGTTGCCCAGATTTGAATTTTTTTTTTTTTGGTAAGTATGAAACATAGATCAAGATTTGAACAAAAAAATAAAAACAAAACTTTACTTCTCTACTTCTATACCCACAAATCTAAACAAAAAATAAAGCTTACCTTGAAAAAGTAGAGAAAGAGAGAGAAAGAATGGAAATTCGCCGGAAAAAATGGTGGTCGCCAGAGATTTGTCGGATGGAGAGGAAATAGTGATGCCGGCGGTGAGATGGTGGTGGTGAGGAAGAAGGAAGAAGAAGATGGTGATGGTGGGGGTGGATAAGTTTGTGGGTTGTGGGGTTGAGAGAGAGAGAGGGAGATAGATGATGAGAGGTAGAGAAAAAGAGAGATTAGATTTGTGAGTATGAGTGATAGAAGTGGGTTTGGTGTTGATGAGGTCAAATTTATTTATTTATTTATTTTTCAAAATCGAAAATAGAAAAATAAATTAATAAAAATTGCGATTTTTTTTTAATTTTTAAATTTTTTATCTTAAATTTTTTTTAATGAAAAAGAAATAAAGAGATAAAATAGTATATTTATTTATTTTTATTTAAAATTTATTTATTTATTTATTTTTGTTTTATTTTATTTTATATTTTTTTTGAAATGAGTAAATAAATAAAAAAATAATAATAACAAAAAAAATAACAAAAGCTGCAGGTTTCAAATTTTTTTTTTTTTTTTTTTAAGAAAAACGCCGCACATGCAGGAGTGTACGCCGTACGTGCGGCAACACACCCCGCACGCACCCCCGCACCTGCTTTTAAAGCAGTATGTAATTTGGCAGGAAGAAATTTTGCCGCACGTGCGGGATTTTTTTTTTTTTTTTTGAGAACAACGCTCCGCACGTGCTGCTAGATTGACGCACACCCTCGCGCACCTGCAATTAATGCAGTACGCACTAGTTGTTAATGTGTTTTTGCCGCATGTACGGGATTTTTTTTTTTTTGGATTTTTCAACCCAACATATACCAAATACAACATTTTTTTTAGTATATATATATATTTTAAAAAGATTAAAGAAAAGTAAATAAAAACCAAGTACAACCCAAAGCATACTTGGCCATTTCTACCTTCATTTGACATCTGAAATAAATATAGCACTTTAGAAAATATCGGAATGCCTAACAAGGGTATAATCTTCATGCGAAAAACACGGGTACTACTTTTCTCCCTAACTGTGATTGTAACTTTCTCCATTCTCCAACAGGGTGACAGACTAGGTTGATTCGGTATCCAGAATCAAGGCGCATAAAGCTACCTCAACCTATGGGGCTGCCATACAGAGTTCAAGCCATGGTAGTTTTGAAGCAATCTCCACACCCCTGAGTATTTAAACCAGACTCTAGTCTCGAAAATTCCAAACCTTTGTGTTCTAGGCTTTGCCATTCGAGCTCTAGTTTCCACTGTCTCAGTTGGTCTCCTAGGAACTCACTACAAACACGGTTATGTGGTTATACCAGACCATCAGATGCCGTTCGGGCACGGCTAACACCAAAGGAATAACACCTTTAGAGGATTTAAAGTCTCCTAGACACAAATAAAGCACAACAAGAACAAAGAAAAACATAATAAAATAGAAAGGAAAGAAAATAGAACAAGAAACCAATCTATCAATCATAGTCAGTTTTTGGCCATTCACCTTGAAAGTGTGGCCAGTCTTTGGATTTTGCACCTCAACGGCACCATGAATAAATGCCTCAACAACCACAAAGGGACCATCTTATCTTGATCTAAGCTTACCCGAAAAGAGTGGCAATTTTGAGTCAAAAAGCCACACTTTTTGGCCGGGTTCAAGATTTTCTATTAATGTGCTTGTCATGGAATTCTTTAGTTCGAGCTTTAAAAATTCTCGAACTCTCATATGCGTCATTCCGGATTTCCACCAACTCATTGAGTTGCAATTTCCGGTTGAGCCCAGACACGGCCATATCAAAGTTAAACTTCTTTATGGCCCACAATGCTCAGTGCTCAAGTTCAACCGGAAGATGGCAAGCTTTGCCAAACACCGCCCTATATGGTGACATCCCAATGGGTGTCTTACAAGCAGTGTGGTAGGCCCATAATGCATCAATCAACCATTGTGACCAATCTTTCCTATCTGGCTTCACCGTTTCTCTATTATATGCTTTACCTCCCTATTTGAGACTTCCACTTGGCCACTAGTTTGAGGGTGATATGGAGTGCCAACTTTATGAGTGATAGAATATTTCTTAACTACCGACTCAAAGAACCGGTTACAAAAAAGCGTACCCTGATCACTTATTATGGCTCTAGGAAACCTAAAACGACTAAAGATGTTTTCATGCAAAAATTTGATTACCACTCTATGATCGTTTGTTCGAGTAGCTATCGCCTCCACACACTTAGACACATAATCTACTACCAAGAGAATATACTCAAACCTGAATGACGACGGGAAAGGTCCCATAAAATCAATCCCCCAAACATCAAATATCTCTACCACAAGAGTATGGGACATTGGCATCATGTCACGCTGAGATATCGAACTTATTTGCTGACAGCGCAAACAAGTTCTACAAAATTGATGGGCATCCTTAAAAATTATGGGCCAATAGAACCCACTCTGTAAAATCTTGGAGGCCGTTTTATGCCCACTAAAATGACCGCCACATGTAGAAGAATGACAAAATGTAAGAATGCTATGCACCTCACTCTCCGGCACACACTGTCAGATCACTTGGTCGAAGCAATATTGAAACAACTCTAGATCCTCCCAAAAATAATACTTGACCTGCGAAAAGAATCGGTCTTTGTCTTGCTTAGACCAATTTTGTGGAATTTGCTCAATGGCCAAGTAATTCACAATATGTGCAAACCACGGGGGGCTTGCTCGTGACAGCTCAAGGAGTTGTTTGCCCGGAAACAAATCATGCAAAATAAGAGAGTCACTAGTATACTCAACGAGGATTCGGGAGAGGTAATCCGCCACCACATTCTCAGATCCTTTCTTATCTCGGATCTCTAGGTCAAATTCCTGAAGCAACAGAATCCATCTAATTAACCTAGGTTTGGTCTCTTTCTTTGATAGTAAATACCTCAAAGCGGCATGATCAGTGAAGACTATGACCTTGGAACCTAGGAGATAGGACCGGAATTTATCTAAGGCAAAGACCACAGCTAACAACTCTTTCTCGGTGGTAGTATAGTTCAATTGTGCATCCGAGAGAGTGCGACTAGCATAGTATATAGCAAATGGTGCCTTATTGACCCTTTGGCCCAACACAGCCCCTACAGCATAATCGGAGACATCACACATGATTTCAAAGGGAAGCGACCAATCTGGTGATTTCATGATTGGGGCGGTGGTTAGGACCATTCTCAGTGTTTCAAATGCCTTCAAGCATGCCTCATCAAAGATAAAAGGCGTATCCTTAACCAGTAAACTACACAAAGGACGAGATATTTTACTAAAGTCTTTGATGAACCTATGGTAAAAACCTGCATACCCTAGGAAAGACCTAATTTAACGCACAAAATTGGGTGGAGGAAGGCCTGCAATGAGGTCAACCTTAGCCTTGTCCACCTCTACACCTCGAGGGGACACAATGTGTCCCAACACTATACCCTCGTGAACCATAAAATGACTCTTTTCCCAACTCAAGATTAGGTTTGCCTCAGTACATCGTTCTAACACTCTAGTCAAGTTCCTAAGGCATTTCTCAAAAGACAGTCCAAACACCGAAAAATCATCCATGAAAACCTTTAAGAATTTCTCCACCATATCGGAGAAAATGGCCATCATACACCGTTGAAAAGTCACCGATGCATTACATAGCCCATAGGGCATGCGCCTATAAGCAAAAGTGCCAAAAGGGCATGTAAATGTGGTCTTTTCCTGATCAGCGGGGTACATCGGGACTTGATTATACCCCGAATAACCATCAAGAAAACAGTAGAAACCCTGCCCCGCTAACCGCTCTAGGATTTGATCAATAAAAGGCAAGGAAAAATGATCCTTCCTAGTCGAGGAATTCAGTCTCCTATAATCAATGCACACTCGCCACCCAGTAGTGGGTCGTGTGGGGACTAACTCTTCTCTCTCATTCTCAACAACAGTGATGTCCGATTTCTTGGGCACCACTTGTGTGGGACTGAGATAGGGTATATAATACCCGCATCCAACAATTTCAATACCTCATTTTCATCGCCTCTTTCATATTAGGATTAAGTCTCTGTTGCATTTTGCGAGAAGGTTTGGTGTCCTCCTCTAGGTGTATATAATGCATGCACACAGAGGGATCTATCCCTTTCAAATCAGCCACTGACCATCCTATAGCACTCCGATGTGCCACAAGAACACTTATTAACTGACTCTCCTACTCTACAGTCAAGTCAGATGCAATGATGACTAGTAAAGTGTCCTGGGGCCCTAAAAATGCATACTTGAGTGTGGCCGGGAGTGGCTTCAACTCAAGTGTAGGTGGTGTGACCGCCGGTATGGCAGGCTCTCTCGACAGAGGAGAAAGTGACTCAAACCGGGCTTTCCACGGAGGAAAATCCGGTGTAGAAGAAGCATTAAGCAAGACATTCACCTCCTCAATTGACCCATCAATATCAAAATTTTCAAACCCAAAATGACCTAGACAAGCCTCTAAAGGGTCCTTTATAAGAATGGAGGGCAAAACTTCCTCCACAATCTCATCCACAACATCCACAAATAAGCACTCCTCTCTCTCATGGGGTTATTGGGATGCTTGGAAAACATTAAGTTTCACTTGCATGTTACCAAATGAAACTTCCATCACCCCGATACGACAATTAATGCATGCAATGGTCGTAGCCAAGAAAGGTCGACCTAAGATCACCAGGATTTGTTTCCTAGAACTGGCTACCAGTTCCATATCTAACACCAAAAAGTCAACAGGGAAATAAAACCTATCAACCTTTACTAGCACATACTCAATCATGCCACATAGCACTTTGAGGGACCAATCAGCCAATTGGAGAGTAACAGTAGTGGGCTTCAACTCGCCAAGCCCAAATTCCTCGTACACAGAGTACGGCAACAAATTGACACTAGCCCCTAAATCTAATAAGGCCCTATCAATGAAATGGTCCCCTATAATGCATGCAATGGTTGGGGCACCTGAGTCCTTAAGCTTAGGAGGTGTGTCATTTAATAAGATGGAGCTTACTTGCTCCATGAGGATGACCTTTTGGGACATGTGTGTCCTAGATTTACGCTTTTGCATACAAAGGTCCTTCAAAAATTTAGCATAGGAGGGTACTTGCTTAATTACCTCCAATAGGGGGAGGTTGATTTTTACCTGTTTAAAGACCTCCATCATTGCTTCCATAGATGCCGCCTTCTTATTAAAAGGGGACGGTATATCAAGGCATTGAGGAAAGGGTGCCTTGGGCTCATGTGAAGTGCTAGGGACTAAGTCATCCCTCTTAAGTGTTTTCCCCTCACCCTTGCTCTCATTGGGTGTACCACCGTGGTCACCCTTCTTAGCTCTTGTTGTATCAGAAGCAACTGACTGAGGCTCTAACTCCGTCCCACTTCTCAAAGCAATCACCGCTTGCACCTGTTCATGGTGCTTTCCATTCCCACCCGAACTCTCTGTCCTGTATTGTCCCTTAGGGTTGGCCATAGTTTGACTTGGTAATTTTCCCTCCTCTCTCCGATTCATGTTGTTAGCCATTTGACCCAATTGGGCCTCTAGCTTGGTAATAGAGTGAGTATGGGAGTGAACCACCAGTGCTAACCCCTTAAGTTTCGAGAAAACTTCCAACACCTGAGTCTCAAAAGTAGAGTTGCCCTGAGGAATAGGCGGGGGTTGTGGTTGCCGGTACAGTTGTGGGGGTCGATAAGGTTGCGGTGGTCGGTAAGATGATTGGTTGGCAAAATTATTAAAATTCTACCTTGGTGGTGGAGGATTGTAAGAAGTGCCTTGTGAAGGGAGTCTCCATGAAAAATTAGGGTGATTTCTCCATCCGGGGTTATAGGTATTGGAATATGGGTCATTACCCGGGTTGGAGAATCCTTAAGCCGCATTCACATGCTCTTGGACTAACTTCGAAAATTGTGATGCCGAAAGGCACTCACTCAAGTCATGAGCAAGGCTCGCACAAATAACACATGCCTCATGAAATTGAGGCTGATCTTGCTGGGTAGGGGTATGTCCCGCAGCTAATAATTGGTCCATTTTATGGGACAATGCCTCTACTTGTTGGGCTAACTCTAGGTTTTGCCCGACCTCATAAATGCCCCCTCTTTTCGGGGCTCCAACTACTGGTTGCCGGACTTGCCGGGCTGTGGAGGCAAGGTGAAGGGAATTATCACTTAGGTTATCAAACAATTGCCATGTCTCGACATCATTTTTGGACATGAATGTCCCACCACAGGATGAATCCACCATTTGGTGGTACGGCTCAGTTAAGCCATAATAAAATGTTTGAACAAGTTGCCAATCAAGCACTTGGTGGTGGGGACACTGTTGGAGAAGGTCTCGAAGTCTTTTCCACATCTCATGGAATTGCTCGCCATCCATTTGAGCAAAATTGGTGATGGCTCGCCTAAGTTGGTTGGTATTACCTATGGAAAAGTACTTCTCCAAGAACTGTTGTTGTAATTGGTCCCAAGTTGTGATTGAATTAGCAGGTAAAGAACTCAGCCAGTGTCTGGCTTTATCCTTTAATGAGAATGGAAACAATCGCAACATTAAGGCCTCATTTATGAAATTCTGGATCCTCACTGTCGAGCAAATTTCCAGAAATTCATTCAAATATTTGTAAGGATCATTATGAGCTAGTCCATGGAATGATGGGAGCATTTGTATGGTGCTAGACTTAATCTCATAATGAGCAGCAGTGGTGTTTGGGTAATTAGATGCATGATGGTGATGTATATGCAGTGGGTGTGAAATAATCCTTAAGGGTCCGGTTGGGCACATTCGGGACATTTTGGTTTTCCATCTCTAATGGCTCAATGTATGAATATGAATATTCAAGCCTAGGAACATGGGCAGAGGCTCTAAGTCTCCTAAGAGTCCTTTCTAGTTCAAGGTCCAAACTCCACAATTCAGGGCGACAAGAACGGCGCTGTAGACACCCCATTTTTGACCATCCTCAAGACTTGGACGTCACTGATTGAACACTCAGTGATCACCCTTATTCGTGTTCGTTTTGAGTTCCCGGAGGCCTCGGCTGCGCGCCTTGCCTCAGGATCTCTTAACTCGTTCGTTTAGTGTTTGGCTTTGCACCAAACACTTGTGTTTTTGCCTTGGAAGGTAGGGAATGGCTTTTTGGTCATCCCCACACTCCACCGGCCATTCCTTGTTGCTACCGGTCGTGGTTTCCTGGTATCAATGGCCGGTCGGCACTATCTGTGGCCGGCCGGCACTTTGTTTAGCCGATGACCCATTTTTCGGGCCGATGACCCTTCTGCACCCCTTCAGGCTTGGTGCATGCCAGCTGTGCCAGCTGGAATACACCAACACCACTCCCCATGCACGGGGATGGCTGTTTTGAGCCCTTGCCCCCCCTAGTTCCTTCTAGGAGGATGAACCTTGGCCAAGCTTCTTGGGGAAGCTTGGCCAGCTGTTTTAGCTTCCTCAGGAAGCCTTGACTCCTTTGCACCCTTTGCCCCTTTCATTTAGCTTCTTGGAGAAGCCTAGAACCATTTGCTTTGCCTATATAAGGAGCCCTCTTCTTCCATTGTTGGAGGTTAGTGATTTTGAACAACAAACCAGAGCTATATAGATATATACATCTGATGTACACTCCCTCCCTCTATATTTCCCTCTCTCTCATCCTTAGTGTGTGTTTGGAGGCCTAGAAAGTGCATTTTGACCTTACTTTTGCACTAACACACCATTACACCTTGCTCCGAGATTGAGAGGCATTGAGGGTTGTTTGTTGAGGTTTTGGACTGATTTTGGTCAGTAGAGGGTGGCTGGACCAACTGTTCTTCAAGGGTTCTTCAAGGGTTCTTCAAGGGTAATCACTTTACTTTAGTTTCCCCAATCTTGCATTGGCTTTTGACCTATCTTGCTTTCTGTTTTAGACTTTGTGTATAACTGAAAAAAGCTTTGTATTTTCATGCTTAAGACATCTCATTGAGGTCATTTTGGCATTGGGGGTCTAACTCCCCCTCTTAGGCCTCTTTTGGCCTTTTTTGGTGCCTTTTCTTTAAGCCTTGTTGACTTTGTTGTATTGCTCTTTTCACCACTGAAATCCAGTGGATTTTCAGTGGTGAAGAAGATGGTTTGAGGTCTTGCATAGGGGAGGGACACCTCTCTCCCCTTTGTCACTATTTTATCCTTGTTTTTGGCTTAAAGGGCAACATGCATGCTTGACTGATTTTGCCCCTATTTCAGAGGTTTTTAGGTGTCTTTTGATCATAATATATCTCTATCTTTGGTCGGGTTTGTGGTCTTTTGCATGCATAATACCCTTGTTTTGTATCCCTCCATTTTACATAGAAATGCATCTTCTATTTAGGCTTCCAGGCTTGCATGATTTAGCTTAGCTTGTTGAAGCTTTCGGTCATGATTTGTCATGCTTAAGGTCTGTTGGCCACTGTTTTGGTCATGTTTGACATGCTTGATGTAGTTGCTTTGCATTTTGGCTTGTAGGCCTTGAGTATTTTGGCTTCTAGCATGCTTAACTTAGACTATCCTCATGATTTGGCAATATTTAAGATCATATTTCAGTCCATGTAAGGTGGTCTTATATTGTCATTTGTGTCCCTTCCCATGCTTTAAGGTGTTGTAGTTTTGTGCCTTGAAATGGGCATTGTGCTTGCTTGTATGTTTAAGACATTTTGGAGCTGCCATATCAGCGGGTTTTTGGGTGTTTTTTGCTGCATTGAACATCTATTTTTGGTCGCTTAGTCCATGCCATGAGTGGTCATGATGGTTGTAGTAGAATGCCCCTTGTTTGTGCCTTAGCTTTGGGTCCCTTTGGCTTGCATGTTGGCATGAGTGCTTGTTCACCATTTTGGACACTTTTTGGTCACTGTTTTGGGATGGACTGAGGTCTGCCCTTCATGGTTTAGCACCACCATTGCATGATCATGTTGCATTGTTTTGGTCCTCATGCTTACATTGTATCATATTTGCATGTTGGCATGGCATTTATCTAGTTGCATCTCATATACATTGTACCATACTTGGCACATTTAGAATGCACTAACTTAGTTTGCATGTTTAGGTTGCATTACATTTGGCATGTTTTGCATTTTAACCTCATGTTGTGCATTTCAGCCAAGTTTGTATATATGCATTGCATTGCTTGGTTTGGGGTGTCAAACCGGGCATGGGGATTGAGGAGTGTTTGTACTTCAAGTGACAAAACACGCCTCAACCCTCAGTCGCCAATCCCCTTGACTCCAACATGATAGGGTGTTGGTATTCATGTGTTTTGTTTGCATGCATTTTACATTGAATTGCAACCTCGGCCTCTTAGGCTATCATGCATCAAAAATGCACAATTGATGGCCCGAAGGTCGAGGGTCACGCTCCCTTGAGTCTCTTGCATGATTGGGAGTGTGACCAAGCTCACATTTGCTCAAAATTCCATGCCATGTACTGCTTTGCCCTCTGCTGCTGTCAACTGCAGGTCCCAGCAGGAATTTGTGGCCGATCGGCAGTGTTTAGTGCCGACCGGCAAAGAATATGTGGCCGATAGACTTGAAAGCAGCCGATGGAAATTTCCCATGGCCGGTGGTTATTTCCCTTAGCCGATGGTGTTCTACAGTGTGCAGAGAACATATTCCAAGACTTTGGCAATTTTCAGAGGAGTAGGGCAGTATTAACAGAGGCAGCAGTGGCATGGTACGGGTTTCCGGGCAAGATGGATCGAGCATGCATCATTCGCGCATCCCGAGGCAGGGCTGCGGCCATCTCTATTCTGTATTTAATTTGTTAAATTAGAGGGTCTGTAATAATTAATTAGATAGGATAGGTAATTCATTATTCGGTTTGTATTATGCTTTCGGTCCCTCCGAGCGAGGGCACAACTGTAATAAGTGTGCGTGTGTGCGATGTATGTCTTCCAACCCCACGTCTTTCTCCCTTTTATTTACCCGCTTATGATGGTTAGATTAGGACATGTTTCAATTAGCATACAGTATGATAGCATGTTTGCATTCATTCATCTGTTTTGCATGCACCGGGCTCGGCGCATCATACTAACTGCATTGTATTTCAATTTCAAGTTGAATACTTGTTAGTTGTAGCATTTCACATGCCATCTTTAGAATAGCCGAGCCTGCTTGTAGTTGCATTTTGCATGTGTTGCATTAGGCACTTCTGTATATTTAGGATCATGCATGGATTTCTAATTAGCTTCTGTTTTAGCTTGGAGTACTAGGTGAGCTTTTATGCTTTAGCATATCGCATGCGTGTGAGTGTTGCCATGACAGCATGATTACCATGAGGCTAGTTGCTTATGTGATATAACTGCTTGAATGCCTGTGGATGGAGGTTGAATCACCTAAATTGGAATAATGTATTAAAACTGTGAGTTTTAAGCCCACTAGATAGTGGCAAAACCATCTTTTCTAAAGCTCACTTGAGGGTGGTAAAATCTGCATTTTAGCCTACTTGCGAGTAGCAAACCATTTTCAAAACAAACATGTAATGTTTTGTTCCAATCTAGGCGATTTGGTCTATACTTGTTTGTTGTGCGCATAACATAGTAATTCTAGGCTAATAACCGGAATAAGAACACATAATGTTTTCAAAATAAGATATCATGGTTAGTAGAGGCCGATCTTCGGATCGGGTGAGAGGGGGTGCTCATAGCTGACCTTCCCCAATCGTACCCAAGTTCCCGAGCCGAGGCAACTTTGGTGATGACAGACGCGTGGCCTTTGGCACCGAGTCAGGGTTTCCTAAATTCCCCCATTATAAAATATTTAGGTGGCGACTCTGTATCTGGCAAAGCAGTCCATGTTTGGCACTTCTTTCAAAAATCTGTTTTCTCAAAACGATTTGCCGGATTTGGACTCTTTGGTTCAGATTAAGAACCGTGACAATTTGAGTCCGAACTGTAGTAGACCCGCAAAAACGAACGGAACGGGAGTTCACCCTCCCGAGGCGTTCGGGGACGTCTATAGTTTCTGGCGACTCTGCTGGGGAGTTTTTAGAGAGCTTGACTCGAACTCGTGATATCTTGTTTTGATTACATTTATGTGTTTCTTTGCATTGCATTTGCATTGGTGCGCCTAGGACACCGTGTTTGCCATCTGGTATTCCTGAACGGTTTGCCGGAGGCTTGTCTTGTCAAGGCATGACCATAAGGTTGACCGGTTGTGGGCTCTGCCAGTATGGGAACACAAACCCCGGTTTTACCGGGGCACCCTCTTCGACCATTCGACCTAGTGCATATTCGGAATCCGTAGTGACCATTCCAAACTAGGACAGGTTGCTTACCCGATGTAGGTTGTTTGAAACCGCTGTGTGCGTAGTGAAACCCTATCTCCTGACAAAATAGGACAGGGAAACCCTACCCCAACATAGGGCTGTTTTCGCTCTTTTTACTTGCTATGTGCTTTCAGAGTACATTTCTATAGGAACACACATCAGTTTGCAAGTTTGAGTATCAGGCCTGCGGGCATTAGGGCATCAGTGTTTTGGGAATCAGTTATCTGCGGATATTCGATTCAGACTTAGGGGCAACGGTTCGAAGACAGTGATCAGTGTTTGAGGAACAGTGTACCCAGTTTTTGGGCCGTATATTATGATACCCGACTGTGTGTTGTGCATATTTATTTTACGCCGTTACGCTGTCCGATTGTCTGTTTATTTATACGTTTTATTTATCTTTTTACTAGGTAATTGAGCACGATTGCTTCTGACCCAGTAGATATTCCCTAAGCACTTTGGATTAGAGGTCACCAACTCCATCGATCTGAGGATCTGGTAGACGGACAACCAGTGTACCATTCTCTACCCCCGGTTACTAGACGAAGGGCTGTTAGGCAGAGAATACCAGTTCAGCGATCAGTACAGAGGGCTCTGTCCACCCCACCTGAGTACAGCAGGGATCAGGATTCTGTTTCTCCCACAGAGAGGGAACATATACCGATAATTCAGTCAGAACAGAACGGTATGGCCAGTTTAGAGGAGATGGTGCGCCAACTCCAAGAGAGTATGAAGATGATGTAGCAGGATGCTGTCCGACAAGCAGAGTTCGCCAAGCAGCAGGCCACAGTTATGAATGAACAAGCAGAGTTAATCGTGAGGTTACAACAGCAAGCCGGAGCGTCCGCTTCGCATCAAGCTCCTCCCCCGCCAGGAGTTCCAACCCTCGGGGAGACAGCTAATGTTCAGAATGATAGAGACGTTCCCACAGGACCACCGCTACCCCCGATTCTACCTCCAATCCTACCCCAGTTATCCAAAACACCCACCAACCTACTGGACTCTCCCTTTGAGTTCGAGACAGATCCCACAGCACTAAAGTTGAGCAAGCTTGAAAAGCTGTTCAAGAGATCCCAGGGAGTCAAGACCATCCCTGACATCGAAGATGGATACACCGACGCAGTTGTGACGCTGCCTGACAGATTCAAAATGTCGCACATTGATCGATTCGATGGGTCCGGGGACCCCATGGTGCACCTGAGGCTGTTTTCAGATATCCTAAGGCCAATGGGCCTCACCAGGCTGCAGAAGCTGTCTCTATTTGGCCGGACCCTGTCGGGTGTGGCGGCCATATGGTATGCCAAATTAGAGGATGACGTCAAGAGAAACTGGGACGAAATGGCTGAGGCCTTCATCTTACAGTACTCATACAACACGCAAATCGAGATTACAACCCGTGATCTCGAGACAACAAGGCAAGAGCCCAAAGAGAGCTTCTCAGAATTTGTGACCAGATGGAGGGCCAAGGCTTCGATGATGACCTTGAGACCCACAGACAAAGACCAGATTCGGATGATTGTGCGCAATCTTCAGCCGAAATTGATGCAGAAGATGATTGTACTCCCTTTTCCTACTTTTGCTGACCTACATGAAATGGGGGTACAGATTGAGGATGCCTTGAAGCAAGGCTTAATTGATAATGACCGAGAGCAACCCCAGAGAACTTTCAATCGCAGCAGCGCTGCAGGCCTGAGTGGCACTACAACTACAAGAGCCTCTGAAGTGAGCATGGTCACCACCAACCCTCCTCCAAGAACCATGGCAGCTGCGCCATTCTCCGGTGCATCCGGAAGCCATACCCAGACAGTCAAATACCCACCCAAAAACACAAGAACCTTTGCTCCACTATATATGCCCCTATCTAAAGCTCTGGGGGTTTTGATCAAGAAAGGGCATCTGAAGCCCCTGGAGCTGCGGCCCTTACCATCAAGACTTCCCCCTACCTACAACCTAGCCAAATATTGTGCATTTCACCAACAGCACGGTCATGACACCGATCTGTGCTTTCGATTACGCCATGAGATTCAAGATCTCATCGATAACGGGGTGATTCTGCCTCCCGAGAAACCCAATGTTACAACAAATCCTCTCCCCACACATAACCAAGCTCCACCGCCCAAAAGGATCAACTTCATTCAAACTGGGGTCGTGCCTTACGATCCTAGTATCTATATCATTCCTTCCCACTTACCTAAGCCGGAGGTGTTCTTCCCTGATTGCACCGACTTGTGCATGATGGACATCTCCACAACCCAATCTAAGCCAATGGTGGTGACTACCGGGGACGGAAGAGAGGAGATTTCACAGGAAAAGAGGGTTGTTGAGCCAGAGTCTGCGGAATCTGGAAATTGTGTTGAGGAGACATATAGTCCGAGCGACTACATTTCGCCAATAGGCCAGGATGGGCTAGACGTAGAATTGCCGGCAGGGGCGAAACTGTGTATGATCCAAGGGGATAATTTGGGACAGAGGATGGATGATTTGACAACTGTGGAGGAAGACCTTGCCAATCTCCAGTTTTACAGTGACCAAGATCCAGGGGATGCAGCCGTCAACTGGTATGTTTATGAGGAATCAGCAGAGGCTACCAAGTGGTTGGATGATCAACCGGATGTGGTAGAAGAGTTTCAGCCAGAACAGGGCCCGGCAGGGGCGAGGATATCAGTAATGACCGGAAGGGTCGGAGAACAGAATACATCGCCGGAGAGCGCCAGGGTCAAGAATTTCTCTCGGGATTGGAGCATTTCGAATACAGGAATTACTGAACAGCCAGCTGTGTTGATACAGTCGGAACAGGAAAGATTTGAAGATTCCGAGAGAATCAGAAATGCAAAGGCCCATGTAGGAACTGAAACTGCTGTGTGCACAGGAACAGAGAATGTTGTGAATATATGGAAGGAAGGTACCGCGAGTACGAGAACAATCATACCAGAGCCGGACAGGTGTCTGTCGGTTGCTGATGGAATGTGGTGGGAGGATGAGGACCTATGTCTTGCCCACACGGATGAGGATTGGGGGAGCAACCAACCCGATGACACCTGGTACTTTGGAGAAATCGATCACAAGACTAGGAGTGGACGGTATTTTAAGCCTCCACACCTAGATCAACCAGAGGCATCCAGGAAAGACAGGGAGGCAGAGAAGCAAAAGAAAAAACAACTCGAGGATGAGGCCGTATTGAGACAGTTGAAAAAGATACAAGCAGACATCTCCATCTGGGGACTGCTTATGGCTTCTCAGGTGCATAGACAAGCTGTCCTTTCAGCCATGGACAAGGCTAAGCTTTCGATAGAAACCATGCCGGAACAGCTGGTAGGATTAGTCTTTCCGGGAGGAGCTACCCCGATGCTGACGTTTTCCGACAAAGAATTGCCACCCGAGGGGGCAGACCATAACAAGCCACTCTACATCTCTATGGAGTGTAGGAATAAATGGATACCAGTGGTTCGTGTTGATACAGGATCCGCAATCAACGTCTGCCCAGCAAGGACAGCGTATGCGATCGGTTTAAAAATCGCGGACTTTGTACCAACAGCCCAGGTAATTCGGGCATACGACAACACGAGTAGGGAAGTCATGGGAATGGTGAAGATTCAAACTAAAGTGGGGCCGGGGCAGCATGAGATAGATTTCCATGTCTTAGAAGTTCCCGCAACCTTCAATCTGCTTTTGGGGCGGCCGTGGCTGCATCAGGTAAAGGCGGTGTCCTCCACCTTACATCAAATGGTGAAATAGCCCTATGGGAAGGGAGTAGCCATTGTCTTTGGAAATTCATCGATTCATCCGCCACCGGAGGTGTCTACGCCTGTTCTAGAAATTGAACACGGCATGGAGGATGTGTTCATATCAGGCTTTTCTCTGGCTGAGGCGCAGATTGTACAAAATATCATGGCTGCTAATGAAGGGATATATGTCAGTGCTCAAGCAGTGTATCTCATGAATAAACTCCAACACATCCCCGGGATGGGATTAGGGAAGAGTGGCCAGAAGGGCGTCGCAGCATCGGCCGAAGTACCGCATAACCCTCATACCTTTGGTTTGGGTTATTTGCCCACCAAAGAGGATTGGATGCGAAAGGGGAAGGAAATGGCTGGGAGAGCCAAAGCGAAGAAGGCGGGGAAGCCTTTTGACTTAATGCACAGGCCCATTCAGGGTACCCTGAACGGACGCTTCGTCCGGGAGGGGGAGGACTTTCCGTTTTGTGGCTTCCCTGAGCCGTGGCTGAACACGGAGAGGAAGCGCGTCCCAGGCTTCGAGATTTTCTTTGACCTCCAATTACCCGGGGAGGATGTTGCCAAAGAGCAGATGGACCCATCAGCTGAGATTGAGCAGTGTAAGGCAGTGGACTCCGAGGGCACTGAAATTGAAATGGGGGTAGCACTGGCATGTCTACTTTCAGATCCTCCGATCGACCAAAAGTGCTTGGGAGATAACTTCCTGGTTTCCATGATTGGGGATGAACCGGCTGCGAGCCTACCAGCAACTATTTTGGATGTATCTATCGCACCCTCTCTCACTTGGCAATATGAAGAGGGATTTTTGTCCAGCACCGGGTCAGGTAGTGAGCTGGAATCTGATTCCACCGAATCTTATGAGTCGGAATCAGGTTCCAGCTCGACTGAGTCTGAGTCCGGTATTCCTGGGGGTGACAACCCGGATGCCACAGTCCTGTCCAGGTCGTCTTTTTCTTTCTCTTTCGAGTCTGTTGTAACAGAAGAATTGGACGGTTCGGAAGCACTTAATGAGAATGAGGTGAATGTGGTTTCTGAGTATTTTTCTGTGCCTTTGATTTATTGCTTAAATCAGGATTTTCAAAATTTTGATGAAAACGACGAGGACGAAGTTCCTTCGGTTTTGCAACGTTTAATTGAACAAGAGCAGGAAAGATTTGTTAAACCCTTAATGGATGAAATCACTACTGTGAATGTTGGTACTGAGAAGGACCCGCAGCTGGTCTAGATCGGGTCCACGTTGTCTTCGGAGGAACGCGAGCGCTTAGTCGCTTTATTAAAAGATTTCAAAGATGTTTTCGCGTGATCCTACGAAGACATGCCTGGAATCGATCCTGAGATTGTACAACACCGGATCCCTCTTGACCCCGAGGCCCGACCTATCAAACAGAAACTCAGGAGGATCCGCCCAGACTGGGCTCTCAAGATTAAGGAAGAGGTCACCAAGCAAATCGACGCAAGCTTCCTGCTGGTATCAGAGTACCCGACTTGGTTGGCCAATATCGTTCCGGTGCCAAAGAAGGATGGCAGGATCCGAGTATGCGTAGACTTCAGGGATTTGAACAGAGCTAGTCCGAAGGACGACTTTCCCTTACCGCATATTGATGAGTTGGTGGATTTCACAGCAGGGCACGCGTTGCTTTCATTTATGGATGGCTTCTCAGGCTACAACCAGATAGTGATGGCACCAGAAGACCGAGAAAAAACTGTGTTCACTACCCCGTGGGGGACATACTGCACAGAGTGGTGCCGTTTGGGTTAAAGAATGCTGGGGCTACTTATCAACGGGCCGCGACCACAATATTGCATGATATGATCCACAAGGAGGTTGAGGTGTATGTGGACGACATGATTGTCAAATCCAAAGATAGAGAGGGCCATTACACCGCCTTACAAAAGTTCTTTCAAAGGATCAGAGAGTTTCGGTTGCGGCTGAATCCTCAGAAATGTTCGTTTGGCGTTACAGCGGGAAAAATGCTAGGGTTTCTGATTACACAAAGGGGCATCGAAGTCGACCCTTCCAAAATCAAGGCCATCTTAGAAATGCCACCACCAATAACTGAAAAGGAGGTGCGAGGCTTTCTGGGTAAAGTGCAATTCATAAGACGGTTTATCTCAAAATTAACCTTGACTTGTGAACCACTTTTCAATCTCCTGAAGAAAGGAAAGAAGTTCCAATGCGACGGCCGATGCAAAGCTGTGTTTGAGCAGATCAAGGAATATCTACAGAACCCGCCCATGTTGTCACCGCCAGAGCCGGGGAAACCGTTGATATTGTACCTTTCAGTGACTGAAACCACAATGGGCTGTATGCTGGCACAAGAGTCAGAGGATAAAGTGGAAAGGGCCATCTACTATCTGAGCAAGAAGATGCTGAATTATGAGACCCGCTACACTCCGCTGGAGAAGGCTTGCTTAGCTTTGGTATGGGCTACCAGGAAGCTGCGGCACTACCTGTTAGCTCACTCCGTAATGTTGGTTTCACGACTCGATCCCATCAAATATCTTTTCAAGAAACCAGCACTTACGGGTAGGCTAGCTCGTTGGTTGTTGTTGCTCTCCGAATTTGATCTGAAATATGTGACGCGTAAGTCAGTAAGAGGAAGAGCGGTAGCAGAGTTCCTTGCCGACCACCCGGTTGAAGGGGATGAAGCAGTTGAGTACCTATTCCCAGATGAAGCCATTTTGTATATCGACGATGAAACTTGGACGATGTACTTCGACGGAGCGTCAAATCAACACGGGTATGGGATAGGAGTGTTGCTGATAGCACCCGACAAATCCCGTATCCCTCTAGCCTTCAAACTCCAATTCAAAGTTTCGAATAACGAAGTAGAATATGAGGCATGTATTGCCGGTCTAGAAGCAGCCCTAGAACTAGGGGCAAGGCAGTTCGACGTCATCGGGGACTCGAACCTTGTTGTGTCTCAAGCAAAAGGGGACTGGAAAGTCAAGGAAGAAAAGATGATACTTTACCACCAAACCTTGGATTTGTTAATCCCTCGGTTCGAGAAGCTAAATTTCACTCATCTAGTAAGAGAGAACAACAGGTTCACAGATTCTTTAGCAACTCCATCTTCCATGATAAACATCCCGTGTGGAGTCTGGATACGTCCAGTCATCATTGACCAGAAATTTGTACCTGCCTACGAGTCGATTGCTACTATAGATGAAGTCCAAGACGAAAACCCCTGGTATTACGACATTTGGAATTTCCTGGAGAAGGAAGCATACCCGCTAGGGGTAAATGCCAAGGATAAAAGGGCGATCAGAAGAATGGCCGTTCAGTTTATCATCTGTGGGGGGAAGCTGTATAAAAGAGGTCATCTGGGAATGCATAAGCTGTGTGTCGACGCCGAAGAGTCGAAGCGTCTAATGGAAGCCATCCATGGAGGGGAATGCGGTGCGCACATGAATGAAGTAATGCTAGCACGGAAGATCCTTAGACAAGGTTACTACTAGTCCACCATGGAGGAGGATTGTATCGGTTTTGTCCGGCGATGCCACAAGTGTCAGATTCACGCAAATCGCATGAACATTCCGCCGTCGAAGCTGTACAATATGACTTCGCCATGGCCATTCTCAGTCTGGGGAATTGATGTGATCGGGGCTGTCACTCCGAAGGGGTCGAATGGGCATGAGTTCATCCTGGTCGCGATAGATTATTTTACCAAGTGGGTTGAGGCCCAATCTTATGCGGTGTTGAAGGCTTCACATGTCACGAAGTTTATCAGAAACAACATCATCTGTCGCTACGGGGTCCCAAACGAGATAATTTCAGATAACGGTTCCCACTTCAAGAAGGAAGTGATTGACTTTTTGGAAAAATACAACGTGGCTTTTCATAAGTCATCCACATACCGACCGCAAACCAATGGAGCGGTTGAGGCCGCCAACAAGAATATTAAGCACATATTGTAGAAGATGGTGGAAACCTACCGGGACTGGCCAGATAAGCTGCCGTTTGCTCTGTGGGGCTACCGAACTTCAATCAGAACTTCTACTGGAACGACTCCGTATTCATTGGTTTATGGGATGGAGGCCGTTCTACTTATTGAGATTGAGGTTCCGTCATTACGAGTATTGGCTGAGTGTCAAATAGCTGAAGCAGATTGGCAGCAGAGCAGATTCGAGGAACTCATGCTCTTTGATGAGAGAAGACTGAAGGCACTGTACCATGTCCAAGGTTATCAACGCAGAATTGCTCGGGCTTTTAACAAGAAAGTTAAGTCCAGGAATCTAAAGGAAGGAGATTTGGTGCTCAAGGACAACCGAGCTTCCATCCACGACCCAAGGGGCAAGTTCAGACCCAATTGGACTGGTCCCTATATCATCAAATCTATCTGGTCAGGTGAAGCTGTGGTTCTGATGGATCTAGATGGCTTGGAGTTCTCACAACCGATCAATATGGACAAATTGAAGAAATATCACCCTTGAGAGGCTCGCTAGGCCGAAAACCCGAAAGGGCGACCTAGGCAAAACTTAGAGCACAAAAAATTTGAAATTATAAAAACTGAGCTCGCAAGGCTGAAAACCCGCAAAGGGCGGCCTTGGCAAAAGTTAGAGCGCAAAAGGAGAGTGAAAATACCCGAGTGAACCTGAGCCTGAACTACGTAAGGCTTGATTCCTATCCTTGGGATACGTAGGCAACTTCATCCTGAAGTTCAGCCATAAACTTTTCCCCGATCAATTTTGTCCATCTCAATCATCTCAGTCATCTTTGTCTATCAGCATTCATCGTAATCTCCGGTGCAGTGCTTCTCAGACTAGGGGCAACTTTCCGTTGCTGTGTCGTGCCGCGGTGCTATTCAGACTAGGGGCAACTTTCCAGTTGCTAGGATCCGGGGTTGTGTATCTCAGTGACAGATCTCAGGCGTGTCCAGTTCTGATCCATATAGAAAATAGTTTTGAAAAGTTTTAATAAAAGTTGACTTTGTTCAAATTAATCTTTTTACAACTAAGACCATTTCTCGACCAAAACGGGAAATTTTCAGTACGACAACCTTCAATTTCATTGATTTCAACACAAAGTCCTCTTGCTCTTGCATACAAATTGAAGTTGCTTGCTTTTTTTTTATTACATGCATAAAGAAAACTTGAAAGTACTAATAAAGCAATAAACCCTAGGCATAGTCAATTCAGGTGTTCCTGCGCCCCCTCCTAGAGCTAGTCGAAGCCTCTGATGCCAAGCTAGGCCCAATCTATGCCTCTTCATTGAGCCAATCCCAGCACTCATCAGACAAAGTGCAACTGAAGGTGGGAGCGGGGGCCAGGAGTTCTCTCGTTCTCCATGCCATAGCATACCGAGCAAGCTGTGTGCCTCGAACTGGGAATGCAGCCGGGTAGTCTATCCCCTCTGGTGGGCAAGTCTGATCATGGCCAAACTGGCGCTGGAACCGGAACGAGAAGTAAAACACGCAGTGAGTCAAGCCAATCAGCTGAACCCCAGGTTGGCGGGTCATGTTATAGCCCATTGCCGGGAGATTGAGCCAAGGGCAGCGCCAAGCAATGCGATCTGCAGACAAATTACACATCCAGTCGAACCACCATCCCTCATCAAGGGCATCGACTAGGCGTTGACGAAAGAAGTAGCCGCGAGCTGAGTAGGCCGGGCAAGAGTCCACAACCTGCAATTTATCCATCAACCATACCTAGGGAGGGATGAAAAATGAGAGAATAAAGAATAGAGAGATGTATGATGAGAGAAAAGTAAGTAAAGGGTTTTGTGAGAAAAACCGAGCCTGAGGGCTGAGTGATGTGAGCAATATATATGTGAGATTAGGTGGGAAACATTACCTACAGTAGTAGTGGACTCCCCGCAAATCTAGCCGTCTCCTGACGATAGAAAGCATCCAAGCCTATCAGTGTTTCGGCCAATGCCATGGCAATACAGCTCCTTCCTTCTTTCAAACCTTGGGCAACTTCAATCAATCGGACGCTAGATCCTCCAGAACCCAAGGCAAGTAAGAAACGCGACAGCATGCATAAGCAAAGTGCATGTCGCCGAAAACCTTGCCAATGACGGTCGCCACGGTCGCCGACATCAGAAAAATGGCAAATCAAGGTTGGAATATCCAGCATTCCGTAGCAAATCAAAGATCGAGCGTCGGATATTGAGAACCCACACATTTGTCCTAAGGCTTGGGCATGGCCAAAACGAAGTTGGGGCAGGATCTCCTCATTGCGCTTGGACTCCATTAAAGCTTGAAAATCTTCAAAGGTAGGACATACCTCTTGCCCGCCGAAGCTAAAAACATGTGTCACCGGGTTCCAAAACCTTGCTGCGGCATGGAGGAACGGAAAGTGCAGCGGGGTACGACTCAAGGTGAATAGTGCATTTATGCCGAAGCTCCGGAAATTCAGCTTTTCCGAGCCATCCAAGTTGTCAATCCAAGTTGCGAGATTTTGGGCAAGGAACGCTTCCATTTGGGACAAATCAGTGTTAAATTACGAAGAACCATGAAGCTGAGACCCTTTTGTAGAAGATAAGGTTGAGTGGGGATAGATGTCAGCATTCTGCTGGGTCTGACAATTTATGGCCGACCGGCCAAATATAGTGCCGACCGGCCACCACTTTTGGCCGGTGAATCAAAGCTTCTGGCCGGTGACCATTTCTCATGGCCGACGGCCTTGATCTCTGGCCGGTGGTCTCCCTCATTGTCCTCCGAGCTGTTTATGCTAAGGATTGGGGGAATTCCACCACCTCCAATGCCCTCCGGTGATCAATTCCTGCGGAATCACACATATTTGCTTATCGAGTTGTTGTATATTTGATTATTGAGTTGTATGTCACTCTCTTCAAGTCTCTTATTTGCTTATCGAGTTGTACTCGCGCTTGGTTGGTTATGTCAAGTTTTGTTTTGCTTATCGAGTTGTAAGTTGGCTCACTACCTGATTATTACGATGCAAATGCTCTATTTTCAAACAATTTTCATTCACATTGTTATGTGATGACGTGCGATGCAATGCATAAGATGTACAAATGCAACACATTTTGAACAAAAAGGCAATTTCATTTCCATCATGTGTTTTTGCGAACATATCCAGTTTCTCTTAAAAT
Organism: Camellia granthamiana; assembly: GCA_036172215.1. Classification (NCBI taxonomy): domain Eukaryota; kingdom Viridiplantae; phylum Streptophyta; class Magnoliopsida; order Ericales; family Theaceae; genus Camellia; species Camellia granthamiana. The sequence goes on along the minus strand of CM069906.1, from coordinate 138,299,191 downwards.
AAAATCTGCCTGAGGCAGTGCAATGTGCTTAAACTACCAATAAAAAAGGAAAGTAAAGCAAAAAGAAGGAACAAGGCAACAAAGTATCAGGGTTGGTACCAATAGCCCCTCCCTCGTGGTCAATACATCTCTCGCGTTCTTGTCTGATCAATTGTATGGTTTGGCACCTTCATTTCCTGGGGCAGTGCAAGGAAGTACGCCGTCAGAACATTCATAGACCCCCTGAGTTGACCTCAAGAGGTGTCTACTATGAGCGATCCTCCATACATACGAGGAATCCCCCCCCTCCCGTATCCTTTTCGTATCTTGCGAACTCCACAAATCACTTCAATTACGCTGCGTTGCAGGGCTTTGCGTTTCAACATCGGTGAATAACTTATCTTTACCATATTTCGATTCCTTTTTATATACACATTGCGTGCATGCGTGCATTGCTTTACTTATATGTGTTCAATTCCCTTTTATATACACATTGCGTGCATGCGTGCATTACTTTACTTATATGTGTTCAATTCCTTTTTATATACACATTGCGTGCATGCGTACATTGCTTTACTTATATGTGTTCAATTCCTTTTTATATACACATTGCGTGCATGCGTGCATTGCTTTACTCATATGTGTTCAATTCCTTTTTCTTTTTATATACACATTGCGTGCATTGCTTTACTCATATGTGTTCAATTCCTTTTATACACATTGCGTGCGTACGTGCATCGCTTCACTTGCATGTGCTCAAATTCCTTCACACACATTGCGTACGTTGTCACATGCTCTTTACTTATGTAAATTAGTGCCTCCCCAGCATTGTTATATTTCCCACTTACTTTGCGTTGTCACGCACTTCCAATTACATTATCATGCATATTGCTAACAATATTGTACCTGTTAAGTTTGTTTTCTTTGCAGGCACGATATTGTATGTACGGTTCATTTAAAGCTGGTGCAACCAGACGAACCAGACAGGTATCGTATTCTCCGAGTGAGACGTAATGAGAATTGCATAATTCTCTTACATCCTTTCTGCATTTTAGTGTAGTTCGGTGTATGCCAGCTTAAAACCGTTGCATGTGTGCTTCGTTACAGCTTTTTTTGCATCATCATAAGTTATGTTCGGCTTCGTGCGTTGTCTTGCATGTCGCCCCTGCCTTCGGGCGCATGCCTTTATTATCTTGCATGTTTGTCTAAGTCTTCGGCCTTGTCAAAAATGGGTCGCCTCTGGGCTTTGACATTCACTCCCGTCATTGTTATGACTTTCGAGTTCTGTCAAAGAGGGGCAACTGTAGACTCCCCATTTTTGACCGTCCTCAAGACTTGGACGTCACTGATTGAACACTCAGTGATCACCCTTATTCGTGTTCGTTTTGAGTTCCCGGAGGCCTCGGCTGTGCGCCTTGCCTCAGGATCTCTTAACTCGTTCGTTTAGTGTTTGGTTTTGCACCAAACACTTGTGTTTTTGCCTTGGAAGGCAGGGAATGGCTTTTTGGTCATCCCCACACTCAACCGGCCCTCTCTTTACATCACTGGCCATTCCTTGTTGCTACCGGTCGTGGTTTCCTGGTATCAATGGCCGGTTGGCACTATCTGTGGCCGGCCGGCACTTTGTTTGGCCGGTGACCCATTTTTCCGGCCAGTGACCCTTCTGCACCCCTTCAAGCTTGGTGCATACTAGTTGTGCCAGCTGGAATACACCAACACCACTCCCCATGCACGGGGATAGCTGTTTTGAGCCCTTGACCCCCTTAGTTCCTTCTAGAAGGATGAACCTTTGGCCAACCTTCTTGGGGAAGCTTGGCCAGCTGTTTTAGCTTTCTCAGGAAGCCTTGACTCCTTTGCACCCTTTGCCCCTTTCATTTAGCTTCTTAGAGAAGCCTAGAACCATTTGTTTTGCCTATATAAGGAGCCCTCTTCTTCCATTGTTGGAGGTTAGTGATTTTGAACAACAAACCAGAGCTATATAGATATATACATCTGATGTACACTCCCTCCCTCTATATTTCCCTCTCTCTCATCCTTAGTGTGTGTTTGGAGGCCTAGAAAGTGCATTTTGACCTTACTTTTGCACTAACACACACCATTACACCTTGCTCCGAGATTGAGAGGCATTGAGGGTTGTTTGTTGAGGTTTTGGACTGATTTTGGTCAGTAGAGGGTGGCTAGACCAACTGTTCTTCAAGGGTTCTTCAAGGGTAATCACTTTACTTTAGTTTTCCCAATCTTGTATTGGCTTTTGACCTATCTTGCTTTTTGTTTTAGACTTTGTGTATAACTGAAAAAAGCTTTGTATTTTCATGCTTAAGACATCTCATTGAGGTCATTTTGGCATTGGGGGTCTAACTCCCCCTCTTAGGCCTCTTTTGGCCTCTTTTGGTGCCTTTTCTTTAAGCCTTGTTGACTTTGTTGTATTGCTCTTTTCACCACTGAAATCCAGTGGATTTTCAGTGGTGAAGAAGATGGTTTGAGGTCTTGCATAGGGGAGGGACACCTCTCTCCCCTTTATCTCTCTTTTATCCTTGTTTTTGGCTTAAAGGGCAACATGCATGCTTGACTGATTTTGCCCCTATTTCAGAGGTTTTTAGGTGTCTTTTGATCATAATACATCTCTATCTTTGGTCGGGTTTGTGGTCTTTTGCATGCATAATACCCTTGTTTTGTATCCCTCCCTTTTGCATAGAAATGCATCTTCTATTTAGGCTTCCAGGCTTGCATGATTTAGCTTAGCTTGTTGAAGCTTTCGGTCATGATTTGTCATGCTTAAGGTCTGTTGGCCACTGTTTTGGTCATGTTTGACATGCTTGATGTAGTTGCTTTGCATTTTGGCTTGTAGGCCTTGAGTATTGTGGCTTCTAGCATCCTTAACTTAGACTATCCTCATGATTTGGCATTATTTAAGATCATATTTCAGTCCATGTAAGGTGGTCTTATATTGTCATTTGTGTCCCTTCCCATGCTTTAAGGTGTTGTAGTTTTGTGCCTTGAAATGGGCATTGCGCATGCTTGTATGTGTAAGACATTTTGGGGCTGCCATATCAGCGTGTTTTTGGGTGTTTTTTGTTGCATTGAACATCTATTTTTGGTCGCTTAGTCCATGCCATGAGTGGTCCTGATGGTTGTAGTAGAATGCCCCTTGTTTGTGCCTTAGCTTTGGGCCCCTTTGGCTTGCATGTTGGCATGAGTGCTTGTTCACCATTTTGGACACTTTTTGGTCACTGTTTTGGGATGGACTGAGGTCTGCCCTTCATGGTTTAGCACCACCATTGCATGATCATGTTGCATTGTTTTGGTCCTCATGCTTACATTGTATCATACTTGCATGTTGGCATGGCATTTATCTAGTTGCATCTCATATACATTGTACCATACTTGGCACATTTAGAATGCACTAACTTAGTTTGCATGTTTAGGTTGCATTACATTTGGCATGTTTTGCATTTTAACCTCATGTTGTGCATTTCAGCCAAGTTTGTATATATGCATTGCATTGCTTGGTTTGGGGTGTCAAACCGGGCATGGGGATTGAGGAGTGTTTGTACTTCAAGTGACAAAACACGCCTCAACCCTCGGTCGCCAATCCCTTTGACTCCAACATGATAGGGTGTTGGTATTCATGTGTTTTGTTTGCATGCATTTTACATTGAATTGCAACCTCGGCCTCTTAGGCCATTATGCATAAAAAATGCACAATTGATGGCCCGAAGGTCGAGGGTCACGCTTCCTTGAGTCTCTTGCATGATTGGGAGTGTGACCAAGCTCACATTTGCTCAAAATTCCATGCCATGTACTGCTTTGCCCTCTGCTGCTGTCAACTGCAGGTCCCAACAGGAATTTGTGGCCGATCGGCAGTGTTTAGTGCCGACCGGCAAAGAATATGTGGCCGATAGACTTGAAAGCAGCCGGTGGAAATTTCCCATGGCTGGTGGTTATTTCCCTTATCCGATGGTGTTCTACAGTGTGCAGAGAACATATTCCAAGACTTTGGCAATTTTCAGAGGAGCAGGACAGCATTAACAGAGGCAGCAGTGGCATGGTATGGGTTTCCGGGCAAGATGGATCGAGCATGCATCATTCGCGTATCCCGAGGCAGGGCTGCGGCCATCTCTATTCTGCATTTAATTTGTTAAATTGGAGGGTCTGTGATAATTAATTAGCTAGGATAGGTAATTCATTATTCGGATTGTATTATTCTTTCGGACCCTCCGAGCGAGGGCACAACTGTAATAAGTGTGTGTGTGTGTGATGTATGTCTTCCAACCCCACGTCTTTCTCCCTTTTATTTACCCGCTTATGATGGTTAGATTAGGGCATGTTTCAATTAGCATACAGTATGATAGCATGTTTCCATTCATTCATCTGTTTTGCATGCACCGGGCTCGGCGCATCATACTAACTGCATTGTATTTCAATTTCAAGTTGAATACTTGTTAGTTGTAGCATTTCACATGCCATCTTTAGAATAGCCGAGCTTGCTTGTAGTTGCATTTTACATGTGTTGCATTAGACACTTCTGTATATTTAGGATCATGCATGGATTTCTAATTAGCTTCTGTTTTAGCTTGGAGTACTAGGTGAGCTTTTATGCTTTAGCATATCGCATGCGTGTGAGTGTTGCCATGACAGCATGATTACCATGAGGCTAGTTGCTTATGTGATATAACTGCTTGAATGCCTGTGGATGGAGGTTGAATCACCTAAATTGGAATAATGTATTAAAACTGTGAGTTTTAAGCCCACTAGATAGTGGCAAAACCATCTTTTCTAAAGCTCACTTGAGGGTGGTAAAATCTGCATTTTAGCCTACTTGCGAGTAGTAAACCATTTTCAAAACAAACATGTAATGTTTTGTTCCAATCTAGGCGATTTGGTCTATACTTGTTTGTTGTGCGCATAACATAGTAATTCTAGGCTAATAACCGGAATAAGAACACATAATGTTTTCAAAATAAGATATCATGGTTAGTAGAGGCCGATCTTCGGATCGGGCAAGAGGGGGTGCTCATAGCTGACCTTCCCCAATCGTACCCAAGTTCCCGAGCCGAGGCAACTTTGGTGATGACGGACACGTGGCCTTTGGCACCGAGTCAGGGTTTCCTAAATTCCCCCATTATAAAATATTTAGGTGGCGACTCTGTATCTGGCAAAGCAGTCCATGTTTGGCACTTCTTTCAAAAATCTGTTTTCTCAAAACAATTTGCCGGATTTGGACTATTTGGTTCAGATTAAGAACCGTGACAATTTGAGTCCGAACTGTAGTAGACCCGCAAAAACGAACAGAACGGGAGTTCACCCTCCCGGGGCGTTCGGGGACGTCTACAGGCGCCCATGCATACACTACTCACACACACACAAAAAATTCCGACTCTGTGCACTAAGTTACGAAAGCAAAATACCATAGGGAGAAATACTCATAGCGGTTTAACGAAAATGCTTTACTCGTCTTGCGGGTGCTTGACGTGCAGACGTTGTCTCTAACCTCTAATTGAGCTTTGTCTTTCTTTTTAGCATTTGGTGCTTTGCTTGCGAGTATTTGCTTCTGTTTAAGCATGTTAGTGCTGTGGTTTTTTTTTTGTTTTTAAAGCTCAGTTGCGCTCTGTTTGCACTTCGGTGATAGTTCCTTTGTCAAACGCTCTGCACACTTAGCAACACAAAAGCATAAAATCCTAAACTAAAAATTAAAATAAGAATGTAACTTTAAATTAACTAATTTCGCCAAAAGTCCCAGGCAACGGTGCCAAAATTTGATGGGTCGTTACACGCACCAAAATTAAACACAAAACTACACCAAATTCTTTTAGAATAATGGCAAGTCCAGGTATCGATCCACAGGGACAATTGTGAAATTAAACTAATTTAATGGTTAAATTTCAAAATTAATTTTAATGAAAAGATTGATTGTTCATAACCTAATTTAATAACAAATAAATTAAACTAAGTAATTAAATTATCAATTATAAATAAAATTGGATTTCCTGATTTGGGGAAAAACCTAGGGCAAAGAGTCCACCACTAGTCACGTAAGTGGGGTTTCCAATTGAAAACAATTATGATATGGTTCGAACGGAATAATGCTTCGCAACTACAAGTTCAAAGCATTTAACAAGAAAATCAGTACGTTCAATATACAAGCACGAACCATCTCAAGTAGTACGAATCGTTCACTCTAAACTAGGGTAGTGACACAACTCGTCCCTCGTAGTATGGTTCGTCTCATACCTTGAATGTGAAAGAATAGAAGACTCTTGTATGGAAGACATTCAACAATCACAGAACGCCGAATACTTGAAGAAATAATGAAAATTATAAATATGAAACTTCTAAAACACCATACAATTGTTCAAATCTTTACATAATTGAAAATCAAAAAGAAAAACTAATTACATGATTAGGGTTTCATCAAAACCTTAGAAAAGGAGACTAGCCACTCATGGAGGAGTGGAAGGAGGTAGATGGAGAAGAAGCCACCATGGGAGACATGCTTAAAGCTTCAAGTTCCTTTATTTCCAAACCCTAGCCTCTCTCTCTTTTCCAAAACAACTTCAGAACCCTAATCTAGCCTTTTTCTTGCCTATTTATACTTCTGATATCTTTCCAAACAGGTTTAAAACATTGGGCACGTTTTCCCAGAAAAAGTCAACGCACGTGCGGGAATCTATACTCTCTTCAAATTTTGTCTTTTTGCCCATTTTATGCTCCGACTATGTACAACCTGATTAACATTCAACACACATAAAGTATACAGTTTGACCAGCAATTGAAGTTAAGAGATCCTAATTACCGGCCTCAATGATGTACATTTCGGCCTTAATCAACAAGTGTATCTAGGACATCTGTAGACTTGAGTCTACATTTGGCCGAGAATAATGGTGAGAGTGTATTTCAACTAGAATATTCTCAGGTCATTGGAAGTTTAAAATATCTGATGAGGTGTATAAGGCCATGTATAGCCTACTCAGTAAGCAGGCTAAGTAGACACATGAGTAATTCCAATGCCTATCTTTAGAAGGCGTTTGTACAGGTACTAACGTATTTACGATGACGCTGGGATTATGGGTTGCATAACACTTCATATCCAGTTGTACTTGAAGGATACAAAGGTGCCTACTGGATATCTGATATAAAGACTACAAATCCATTAGTAGATATGTTTTCTCTAATTGGAGCTGTAACCGTGTCTTGGAGATTTTCCAAGCATATATGTATCATGAGATCAATGATGGAATTGGAATTTAGTTATTTAGATAAAGCTACTGAAGTAGCTGAATGACTTTGTTGTTTTCGATATTCCATATTGATCAAAACTTGTGCCAGTAATTTTGTATACTTTGCAACAATCAATCAAGTATTGGTAGGGTACATATGAAAGGTCTAGACATTTTCGTCGAAGACATAATTCTATATTTCAACTACTCTCGTGTGTTGTCACTAAAGACTATATAAAGTCTAAAGACAATATTGCGGATCTGCTAACCAAAGGGTTAAATTAAGAGTCAGTAATAAGTCATCAAGAGGAATGCGGTTAAGGCCTTTAGCGAGTGTTACCGCAATGGAAAACCCAACCTAGCTGACTAGAAATCCTAAGATCTAGGTTTAAAGGGACAACCTAATTACGTGTAACGGGTAAGTCACTGAAGAAGTAAATCCTATTGGACATTCCTTTATACAGTAATATCCTGTGGGGTAGAAGGTTAAGCTGATACTTTTAATGACCTAAGTGGTGTGAATAGTCAACCATGGTATAACGAGATGCCTTGTGTAGGTCACCTATATGAGTGTGAAGTGCAACCGCTTCTTTAAGAATTGATAAGGCCGAATTATTTAAAAACACTCATTGAACTAGGCTAGTGTTCCAGGGCTAAACAGGACACACCAGTGAGAACAAGAACAATGGTTGGAATGACTCCTATGTAAGGTCTATTGTCTTGGTTTATATAAACGGCAGAACAGTTCAAGACATTAAGTTCACTGGTCAGCCAGTAAATTTGATAGGCTTTCACTACGAAATGTTCAAGGCCAACAACTACCTTTTCTGATGCAGGGTTATTCTGTGTGCTCTCTCTTAAAGTTTTTGTTGTTAAGTGTTGTCCGTTTTTCTTTATT